>CM052884.1:7721610-7745068 GCA_028534135.1 Potos flavus
AGTTGCTGTGGCTGATGTCAAAGAGGTTACTGCCTATGTTCTCCTCTAGGATTTTGATAGATTCCTGCCTCACGTTGAGGTCTTTTATCCATTTCGAGTTTATCTTTGTGTATGGTGTAAGAGAATGGTCAAGTTTCATTCTTCTACATATAGCTGTCCAATTTTCCCAGCACTATTTATTGAAGAGACTGTCTTTTTTCCACTGGATATTTTTTCTTGCTTTGTCAAAGATTATTTGACCATAGAGTTGTGGGTCCATATCTGGGCTCTCTAATCTGTTCCACTGGTCCATGTGTCTGTTTTTGTGCCAGTACCATGCTGTCTTGGTGATCACCGCTTTGTAGTAAAGTTTGAAATCAGGCAATGTGATGCCCGCAGCTTTGTTTTTCTTTTTTAACATTTCCTTGGCAATTCGGGGTCTTTTCTGGTTCCATACAAATTTTAGGATTGTTTGTTCCAGCCCTTTGAACAATGCCGGTGGAATTTTGATCAGGATGGCATTGAAAGTATAGATTGCTCTGGGCAGTATAGACATTTTAACAATGTTTATTCTTCCGATCCATGAGCATGGAATGCTTTTCCACCTTTTTGTGTCTTCTTCAATTTCTTTCATGAGTGTTCCGTAGTTCCTCGAGTACAGATCCTTTACTTCTTTGGTTAGCTTTATTCCCAGGTATCTTATAGTTCTTGGTGCTACTGTAAATGGTATGAATTCTCTAATTTCCCTTTCTATAGTTTCGTTGTTAGTGTATAAGAAAGCAACTGATTTCTGTGCATTGATTTTGTATCCTGCCACATTACTGAATTGCTGTATGAGTTCTAGTAGTTTGGGGTGGAGTCTTTTGGGTTTTCCATGTAAAGTATCATGTCATCTGCGAAGAGAGAGAGTTTGACTTCTTCTTTGACAATTTGAATACCTTTTATTTCTTTTTGTTGTCTGATTGCTATCGCTAGGACTTCTAGTACTATGTTGAACAAGAGTGGCGAGAGTGGGCATCCTTGTCGTGTTCCTGATCTCAAAGGGAAGGCTGTCAGCTTTTAGAGTGAAAAATGAAGTCATACCATATACTTTTGTATTAGGCTTGTTCAACATTATGTTTATGATATACATATCATAGCTGGAGTTCATTTATTTTCATCGTAGTATCTTTTTTTTTTTTTTGTATGAAAATACCACAAATTAGTTAACCATTCTACTATTGATGGATATTTGGGTAGTTCCTAGTTCGGGGCTATTAGGAACACAACTGTCCTAACTGTTCCTGAACACACCTCTTGGTGTCCCTGCGGATTTGCTGGGTCAGAGCATATATGTGTGCTTAACTTTGGAAGAAATGCCAAATGTTCTCCCAAAGAATTATAACCACCTTCACTGCCACAGGTACTGTATGAGGGTTCCCTTGCTCCACATCTTTGCCAGTACTTACTGTGGTCATTTCTTTAAATGTGAGTTATTCTGGGCAGTATGCTGTTTGACTTTGATTGGCCTACTTTTCCATTTCACTAATCACTAATGAGGTTGACTCCCTCTTCATGTATGCAGTGGGCAATCTAATACCCTTTTAGGTGATGTTTCTCTTGGTGGTTCTTGCCCATTTTCCATCAAGATTTGTCCACCTTGTCTTTACCAACTCATAAGTTATCTTTTTACATTGTGGATACGAGGCATTTATCAGTTATATGTGTTGAAGAGTTTTTGCCCATATATGCTTGCTTTTTCATTTTCTTGATCATGTCTTCCGTTAAATAGAAACTCTTAATTTAATGTGGTCCAGTTTATCAATCTTTTTGCTTTATTCCTGGTGCCTTCTTTGTGTCTTGCTCTAGTAAGACACAAAGTCATGAAAATAGTCTATATTTTCTTCAAGAAGCCCTATAATTTTATTTTCATCTGTAAGGTATATGTTTATGTACAGTGTGAAGTGGGGATGAAGTTTAAAATGTTTTCCCATATTAATATAGGAAATTATTTCTTTTTTTTTTTTTTAAGATTTTATTTATTCATTTGAGAGAGAGAGAGAGAGCACATGAGAGGAGAGAAGGTCAGAGAGAGAAGCAGACTCCCTGCGGAGCTGGGAGCCCGATGCGGGACTCGATCCCGGGACTCCGGGATCATGACCTGAGCCGAAGGCAGTCGCCCAACCAACTGAGCCACCCAGGCGCCCCAGGAAATTATTTCTTGAAAAAAATCTTTCCCTCTGCAATAGCGCCTTTGTCAAAAGTGAAGTGCCACTCTGTGGGTTGTGGGCTAGAGAGCTGTTCCACTGGTCTATTTGTCCTTGCATTAATTCCTCACTGTTATTAACTAGTATGGTTTCATAAGTCTTTTTTTTTTTAATTTTTAAATTTGAGTAGAGTTGACATACAATGTTACATTAATTTCAGGTGTACAACATAGTGATTCAGCTTCTCCATACATTATGCTATGCTCACCACAAGTGTAGCTAACATGAATCCTGCTTTTTGTAGAACAATTCCTCCCACCTTGCTCTTTTTTCTGTAAGTGCCTTGATCATTCCTGTTTCCTATAAATTTTTAAGCCAGTTATCGGATCCACCAAAAAAGCCTTTGAATTTGGATTTGGATTCCCCGTTTCTTCACACAAATTTGGAAGGAAGAAACTGTCATCTTCATAATGTTGAGTCTTCTAGTTAATGAGCATGGTAGAATCCCCCCACCCCTTTTATTTATTTAGGTCTCCTTTCATTTCCTTTAATAAATTTCAGAGGTCTTTCCATAAAAGGTTTTATATAACTTTTGTTACATTTAATCCTAGACATTTGATTTTTTAAATGATACTGTAAATGGGGATCTTTTTTAAAAAATTGCTTTCTAACTACTTCCTTTTGCTGGATAGAAATCAGATGATTTTTGTGTCTTGACCTTGTATCTGAGAACCTGCTAAGAACTTGTAGGTTCTTATGATTTTTCTAGATACACAAGAAGATTTAATTTTTCCTTCCTAATTCCTATGCCTTTTTTTTTCCTTGCATTATGTTGTAGCAAGTACCTCCAGTCCATATTGATTAGGAGTACTGTTCCAGCTAATTGTGCTGTTCAAATCTTTCAATCTCTACATCTAAAGGAAAGTTTTCAACACTTTATCATTAAGTCTCAGGTTTATTACTGGCTTATAGATGTACTTTATCAGACTAATAAGTTCCCTTCTTTTCCTACTTTGCTAAGTAATTTTTGTTTCTTTTAATGATGAGTGGATGTTGACTTCTATCGCTTTTTATTTATCTATCAAGATGATCATACAAATCTATTCTTTCGTTTTGTTAGTGTGAATTAGGTTGATTGAAGCTTGACTGTTAAACTAACTTTGCTTTCCTGGAATAAATCCAACTTGCTCTGATGCATTATTCTGTTATACATTGCTGATTCCATCTGTTAATATTGTGTTGCGGATTTTGCTTCTATACTGAGTGCAGTAGTGGATTATAGTTTTCCTTTCTCGTCATGTTCTTCTCAAGTTGATATTAAGATTAGGTTGTCCTCATAAAACAAATCAGTAAGCATTGCCTTTTCTTTGTTCACTGGGACAATTTGTATAGGATTGACCTTTTTTTTTTCTTTATTAAACATTCGGCAGAATTCACCATTGAAGCTACTAGGGTCTGGGATCATTTTCTTTGCAGGAGATTTTCAATTACATTTTTAATTTCTTAAACAGTTATGTAATTCTCAATTGTTTCCTTGTGTCAGTTTTTTTAAGTTGTGTTTCTCCTAGAATTTGTCCATTTCATCAAATTTTCAAGCTTTATTGAAATGGAAAAATTTCAAAAATTGAATTGAAAAATTCAAGCTATTTATTTAATGAATAAAGCTACTCATAATAGTCCTTGTAACATCTCTTTAATGTTTGTATGATATGTCAGGATGTCATCTTCATTCCTGACATTGGTATCTTCTCTTTCTCTTTTTCTTAAAGCTTTTTCCAGAATTTATCAAATGTGTATCTCTTTTCAAAGAATCAGCTTTTGGTTCTGTTTGTCTTCTCCATTTTAGGTTTGTTTTGTTTCCATTAATTTTTGTAATTTCCACTTATCTTCCTTAATTATTTTCTTCCTTTTCTCAGGTTTTAATTTGCTGAGGCCTTTTCTAATCTGTTGGGATGATTACTTACATCACTGATTTCTTTTATTCCTTTCTTATTTTCTAATAAATGAATTTAAGCTAAAAAGTTCCCTTTAAGCATGGTTTTAGCTGCATTCTGCAAGTTTGGGCTATGTCATATTCTTATTATCTTGCAATTAAAATATTTTCTAATTTTGGTTGTGATTAATCTTTGACCTATGGATTATTTGAACATGTATTTGAAATATACATATAGCAAGTTTTGTTATTTTTTTCACAGTTGATTTCTGACTTAACTCTTCTGTGGTCAGAATATGGATTCACAATTTCAGTTTTTGAAATTTACTGAGACTTAAGTGTCTCACAAATTCTGGATAATTATTTATATTCTTCAACTTGGGAATATAGTGTTCTATTTGTCAATTAGATTAAATCTACAATTTGTGTTGTTAAAATATCACATATTCTTATGAATTTGGGGAGGCTGCTTTTTGATCAATTACTGAAAGAAGTGACTTAAAGTCTTCAACTCTGATTGTGATTTATCTGTTTCTCAGTTGCTTTAACGATTTTGAGGCCAGGTGCATATGTAGTTTTAATTGGCTATTTTCTATCTGGTGAATTGAAACCTTTATCATATGAAATTTTTCTCTTTTTCCCCAGTAATTTCTTTGGCCGAGTTGTCTGATAATAATAATATAGTTCCACTGGCTTCTCTTTGGCTAAAATTTGCATAGGGTGCATGAACGATGAATCTTGGAACACTGAAAATATAAAATTTTAAAAAATTTGCATAGGTTACTTTTTTCCTTTTACTTTCAATCTTTCTGTAGCTTATGTTTTAGATGTGTCTCTTATAAACAGCAAATCACTAGAATTTTGAAAATACAGTCTGACAAATCTTTGTCTCTTAATTGAGATATCTGGCATATTCACATGTAATACATGGTCACTGGATTTGGGTTTAAATCTACTGTTTTACCATATGTTTTCTATTTCCCTGCCTGCTCTACCTTTTGGGTTTCCTATTTTCTTGCTGACTTTTGGGTAGGTTTTTGAAGGTATAATTAAGAAGAAAACACTATAATCTAAAGTGTACAGTTCCATGGATTTTGACAACAGTTTACACTCATGTAACTTCCACCTAAATCAAGATAGAGAACATTTCTATCATCCCAGGAAATTACTTCATGTCTCTCAGCTGCCAGTCTCCTAGCTCCCCCTCCCATTCTACCTGCAGCTATTTTTTTAAAATTTCTGTTAACATAATTTTGCTTGTTCTTGAGCTTCACTTGAATGCTGTTCTTCTGTGTCTGACTACTTTCACTTGACACAGTGTTTCTGAGATTCATGTTCGGGGTGTATTGATAGCTTGTTTCTGTTGCTGAGCAGTATCCCATCGTATGACTATGTCATAATTTGTTTATCCGTTCTCATGTTGATGGACATTTGGGTTGCTCCCTGTTTGGAGTTACTATGAATAAAGTTGCTATTACCTTTTGTCTACAAGTGTTTTTGTGAACATATGACTTTATTTCTCTTGGATAAATACTTGAAGTGGAATGTCTAGGTTATAGGACGTGGGTATGTTTAACTTTATAAGAAGCTGCTAAACAGTTTTCTAAAGTGGTTGAAGTATCTTATATTCGTTTTATATTCCCTCCAGCATTACATGAAAGTTCCTGTGGCTCCATATTCTTATCAATATTTGTTATTGTCACTCTTAAATTTTAGCCATTCTAGTGGGTATACACCGGTATCTCACTGTGGTTTTAATCTGTGTATTGCTGACTACTGATGATGCTGAATATCTCTGCATATGATTACTGACCATTTATGTACCTTCTTTCCCGAAGGACTGTTCAAATCTTTTGTTTGATTTCTAAACTGGGTTGTTTGTCATTTTGTTATTGAGTTGTAGAAGTTTTTTATGGAGTCTTTATACAAGTCCTTTGTCATTTATAATAAAATATTTAAGATGCATATATGTGTATATATACATATATATGTAATAGGAATGTTTTCTCTCAATTTGTAGCTTACCTTTACATTTTCATTTTTTTCTTTTTTTAAATTTCCAGTATTACTAACATACAGTGTTATTACTAGTTTCAGGTGTACAATGTTGTGATTCAACAATTCTATATATTACTCGGTGCTCATCATGATAAGTGTATTCTTAATCCCCTTCACCTATTTCATCCCTCCCCTCTGGTGAAAATCGGTTTGTTCTCTATAGGTAAGAGTCTGTTTGTTTCTTTTTTTTTTTCCTTTTTTCATTTGTTTTGTTTCTTAAATTCTATGTATGAGTGAAATCATATGGTATTTGTCTTTCTCTGACTTATTTCACTTAGCATTGTACTTTCTAGATCCATCCATGTTATGGCAAATGACGAAATTTCATTCTTTTTTATGGCTGAATAATATTGATTATATATACGATTGCCACTTCTTTATCCATTCATCTGTGGATGAACACTTGGGCTGCTTCCATAATTTGGCTATCGTAAATAATGCTGCAATAAATACAAGAGTGCATAGATCTTTTTGAATTAGTGTTTTCATATTCTTTGGGTAAATACCCAATAGTTGAGTTACTGGATAATATGGTAATTCTATTTTTAATTTTTCCAGAAAACTCCATACTGTCTTCCATTGCGGCCACACCAGTTTGCATTTCCACCAACGGTGCATGCAGGTTTCTTTTTCTCCATCCTTGTCAACAGTTGTTTTTTGTGTTTTTTATTTTAGCCATTCTGACAGGTGTGAGGTGATATAGCTCATTGTAGTTTTGATTTGGATTTTCCTGATGATGAATGATGTTGAGCATCTTTCCATGTGTCTGTTGCCCATCTATGTCTTCTTTAAAGAAATAGCTCTTCATGTCTTCTACCCTTTTTTAAATTGGATTCTTTGGGGCGGTTTTTTTTGGTGTTGAGTTTTATAAGTTCTTTATATATTTTGGATGCTAACTCTTTATTGGATATGTCATTTGCAAATATCTTGTCCCATTTAGTAGGTTGTCTTTTAGTTTTGTTGATTGTTTCCTTTGCTGTGCAGAAGCTCTTTATTTTGATGTAGTCACACTAGTTTATTTCTGCTTTGCCTTGGGAGACATATCTAGAAGGAATTTGCTATAGCCAATGTCAGAGAAATTACTGCCTGTGCTTATTTTTAGGATTTTCATGGTTTCAGGTCTCACATTTAGGTCTTTAATCTGTTTTGAATTTGTGTGTCTGATGTAAAAATGGTCCAATTTCATTCTTTTGCATGTAGCTGTCTGGTTTTCCCAGCACCATTTGTTGAAAAGACAACACGGCATATTCTTGCCTCCTTTGTCAAAAATTAATTGACAATATAGTAGTGGGTTCATTTCTGGGCTCTCTGTTCTATTGATCTATGTGTCTGTTTTTGTGCCAGTACCATACCGTTTTGATTACTACATCTTTGTAGTATATCTTGAAATCCAGAATTGTGATACCTTATTTTGTCCTTTTTCAAGATTGTTTGGCTATTCAGGGTCTTTTGTGATTCCGTACAAATTTTAGGATTATTTGTTCTGGTTCTGTGAAAAATGCTGTTGGTATTTTGACAGGGATTATATTACATCTGTCAATTGCTTGGGGTAGTGTGGACATTTTAATAATATTTATTCTTTTGATCCATGAGCATGGAATATATTTCTCTTTGTATCATCTTCGATTTCTTTCATCAGTGTTTTATAGTTTTCAGGGTAAAGGTCTTTTATCTCCTTGGTTAAGTTTGTTCCTAGGTATCTTTTTTTTTTTTTTTTTTGGTACAATTATACATAGAACTGTTTTCTTAATTTCTCTTTCTGTTACTTCATTATTAGTGTATAGCAAGGCAGTGGATTTCTGTATTTTGATTTTACATACTGAAATCTTCCTGAATTCATGTATCAGTTCTTGTAGTTTTTTGGTGTTCTTTAGGGTTTTCTATGTATAGTCTCATGTAATCTGCAAATAAAGAAAGTTTCCCTTCTTCTTACCAATTTGGATGCCTTTTATTTCTTCTTGTCGTCAAATTGCTAGAGCTAAGACTTCCAGTACTATGTTGAATAAAAGTGGTAAAAGTGAACATCCTTCTCTTATTCCTGACCTTAGGGGGAAAAGCTCTCAGTTTTTTACCATTAGGTATGATATTAGCTGTGGGTTTTTCATATATGGATTTATTATGTTGAGGTATGTTCCTTCTAAACTTCGCTACTTTGTTGAGGGTTTTATCATGAATGGATGATGTATTTTGTCACATGCTTTTTTTGTATCTATTGAAATGAGCCTTTAATTTTCTTTATTATGTCTTTGATTTTGCAGAAAGTCAAAGTTACCATTTTTTTTCTTTCATGGTATTGCTTTTAAGTCTTGTCTAAGAAATCTACCTACAATATTGTTCTATGTTTTCTTTTAGAATCTTTATATTTAGAAACTTTTATATTGCAGTCTGTGATCTATCTCAGATTAAATTTCATGTATCACACAAATTAAATTTTGTGTTATGAATCAATGCTAAATATTTTTCTAAGTGGAGAGTCAGTTGCTTCAGTATCATATGTCAAAAAGACTATACTTGTCTTGCACCTTTGTCAAAAGTCAGTCAAATGTAAATGTATGGGTCTATTTCTGGACTGTGTATTCTGTTCTGATTTTCATGTGTATTATAATGCCAATAGAATACTGTCTTGGATACTGTCAGTTTGTCTTGAAAACTGTTTGCTGTGTAGATTATTATAGTTTAAATCTTGGAAACAGGCAAGTCCTCTTCCATTAAGAAGTGGAGTCTAAAAAAAAAAAAAAAAAGAAGTGGAGTCTGTTTCTCCATCTCTTGAATTAATGTGGACCTGTGGCTGCTTTGACAAATATCATATGGCACATATCACATGGAAGTGTTTCAGTATGACTCCTGAGACAAGGTCAGAAGAAGTCTTGTGGTTTTTGTTGTGGTCTCTTAGAATGCTCTGGAATAAGCCAGGCAACATGCAAGCAACCTGACTGTCCTGACACCAGTATGCAGTGAGCAAGCGCAAACTAGCCATGCAGAGGTTATGTGCAAAGAGCGGTGCCTGACAAGCCACAGCTACTCCAGCTGTCTCTGCCCAGACCCCACATAAGTGATTGGAGTAATCTTCAGGCAACTTTAGCCCAAACCACACCTGACTGCAACTTCAAAAAAGATCCTGAGCAAGAACAGCTTAGTAGAGCCCACAGAGCTATGAAAGATACTAAATTGTTATTTGGAAGCAACTAGGTCTGGCATAGTTTGTAAAAGAAAAATTGATACCTAGGACAGTAGAGCATTAAAAAGACTATAGGTTCTGAGGATCAGAAAGACCTGGACTCACATTCTGTTTATGACTGTGTAAGCACCAATCAAGTTCCCAGGCTGAAAGCTAAGCAATTTATGTACAATATATTTCATCATTTAATATTTTCCTAAGCACCTACTGAAGACAGGAAGTATGCTTAGGAGATACAAACATGAATACAATGCAGATCCTCCTGAAGGAATTTACGAGGGGGGGGGTTGACATGTTCAATACAAAGATAGCTGATGAAATCTCTTTCTGTCTATAGCAGTTACTATATGGTGAATTGTGAGAAAAATAACTTTGCTAATCTGGATTCACACTAAACTGATATGCACAAAACATCAGGTAATGAGTATGTCATAGCCCATCTGGCTTCCCTTTTGTACTGGCTGCTGGGAAGGTCAGAACCGAAGGTGAGATTCAATCCCAGGAGTTTATGTTTCCTCTCTCTTCCTTCAACATGATTTCCAATTTTCTATTTCTAATTTAGAAATGTCTCATTGTAATGTCCCAAATTCTTTTGAGGAGTGAGTTGGGGTGAAATTATGAATAAAATATATCAGAAAGCTAACTGATTGATTCAGGTTAAAATCATAGCTTGGGATCCATCTGAGTTGTTTCATTTCTTTTTTGTTGTTGTTGAGAACGTTCCCTCTGAGCTTGTTCTCACTAGGACTATGACCACTACAACTATGCTGCTAATAGCCCTAGCTGGCATTTATGGAGCGTGGTGTACTAGGCACTGTGCTTAGTGCTTAAATGAATCATTCCATTTCATTTTTGCAGTAATCCTGAGATATAGATGTTATTACTATCCCAGTTTTAGAGACAAGGAAACTGAGACAAGGAGAGGTCAAGTTGCTTGTCCAGGTAATGCTGATTGCCATGTCAGAGGCAGTTCCACTCCAGAGCCCATGGGCTGCAGCTTTAGGGTTTTGGTGCACATGGGTCCATGGAAAAGGTGGCTGAATAGATTTTCATGATGACCCAGTCTGGCCTAACCCTTTTCTTTATTCAAAGGCTTTACCTGGCAAGGCCCAGGGATTCTTAGAGTCTCACAGGGGATGAGTTAACCAAGATCCTCCCCATATTCAGTTTCCTGCACATGGAATCCCATCTTCATAAACATTTATATTCCTGGACCCTGAATCCAAGGCAAGTATTCATAAAATAGATTGCATTTGTGCTCATAGTGAGTCGTTCATAGGAAATGAGAGAATAGACAAAAGAAAGAAGTTAAATTCTGGCAATTATTTCAAAATGTTTGATGAGTTAGCAGTAACGTTCAAAGCATACATCCCTGGCATCATTAAACCCCCCTTCCTTAAAAACTCAAAGCAATGTTATCTCTAATAGAAAAAAAAGAAGGATAGTATAGTGGGAAAGAGAGAGAGGGAGAGAGAGAGAGATGATCAGAAGCAGGAAGGGAATTCTAACATGTATTATGTACCAGTGTGTGCCAGACTTTTTATATGCATTACCTTGTGCAGTTGTCTCTCATCCAGCCATGTGAAATAGATATTATGGCAAAGTGACTAAGACCAGAGGCCCTGGAATCTGATGGCTTCTACCAATCAATGAGGAACCTTGGCAGGTGTGAGTCCTCTGTGGGCTCCGGTTTCCTCATTCACAGACACATCTCATTTTATTGTACTTCACAGATATTGCTTTTTTTTTTTTTTTTAACAAATGGGAAGTTTATGGCAATCCTGCATCAAGCAAGTCTACAGGCACCACTTTTCCAACAGCATTTGCTCACTTTGTGTCTCTGTGTCACATTTCAGTAATTCTCACAATATTTCAAACTTTCTCATTATCATTATATTTGTTATGTCGATCTGTGATCAGTGATCCTGGTTAGCTGAAAGCTCAGATGATGGTTAGCCTTTTTGGTTTTTTTTTTAGCAATGAAGTATTTTTTAATTAAGGTATATAGGGTTTTTTTTAGACATAACACGCGCAATTAATAGACTATGGTGTAGTGCCAACATAACTTTTATATGTACTGGGAAACCAAAGTATTCATTTGACTCCCTTTATTGAGATAGTCACTTTATTGTGGTGGTCTGGAACTGAACCCAAAATATCTCCAAGGTATGCCTGTATGAAATGACAATAGAACTTGCTGATAGCGTTGCTGTGAGAGTTAAATAAGATAATACATATGCTGCACTCTGTATAGATGTGATAAATATTAAGTAATTATATTGAGTGCTGAGTCTCAGCAGGGAAAATGGGGCATGCCCTTACACTTGGTGTGGTGGACGGATGAGGGATGGCAGGAGGGGTGAGGGGCCTGAGGGAGTGAGTGCAGCTGGCAGTGTTGGGCCCTGGGTAGCTGGCACCTCACAAGTGATGAGTGGGCTGTCATATTCCAAATCGAAAGTGATTTTGGTAACATTTAATAGTGGTTTTCTCTTTTTAAAAAGTCTATGCTCGTCAAATAAATTATATGTGTGTCAGTCCTCTAGCAGCTTCATCTAGAATTTGTGCTGATTTTGTCTCTATGATTAGTTGAAATGTTATTAGTTTGATATTGTGTACCACTTCCAATTTTAGAACTTCTACAAATTTGTTACAAAGCTCCCCCCGCCTCTCAACTGTCATCCAGAGACAACTGAGCTAACTCAATATTTAATTATATATCTGGCTACTAGGGTGTTTAATGGTAAAGGGGAAGTGGTGTGTGGTACCTAATTTGTTATCTAGTTTCCAGGTCCTGGGATGCTCCTGGGCCTCATTTCCTTGGCTCCACAGGGCAAGCATGAGGGAATGGAGAGTGAGCCTGCCCGTGAGTGCAGACATGGGTTCTTCTTGCTTGACCCTCCCTGGCTGAATGACTTTGGGCACATCCCTTCCCTTCTCTGAGCTTCAGTTGGTCTCCCTTTCTGTAAAACAGGAACGTTAGAATTCCTGATTTAACATATTCCCTAAACCCTACAACTTAGGGTTTTGGTGTTCATTTGTAGAAGAGTCTGGCCCAGCTGGGCAAGCTGTCTACTCCATCAGGCAGATTTGAAAACACTTCTGGAAGGAGAAAATGTGCAGCTTGAGTGGTGGTGGAGAAATGTCTTGGAGAATAAGCAGGGCTTGGCATTATAGCCAGATGGCACAGGCTGGGCCTGAGTGGAAGGTGGGCCTGGGAAGGCACTCAGTAGGAAGAGTAGCTGGGGGAGGGGCAGATGGAAGGAGGAGAGTGAAGTAGAAAAGATATCAAAGCAGAATGCCTATAAGCAAAATGCCCCAGCATCCTAGCAAGGTATCTTGAATTGACCCACAGCATGAGAGTGGCCCAGATACTGAGGGACATTGAGAGGGAGAGGTGATGTGGCCTTAAATCAAAGGGTGGAGGTGAGGTGGTAGGCAGTCATGAGAGGCAAGACCACGAGTGTGCTTAGCACGACTTTGAGCAAGTGATTTCTTTCCCCCATTTCTGTGTGTATACAACAAAGCAGATAATGCTCTAGCATTCCAGTGTCCACCTGGGGAGAGCTGGAGGCTATTGCCGTGTAAATGAGGTGATGCACTGAGTGAATGGCACATTACCTGGCTTTGGAGAATTTTTAATAAATGGTCTCTATTTTTGTTATTTGGGCATAAAAAGCCCATAGTAATAGAGGAGAGAGATATTAGAACTATGTCTGGAGTCTTAAGGACCCTAGGAGTGCAGGTTTACCTGAGTCAGGGATTAGAACATAAGCACAGCCTGTGATAGGTGCTGTGGATCCTGAGCCTACCCACCCCCACTCCCACCCCCACTCCCACCCCCACCTCCCTACCCCCTCCCCCACCCCCCCACCCCCCCCAGGCCAGAAGAGGAACAGAGCCAATACCCAGGACTGAATGTCCTGCCTGCCAGTGTTTGGGAGCCAGAGTATACTCCGATTTAAAGAGAGTAAAACAGTGTGAATATGTTGTACACCTGAATGGGTGGAGTAGGATTCATACCCTCATGTCAGTTATTCCAGTATATGGTGTTTCTTTGTGTCAAGAAGGAACAGATAAATCCAAAAATGATGAACTTCAGAGAGAAGGAATAAAATTTCAATTTGAGTTTCATACAAAAAGAGATGAAAAAGGCAAATCCCTTACAAATAACTACGTGCCCCACTAACCCTCTCTTTCATAGGTGACCCTCGGGGCCTAAGATTTAGAAGTCAGGGCCTTGGAGGAGCAGATTTTTTCCTCACTAAAGCAATCGGCTAAGCTCCAAACTGTCCCCTCTGTGTGGAATGGAACTGATGTGTCCTCAGTCTACAGGCTCACTTGAGGTAATCTCCCTCACCCACTTGTGCTGGATTCACCCTGCCAGTGTCCACCTTAATTATGCTGGGACCTCAGGAGACAAACACACTCTTCCCAGGCCCTCCAGCACCGGGTCTGAACCTATGGGTTCAAATAACAATGTGTCGAGGAGAAACCTAAAGCCTGCTGGGTGGACAGAGTGCAGCTGGAGGTGAGGGAGAGAGTTTGAGTATAGAAGAAACTGAACATGGCAAAACTTACTCTTTTTTTTTTAAAGATTTTATTTATTTGACAGAGAGAGAGAGATCACAAGTAGGCAGAGAGGCAGGCGGAGAGGCGGAGAGAGAGGGGGAAGCGGGCTCCCCACCGAGCAGAGAGCCCGATGTGGGGCTCGATCCCAGGAGATCATGACCTGAGCCGAAGGCAGAGGCTTTCACCCACTGGGCCACTCAGGCGCCCCAAAACTTACTCTTTGAGGAAGGAGGTAACTACAATGCATAGGGAGAGATGAACAAACCGGGACCAAGGAAATTTCACTTCACACCTGGGAGGCACAGGGAAAAGGGCTGTAGACAAGCATCAGAACTAACATGAGGTCTCAGAAGCCAGAGAGACCATAGTGGATCTTAGTAATAGGCAAGCATTCTCCTGGCTCCAGGTCCTGGGGACCATGAAGACATAGACCTTTCATCCTAGGAGGTCACCTCTGTTTGATGGTTTCAGACTATGCTCCCTAGGGTCCTGGAGTTCCCTGGAAGTGTCCTTGGATCTCTTATAAAGGTGGGAGAGAAAGGTCAAGGGGTGAGCTTTTGGGGGAAGAGAGGCTGAAATGAAATCCAGGCCCCCCTCTACGTGGACTCAACGGAGCTGCTTCACCCTTACTTAATGTAGTATATTGTGGCTTTAGATACATTTTATTTGGGGGAAGTTCCCCTTTTTTTCTTTTTTCTTTTTTTTTAAGAAATAGATTTTAAAATCAGTCTGGCAATACGGACATATGATAAAACCCAACAAAAGGCCTTTCTCTTCATCTTTTTCAAGGCAGCTGGCAAGCTGACACTCAATAGGAAAAATGACCCATCAGCTAAGGCCCAGAGCACCCCTGGCTGATACATTTAGCTAGAGAACACCACTGAGGACCCAGGATGACGCTGTGGGGTTGGAAGGGACTCTGGGGCCATTGGCTGTTCTCCAAAGCAGGTCTAGGTTTCCTGGCAGTCAGAAGGAAAGGAAGAATGCTGGAGAGGTGGCATGTTTTCCTATTGTTGAGCTTTCACTGCGACCTGAGGAATTTCCAACACTCTTACCTGTTCCACATACTTCATCAAGGGCCTTGTTCTAATTTCTCCAGATTCATTTTCTGCTTCACTCCTTACATTTGACACTCTAACACCACCAAACTGAGTTTCCCACCCACACTATGCTGTTTTTAAATTACTTAATTAACTTACTTGCTGTCTATTCTTAATACCTGGAATTCCCTTTACTACTCTCTGTTCAGGTATTTTATTCCAGCTCAGACATTTTCTCTTCCAAGAAGTTTTTCATTTTCCTTTATATAAAGTTCTTTGGGTTCTACTTCTTCTTTTCTTCCCCCCAAATACTTTTATTTTATTATTTCAGTGTTACAAGATTCATTGTTCATGTACCACACCCAGTGCTCCATGCAATACGTGCCCTCCTCAATACCCACCACCAGGATTCTACTTCTTTACCTTGAGTTAAATTTGAATTTATTACCCACCTATCGACTGGAATCTCTTTACCCCTTAAAAATTGAAGTGAAGTTAATTTATCCTCACTCATATTCCATGACCTGTAGGAAGCTAAAGCCGTTCCCAAGATGTTTGCCAGTTCTTGGAAGAGTAGGAGAGAAGTGAGTTGTGATATTACATTACTATTGCTCTGGCTTCTGGCTTACACACTTCCTTAGTTTATGCTGCTTTTTAATGTTTTAATCATGTGCATGAAATTTCCGGTTTACAGATATTGACCCAACTTGGAACTCAACATCTTTCCCTGATTTCCAAAAGATACAAGCTATGAAACCCTAGAAAAGAGAAGTCTAATTTATAGTGATAGAAAGCAAGTCAGTGCTTGTCTAGGGCTGGGAGTAGTACAAGAGCTATAGGGAGACTTTGGGGATGATGGAAAGGATCTTTATCTTGGTTGTGGTAATGGTTACACAGACTTAAATTGACTTAAATTGTCTACTATATATTGACTTAAATTGTCTACTATATATCGAATGCTGCATCAGCTCTTCTGGATATAGTGGTCAAATGGAAAATAGTTCTTGCCTTTCAGAGGCTCATAGAATAGTGTGGGACACAGACAGCTAAACAGATAACCTTAGCAGTATGATTCATGCTAGGAGACATAGGGACCACTGGAGGTTCTGTGGAGGGGGTGCTTAAATCTATTTGGGAAATCAGGGTAGGCTCCCTGGAAGAGTTGATTGACTGGTTGATTGATTGATTTTTATTTTCAGTTAGTCAGCATATAGTACATCATAAGTTTTTGAGTTGATTTTTTTTAAATCAACTTTTTTGAGCTATACTTTGCGTACGATAAAATGCATTCATTTTAAGTATATGTTTTGATGAGTTTCAATAAATTTATATGCCTACTATTACCACAATCAAGATCATTCCCATATCTCCTCCTTCCCTTTTCCCCTTCTTCCCTACCGCTTTCCAGGTAGTTTTGGTGAGTCACAGAACCTTGGCTTACCCTGACCACAAGGCTAAATTACTTCTATACTCTCAACACTTCTGATTCCCATGTGTGTGTTTTCCATACCAAGCAATTCTCCAATTCTCTGTGGACATCAAGTGAATGTTTTATAGTTCAATTCAGTTCCGACAAGAAGTCCCTGGAGTTAGTACAGACCCCATGAGTAAAGGCTAAGTCCTACAAGACTGCCGCCACCCCCTTCAGACACCAATCACAAGTAGTGGGTCCCCAGGTTACCCATACTTTTGTCTAACTTAGTTACAAATTGGGGGTTCGCATGACCCCCAATAATTTGCCATAATGGCTCGCAGAGTGCAGGAAAACACTTTCCTTATGCTTATGATTTATTATAAAGGGTACAAATGAACAGTCAGATGAAGAGAGGTACATTGAGCAAACCCAGAAAGGTTCCAAGTGCAGGAGCATCTATTCCCAAGGAGTTTGGTTTGCTCCACCTGCCCTGCACATGGACGCACTTGTCAAGCTGGAAGCTCTCTGGACCCCATTGTTTAGGGGCTTTATGGAGATTCCATTTTGTAGACATGATTAATTAAATCATTGATCACTGGTGATCGAACTCAATTTCTAGCCTCTCTCCCATCCCTGGAAGTTAGAGGTGGGAGTGGGGCCGAAACTTCCAATCCTTTAATTGCGAGGTTGGTGCCTCTGGAAACCAACCCCCAACTTGAAGGTCTCTTAGAAACCCCAGCCACCAGTCTTCTAATTAACATACAAAAAGACACTCACCACTCTGGAGATTTCAAGGGTCTTGGAAACTCTTGTTTAAGGAACCAGGGACTAAGACCAAATATTGTACTCTTTTCACTCCTATTGATCTGGAAATTACAAGGATTCTAGGAGTCTGTGTCACAAACAGGGGTCAGAGATTAAAGATGTATTTCTCATTATGCCACAGCGGGGCACATGACCCAGGTAGTACCCACCCCCTAACCATAGTGCTTGAGTCAAGGGGTTGGGAGCATGAGATCCCAGCAGCACCAAATGATATCCTTCCTAGAGTGTTTATAGACAGGGAGGAGCTGTCTTTCTTCTAAGGTTCCCAAGCCAGAAAGAGGAAAGCCTGGGCTGTGGCATGCAGACCATGGAGGAGACCTCTTTGTAGTAGAAGAGGGGGAAGGCAGCGTAGAAAAGGAGCCAAGCTTCTAGAGGAAAAGAATGACGATGACGTAATTTGAATCTCTGGGTGCAACCATGCCTGTGGCACATTCCACCCCTTCTTCCTAGTTATGTGAATCAACCAACTTCCCTTCTTCCTCACCTAGCTTGAACCGGCAAATCTTATTTAATTTATGGCAAGGGAATGACATTTAATAACCCTGTCCTTAGATTCTGTAAATGATTCTCATTTGGTGCCCACAGTCCTGTATAGGTGAACACATATCTATTTATGAGAAATCCATGTGTATTTGTATGCCATGGTCAAATTTCGAACTTTTCTTTCAACATCAGATATGGATTTTGGCAATGCTAAGCAATGAAACTAAGATGTAATCGCTTACACTTGCTTTCCTTTATCCAAAGTTGTTTGACAGGAACTGAATAAAGCAATCTTTCTGGACATGTTTTCTCACCATCCTTAGCTCTCACTCTGAGTTCCTTGTGGGATGTGCTGGTTGCTCTCACATTTCCTCCAGTCCTGGGGAAATCTGCCAATTACAGTTAATGGGGCACCTAAGTGAGGTGGGGAGAATCTCTTTATGCATGCCAATCCAGTTAGGTTCCCAATAGTGGGTTCATCCATCCATTCAATTCAACCATCCATTTATTTATCACTTGTTTCTTAAGTACAGACCCAGAGACAGTCCTGGGTATTGGGATACAAGTCAGACACATACCTATCCTTACAAAGTTTACAGTCCAGTGGAAAAGGCAGACAATGTGGCATACGCTGGCCTAGAGGAAGTGCTAGGTGCTAAGGAGAACATGAAGATAGCACCTAACTTCCAAAGGAAGTAAGACAGGTGAGCTAAAACATGAAGATGAGTGGGAGTTGGCCAGAGAAAGGTTTCAGAGCTGGGGGAGATGGAGGTCATAGAGGAGGAGACAGATAACTGTTAACAATAATGGTTCCTAGCAGAATAAACAGCAGGTGTAAAGGCTTGGAGCTAAGAAAGACCTTTAAGAAACAGAGGCTCTCAGCATGGCCTCAGTTTTCATCACGAGAGGACAGAGATGAGGCTGCAGTGGCTCATTCTTCTCTGTTCAAATGAGCAGTCATGCAGCCTTTCCTGGCTCCAAGCCTGGGGAGTCCCCACTTTCTCCAGTCCAGGTGACCACCAGAGGGGATTCAGGGAATCCCTCCTTACTAGCACAGCAGCACCATGTTCTGAATTTAAAATAGCGTCTTTAATTAAACTTTTATCAAGGCTGTACCTTCAATTCTCTCTCACTGCTGAAATTTTACCAGTTCCCCTATTTGAAATGGATGCTGAGGACAGGAGGGTAAAAGAATGTTGCTATGGGAGCTGGAGCAAGTTAGGGAAAAGTCTGGCACCAGTTCCTGGTAGAAAAAAATATCCAACCCCCAACTTTGGCAGTAAAGAAGAAAACTAAATGAAGGGGTCAAAATAGTGAATTCATATGCCAAAAAGTCAAGGTCTAGTGCTTATTTAAGAGCATGGGCTTTGGAATTAGACATTCTTAGGTTCAGATCTAGGCTCTTCCTCTGATTGTCTGTGTAGCTGTGGGTGACTTTCTTACTTTTTGAGTTTTTAGTTCATGCTGAGATGGGAATATGTGGGGGTGAGAGCATCAAATGTGGCACCCGATACACAGTATGTATCTAATAAATGAAAGATACTGTTTTTGTATGATACTGGTACTGTCGGGTTGTTGTGAGAATTCAGTGCTTTCATGCATGTATTCGGCCCATAAATAGCACAAATGTTAACTATTACAACTATTGTTGTTTTCGGAGACAGCCGTAAATGGAGAATTCCTGAAGCCTCCAGTGTTACTTTAAAAACAGAGATGGGAAATAGACTGTGGCACATAGACCAAGGCAGGGATGACAAATGGGTTCATCTCATGCCAGCTGACCAAGCTGATAGTGGCTGCTGGGAATGTGTACCTACACATCGGAGGCCATGTCTGGCTCAGCAGGGAAGAGCACCGTGATCAGTTAATGATGTCTGTTTTGGGTGGCAGAGGGGGTCACACCAGCATGCATGCTACGTAATTTGCTTTCTGTAGACCGAAGCATCATTCTAGGCCATTGGTTTGGGAGCCTGTAACAAAGGGGCCAGGGCTGACCTTGTGCATGCATGCCAATCCCCACTTTCTCCATGCTTTACTCCCAGCACATAACTGAGACATGGCCAGAGCCCAGCCCCAGCTGCCTTTTCCTCGGGAAACGTTGGCTGGCATGAATTGAGACCTGTAAATTCACCCCGTGGATGACACAGGCTGTATGCCCAGCCCAGGCTCCGGGAGCGACAGAAAAGGAGGGAGTTGCTTAGTGACATGACACAAAGGGTGTCTTTGATTCATCGCCCAGATCCAGCCCCAAGCCTATGGCCAGCAGTGAGTAATGGCTGCAAATGGCCAATATAACCCCTTTAAAAATGTCACTTTGCTGTAAAATGTAAATGTTTAACAGTTAAACACGAACACTGACTCCTAAAATTCCTAGTGCTGGGTGTCTTTTTCTCATTCTTTCAGAAAAATCTTCATCCTTCCATGGTGAAAGACTTCAATACAAGATTTACATCCTTGTGCTTGTTAAACTGGTGCCATGTCTTGCCCCAGATAGGGCAGCAAAGGAACAGAGATTTGCAGGGGACTTTCTACCTTGCCTGTTAATACAGAGTATTAAACATACAGTGCAGTTCTGCCCCTAGCCACTGCCCAGAGGTGCTGTGAACTCTAAACATAGGAGGTTTCACTTTATTTCCAATTATCCTGAACTTCAAAATACAAGATATCATTGAAGGTCAAGAAAGACCAAAAACAGCAATAAAGAATATTCACTGGGAACTGCTCATCACCTAATTTTGTCTCATGGGTCTGTGACCAAGAGGCTCCAGGTAAATCAAGGGTGTGGGTGGTGGTTCTTGGTACTGATTCCTTTTCTCCTAAAGCAATTCTAATGAGGGTAATCTCAGCAGCAACTTTGGGCCTCCTGCTGATTGGCCTTTGGACAAGGATGGACCGTGAATAACAAACAAGTAGTCAAACTTGAGAGATCTGGGCAGGCTCAGATTCAGGTGTGGAAGGCAGGTGGGTCATAGGGATCACACTGGGCATGGTGATATGGGGTACTGCTGGCAGTATCCTTCCAATTTCACCCAACTAGAGCATATTGTTGGATTTTTCTTAGGTGTCTTGATCACAGTAGGCATCTATTGCACATTTGTTTCATTAATTAAACAAATAAACCCAATGTTGGCCCAAGAGGTTAGGTCTAGCGTTTCAGCAAATAAACTTTACAACCTTGTACCAGTCTCTTAACCTCTCTGTACATAGTTTTATGTTATTCTTGTTATATTATTTGGCATTTTATAACTAGAGTAAAGGTGTTATCCTTTTTTTTTTTTTTTAAGATTTTATTTATTTATTTGACAGAGGGAGACACAGCGAGAGAGGGAGCACAAGCAAGGGAGTAGGAGAGGGAGAAGCAGGCCTCCCGCGGAGCAGGAAGCCTGATGCGGGGCTCGATCCCAGGACCCTGGGATCATGACATGAGCTGAAGGCAGACGCTTAACGACTGAGCCACGCAGGCGCCCCTAAAGGTGGTTATCCTTAATTTACCAATTAGAAGCAGAGGACCAGACAGTTTGGAGAGTTTTTTTGATATTACAATAAGTTCGTGATGAAGCCAAGATGAAAATTCTGCTTTTTGGTTCTCAGTCTAGTTGTTTTACACTTCACCACATTGAATGTTTATACCCTATGTCATGAACCTAGATGAGGCACATGTGTACATCAGGGCCAGCACTCAGATGCAGCAAGTAAGGAGCCTAGGACATTTGTAAGGCCCTGAAAGTGGGTGCATCTTAAAAGTTTGTGCCCCAGGTGCCTTCTTGCTTCTCCCTTCTCCCAGCCCTGGTGATTACACATGTGAAAGCATGAAGGAAAGGGTAGTGCTCAAAAGGAAGATTCTGCAGGTGCGCTCAAAAGTTCATTTGTTCTAGGCCTGGTATCTGGATGTTAGGACTCTCCTAGAACAGGAAATTGGGAAGGAATTGCTTTTTCAGGGAAACCGAAAGAGAAAAAAAAATACATGCACCAGAACACTGATCCATAGTGTTCTCTCTCTACCTTTCCGAACAGAGTAACTGATGACACTTGACAGTAGCTCTTGATCAAATCTGTCCCTCTCAGAAGATGGATGAGGCAGAAGACTGGGGATTCCTGCATAACTGATTGGTGTGGTTTGCCACCTCCCAGGGTCCTTGTAGTAGGACACTTTTGATCACAGTGTTAGAAACCCAAATGAAACCATCTTAGGTACAAATGGGAGTTATTGGATGAATACTGAAATACTGTATTACAACTAAAAAGGAAAGGGGCCTTGGGAACTATTGGAATTAGGGACTTAAATGACCTTAGGAGTTTTTCTATCTATAGCTTCTACTTCTTTCCTCTGTTTTTCGATAAAGGGATTTCCTCTGCAATGAGGGAGGTGGAAAGTCACAGAGTTCTTAAGACTCACATCCTGGATCCCACCATAAGCAAAGGAGTGATCTTTGTCCCTTATATCCAGGTGAGAAAAATCCCAGAGAAGGACTCTGATTGGCTTAGCTTGGTCAGGTGCTTATCCTTGGATGGAGTAGTGGTGGGCTCAGATTCAGGGACATATAGAACCAACAAAGCCTCTGAGGCTGCCCCTGTATATAAAAGCTCTCAAGAGAGTGGAGGTCCTTGTGAACTGGGCAACCAACCCAAAAGTGCTTTCAATAGCCATACCCATGACCAGCAATGGTGCAAGGTTGGGCCCTCTACCTTGTGGCAGTCTAGCAGAGCAAGGCTTATAATGCTAAAGTAGGTGGAGAGGGTTACCTACAAGAGGCACTTATTTTGTGGTCTCTTCTGAGAGTTTCTATGTTATTTCCCTGGATGTCTTTAAATCACCTGGACACTTCAATAGGAACTGGTCTGTTAAGTCAACCACACTCATCAAACAGCCATAATAACCCTTCTCATGAACTCCAAGATCCTTTAGTAGAGAAATAATATAAAGCTCTGACCTATTTCTAGAGATGACTTTGTAAAACTCAGCAATTCTCAAGGGGATTTCTTGGCTCGAAAGCCCAGCACCTACTGAGGCTATCCATTAGGGTTTGCCACCTCCCTAAAAAGTGACAATACTTGTCTTAGGGTCAGTAAAACCCTTCATTCCCTGGGCCGAAGTTCTCTATGATCTTTTCAAAGAAGTGACAACCCAGGCCTACTCAGGAGATTCACAGAGCACTTCCAGCCAGGTGCCTAACTACTGGTTATCTTAAGTAATTTTTCATTAAAACCAGAAGATCAAAGTGAGTAGGAATATGTTATGTAAAAATTGGGTTCCTGGAATTCAGTAGATGAGAAAGAAGAAACTCCTCTTTGGAGGAATGTATTCAGTGAATCCAGAGAGGGAATATTTGAGGTAGTACAATTTGCTGGAAATAACATAGATTTATTATTTTTTTTAAGTTATCTAAATTTTTTTGTTATTCTTTAAAAAAATTTTTTTACTATGTTATGTTAGTCACCATACAGTACATCATTAGTTTTTGATGTAGTATTCCATGATTCATTGTTTGCATATAACACCCAGTGGTGCATGCAATACATGCCCTCCTTAATACCAATCACCGGGCTCACCCATCCCCCCACCAAACCCTCAGTTTGATTCCTGGAGTCCATAGTACCTCATGGTTCAGTCTTCCCCTCTAATTCCTCCCCCCTTCATTTTTCCCTTCATTCTCCTAATGTCCTCCGTGCTATTCCTTATGTTCCACAAATAAGTGAAACCCTATGATAATTGTCTTTCTCTGCTTGACTTATGTCACTTAGCATAATCACCTCCAGTTCCATCCATGTCGATGCAAATGGTGGGTATTCATC
>CM052884.1:7745568-7772377 GCA_028534135.1 Potos flavus
CTTGCATAATTGCTGGATCATATAAGAGCATGTTTAATTTTGTAAGACAACACCAAAATGTCTTCCAAAGTGGCTGTACCATTTTGCATTTCTACCAGCAATGATCGAGAGTTTCTATTGCTCCACATTCTTACAAATATTTGATGTTGTCAGTGTTCTGGATTTTGGTCATTCTAATAGGTGTATAGTGGTAGCTCCTTATTGTTTTAATTTGCATTTCCCTGATGACACAAGATATGGGTGCCTGTTAACTTTTTACTGAAAGCCAAACATTGTGAATTTTACCTTGTTGGATGCCAAATAGTTTCAGATCTCTATGGATGTTCTTGATTTTTTCCCCTACTTTGCAATTAAGCTACTTGGACACAGATTAATGCTTTCTGGTCTTGCTTTTAAGATTTGTAGATAGGACCAGAGCAGCATTTAATTTAAAGATAGTTAATCCCCACTACTGAAGCAAGACTCTTCTGGATATTCAACCTAATGGCCCATGAATTATAAGACTTTCCAGTGTGGCTAGGGGGAGCTGATACTATTATAAGCCCTGTATGATCACTGGGCACTGTTCCTCCTAATCCTTTTGGGGATTCTTTCCCTGGCCTGTGATAGTTTCCTCATATGCATATACTGATCACCTCTATGCCGAGGACTCAGGTGGGGCCTCTGCAGATCTCCAGAGTTCTTTCTCTCTGTAGCTTGTTCATCTCCTGGGCTCTGCCCTGTGAACAGTAAGAGGAATAACATTTAGTAAAGATGCTATTTATCTCTCATTGATAAAATAAGAATCGTCATTGTCCAATATAGTAGTTGCTTTAAAATCTGAGGTTGGGGGGCTCCTGGATGGCTCAGTCAGTTAAGTGTCTGCCTTCAGTTCAGGTCATGATCTCAGGGTCCTGGGATGGAGCCCCGAGTTGGGCTCCCTGCTCAGTGGGGACTCTGCTTCTCCCTTTCCCTCTGCCCTTCCCCCTGCTTATGTTCTCTCTCTCAAATAAATAAAGAAAAATCTTAAAAATAAAATAAAATCTGGGGTGCTTGGGTGGCTCAGTGGATTAAAGCCTCTGTCTTCAGCTCTGGTCATGATCTCAGGGTCCTGGGATTGAGCCCCGCATCGGGCTCTCTGCTCAGCAGGGAGCCTGCTTCTCCCTCTCTCTCTGCCTGCCTTTGCCTACCTGTGATCTCTCTCTCTGTCAAATAAATAAATAAAATCTTAAAAAAATAAAAAATAAAAAAATAAATCTGAGATGGGTTTGGGGAGTTTGATGGAGATGGGGCTGAAGGCCACCCAAGCTATATTTTGGCATTGCCACTGACTACAGGTGAATCAAGCGTCTGGGAGCACTGAAGACAGGAGAGAAGGCACCAGAGTCCTATATGACTAGAGTTTCAATTGGAAAGGCAGGAAGAGTAAGAGCTGTTTGAGGATTTGCAGGTGGCAATAGCAGAATACTTCATTCTTTTGGTGCTTGGTTCCCTTGCCTTTAGCTCACAGAGAGAAAGACTTGAGTGAAACCCAACACAGAGTGGGCAAGAAATGCCCACTGACAGGGAGGGAACCCAGAGGAAACAAGGTTATGTTGACCTCATCACAGATAATTTGAGTTGTGGGCATTCCAAAGGGTAAGAGGTGGGAAGGCCTCTAACTGAGGCTAAATATTCTTTTTATTCCTTGTTTTCTAACCACAGTGCAAAATTTTATGCTGAGGTTGGTGGTATCTAATTAGACAATGTGAGCCTGAGGCTAAACCTGAAATGGATCCCTAACAACCAGCATCATCTTGGTGAAACGTAGAAACCACCAGCTAGTGAGAAGAGTTTTATTTTTATAAGCTACCCCACAATTACAGGAACTGAGATCATTGAGACTGTAATGAGTTAACTAATTCCATCTATATTGAGTGCCCATTCCCACTACTCTGCATCTGGGAAGCATTATGACTTTATGGTAAAGAAAATGTTTGAACATTTGGTACCACGAGCTGACTCTTCTAGGTGTTTTGCCAAGGAAGTGTCAGTATGGATCAGGGAGCTGGTGAATGACATGCCAAGTTTTTGGGTAAGGGGAAAACATACCCTGGTTTTCACCTTAGAGCCTTTGCCTACGGTTTCCCAACAGCTTCCTTAGAGAAATTATCTTTGTGTAAAGACAGAGTTGTGAGCAGAAGCAGCTACAAGATTCTATAAGGCCCACTCTCCCTTCGAAAATCAGATACCTACCTTGCTTTGCCATGCCACGCCAGTGTGGGGGGCAGAAATAGGGCCATCAGGTTTTCTGTCACCTATCAGGATTTCTCTGTCCTTGGACCCTTTCATTCTTTGATAATTCCAAACTCCTTCTTATACCTCCTAAATGGTCTGGGAGTCTACAGAGGATGTCTCACCAGTCTCACAAGACTTCCACAGGCTCGACCTCTTAATCCCTTTGAGGTGGGTCAGAATTTACTCAAGGCCTTCATCTAGCGCTGGGGCTAAAGTCTACTTCTATCCTGGAAGGATAAAGGCTGCTGCAGCTTCTGCTGGCCCAAGGTGGCCATGTCCCATGCTACCATGCTGCCAGTACCTCTCTAAGCCTAGGGCAGATATTAGTGAACTGTATTTCATGATCATTATCATCATCACCATCTTCCTGACTTCCTCTCTTACAACAAGGTCTGTACCCCAGAGCTCAGGTGTGAATTCCAGGGAACAGACGCTGCCTGGCTCAGAGTCACTCTGCTCTTCTAACTCCATGAGAGTCATCTTCTCATGTCCCCTGAGACTTCTTGCTTTAGGATGAAGTCTTCCACCAAGAGGCTCTTGGTTTCTCATAAGCAGACCCCTGGTGGCCTTAAGGACCCTTCAAGATGCCTAGCTAGGCCCACATCCTGAGTGGCACATAATTGAACATGATGCCCAATTGTTCCATTGTTAAAATCCTTTAACAACCCCTTACTGGGGAGGGGTGGGGTTGGTTTTGAGACTGAGGAAAAGAATGATGCTTGGACTTGACAAGAAATAATTGAAGCTGGTGGAATGGCCAGGGCCAGGCCAGGCTGAGATGGGAAGGGAGAAACCCAGTGGGTGAGGAAGCTGACAGGGCTGATTCCAGAAGCCAGTGATAGGGTGTGTAGATTGCAGTATGCTTATGCCCTCATCTCTTCCCCTTCCTTGTCCTCTGTCTACTGAAGATATCCTCACTTTGCCCATCAAATCTGACCCTCGGGGGTATAGCTCAGTGGTAGAGCATTTGACTGCAAATCTGACCCTCGGGGGAATAGCTCAGTGGTAGAGCATTTGACTGCAAATCTGACCCTTTCCCCTTACCACCACGTTCTCCTCCAGCCTCTTCCTTCCAACCCAAATTTTCATTGCTTCTGTGCCTCCCGGAAGCTTGCCATCATGGAAGAAAGCTAGTTCATTAATCCTCTCTATAGTGTTAATGCCTACAGAAGTACTAAAATATTTCCCCTCTGGTGGGGGGCTTAGAGGGGAGTGGCTCCGGGGGGAGTCAGTTTGGGCCAGTGGTACTCCCGAGGGGGTGCTTGGGAGCTCAGATCTGCCCACCATGAGCCCCATCCTCCAGCAGGACCCACTCTCAGACTCTGAGAGTCCTGCTCCCCCATGTGGGCATCCACGCTGAGAATAGTTTTAGGGGATTATACAAAGCTGATCGCACTCTCCAGGAAAGCCTATAAATGTTGTTATTTATTTCCTTAAATAACACCTCTCATACATCCTAAGTGCTTTGAAAAATATGCAGAAACAACACAGCAGGTTCTGGGGGCCCAAGTGATTCTTTATTATTAGAAAAGTTTTTTATTCCTATCAACGCTTATAATAATCCATTGGAAGCCAAAAATCCAATCAGCTTCCCTGATGAATTAGCTGCATCACCTGCGATACCATGTGGAATGCCATGTTCAGTACTAGGCTTGCTTAAGTGTTTTGGGTTGACCACAGTGTTGTGTAGAGCTTAAGGATCTGGGGGAAACAGTGTTAAATCCACCTCTTAATTGGCCGTGATGTCTCTGCCCAAATTAAGAGCCTCTTTCCCTTCTGAGAGTCCTCCCCCCGGGGTCTGCCTTGAGTGATTGGAACGTGAAACCCTTTATTCTCTGGAAGAGTATCTGGTGGTGATGATTTTTAAAAACTTTTCTAAAAGTATGAGAAGACAAGCAGGAAGTGACTACTTCTACAAAGCTTTTCTTACACACTCAGTGGAGCTAAAATGGGGATGATGTGGTCTACCTCATAGAATGGGCTTATAAGGATGATGACATATGTAAATAAATAGTCAGGCACAGGACTCGGCACAGAGAGGGTGCTCAAAAATGTTAGTTTGGGGGACACCTGGGTGGCTCAGTCAGCTAAACATCTACCTTTGGCTCAGATCATGGTCTCAGGGTCCTGGAATTGAGTCTCACGTCAGGCTCCCTGCTCAGTGGGAAGTCTGCTTCTCCCTCTCCCTCTGCCCCCCCAACTCCACTCGTGGTTTCTCTCTCTGTCAAATAAATAAAATCTAAAAAAAATGTTGGTTTACCTTTCATATCACCTTCCCCAAGAATCCCTACTAAGTTGAATGATAGTACATCACCACCAGGCCTCTAGCCACCTTGAGACCCAAGCCTCCAAATCCCTTTATACTCAACTTTCATTGGATGTTCTCCTGCCAGAGGACCTGGGACCCGATTTGGGTTCCTGAGGACCTTTTGCAAGGCTCTAGTGCAAAAGAACTCACAGATTTGAGGTGCAGAGGTGGGTGAAGAATGATGTATCCCCACAGATGTTGCATGGCAAGCAGAGGGAGCACACACAGATGGGCCATGTGGAGTATTCTACCAGTGACTGATGGCAAATGTTGCCAGCGATTGCTGATATTGATGTTATAAGAAGGTATAATGAATTTCAGGATGGTGTGGGCAGGTCTGGTAGGTATTATCCCATGGAATAGGAATAGGAATTAGAGTAGATTTTGAAGGGAAGGAAGAGGAGAGGACAAGAGAAGAAGGAGAAACAAGAGGAGGAGAATGAGAAGAGCTAATGTTGCTTTAGCCCCTTCTATAAACCAGACTCTGAGTTCAACCCTCCAAACACCTGCTCTCATTTAAACCACACAAGGTAGGTACTTAATATTATATTGTAGATAAGGAAACTGAGCTTAAGTAACTTGCTCAAAGTAACTAGCTTGTAAGTGGGAGAGTAGTTAGAATTCAAATCTAAGTTTTGGATTCCAGAGCCCATGTTCCAATTCAATATATGTATTTAGTGCCAGGTTAAAGGTAGCTAGGATTTTAGCAGGTGAAGGGAAAAGGGATGCTTCAGGTGGAGGCAAAGCCAGAGAGGCCGAGAAGTGAGAAAGTACAAGGTGTGTTTGGCGAGTGATGGAAGACCTGTTTAGCCAGGATGGCTTCTTGCCTATAATGGCTATGACCTTTGACATTTTCATTTTCTCTGGAGTGGAAATAATATCAAGCAGGCTCTTGTGAGGATTAAATGAGATGACAGAGACCCTGGTGCCCAACAAATGGTAGTTCATTCATCCATCCAACAAATACTTACTAAATGTCTACCATATATCAGGCAAGGAGACAGGTCTGTCTGAACAAGACTAACCCAGTTTTCATCTTATGAAATTTATATTCTAGTAGGGAAGAGTAACATGAAATCATTGATTACACAGTTAAATTACAATAGCAGTAAAGATTTCAAGAGAAGTATGAAGTACTCTAACCCTTTATGACAGGGGTGCTGAGCTCAGAAAAATGAGTAGGAATTACTAAGGCAGAGTGAGTATGTGTATGTCAGTCTGTGTGTGTCTAGGTCATATTAGGCATTATTGTGAGCATTGAAAAGCCATAAAGGTTCTAGTAGAGGAGTGAATGAGCATATCTGACATGAGCAGTTATTATGACTGGTAAGCAAGAGAAGATTGCCAGGCTTGTTGATAGGGAAGCACTGAAAATGTTTGAGTATCAAAACGATGCTGTCAGCAGAGCAATTTTTAATAAACTTATTCCTAGTGCCATTACACAATTCACTGGCAGGGAGAGAGGTCAGCCGGAAGCCCTTGTCGAGGCATGAGCTGATGAAGGTCTGAACTAGGCTGCCGGCAATAGGGATCCACAGGAAGAAACAAATGCAAGACATATTTGTAAGGAAACAATGACATGATTTTGAGCTCAGTTGGAGGTTGAGGCTGAAGGAAAGGGAAGAATAAAAGCCTGAAGGAAGTTTCAGACCCGGATAATTGTAAGAATGAGAGTGTTACAGCTAGAAATAGACAAGTCAGAGGAAGAGCTGACTTGAGGAAGAAGATGGGTAACTTCCACTTTCCGCATGTTGAGTCTGAGATGACAGCCTGTCCTGGGAGAAGCTGAGTGCCTTGCATTGCATCTGAGAAAGATTTGCTCAATTGACTAACTCTGTAAGCAGGAATAGGAGCTGCTGAGAAAGGGCGGCTGGGGGATGGACTTTGGGAATTACCCTGTGCGAGAGGGGTAGATGAGAGCCAAGGGATGGATATGGTCAGTTAGGGTCCCAGAGAAGAGAGACAGAAGCCCTCCTATGGCAGGGGTGGGAGCAGGTAGAGGCAGAAAGTCAGCAAGAGAGCAACCAGAGATGGGGGCAGGGGCAGGATATCAGGAAAGGCTGGTGGAATGTGGAAGGAGGCCAGATGCTGTCTGAACCCACAGAGGTTGGGCAGAGAGAGGCAGGGGGCTTGGAGGCTGAGGGTGGAAGGCTGAGCCATGCCATTCACTGCATTCCTGGAGGTCCCTGTCCTCATGGGCCTGGCCCTGCTTCTCTGCTCAAAGCCCTTGGGATGACTGGTGGTAAGAAGTACCATACTGCCTGGGAGGTGAACACAGGGTTGGCTGCATTATTTGTGGGGCCCAGTGCAAAAATATGGGGCTCCTTTTTAAAAAACTGGGGGGAAAAGTACTATTAAAGATTCTCAAATAAAAAGCTTTTCTCTCCCCCGACATGGTGTTTTTTATCTGCTACTTAATGCTGGACTGCCTCAGACACAGGGGCACTCCTGGCCAGTGCAGACTCTCCTGGGTGCCTGGGGGCCCCACATGGCAGCGACCGGGTATGCAGGCAGATGTGCGGCCTTCAATCCTCCAGCTAAGCAGAAGGCTTTACTAAGAGGCTAGAAAAGGGAATGGCCAGGGAATAATATGAAGGAGTGGTTAGACCTTCAGAAGGCTGTGGGATGCTGGTGTAGGTGACTACTGAAGGTTGTGCCGTGTCGTCCTGTCGAAGTGTTTCTCCGCCTCACCCAGAGTGAAACTTGGCCAAATCTGAGCTAAGCAAGCCCACAAACTAAGCAGAGTTTGGGGATTACACAGTGTAAATGCCCCAGAAGATGATCCAAACCCAGGGTCTGCAGATAGCAGTGACTGAGGGGCTGGCCTGTGCTGAGTGCTTCAGAGAGCTCCAGGGAGGAGGGCCCATGGTCCTCCAGGATCACACAGAGCTTGGGATGGGACAAGGAGCGACTGCACGCCAAGGCAAGGCTGTAATGCACAGGAGAGGAGTGGGAAGAAAGGGCTAGGGGACATGGGGGTGGCCAGGTGGGTGGCAGTTGATACTGGGCAAAAGCACAGACTCTGGGGTTCAAATCTCAGCTCTAGCACTTCCTGACTGTGACTGCAGGCAACTTACTCAACCTCTCTGTACCTCCAGTTCCTCGTCTGTAAAGCAAATACGGCAGTCACGCCCCCATCATTGGTTTGTTGTGAAGATTAAATGAATTCATACTTATAAAGCACTGAGAAACACATCTTCTACATGTTTTATAAAATGATTTGGTAAATACTGGACCTAGTCTCAGACTTAATCACTTTGGGGGGAGTGCAGCCCAGGTAGCCAAAAAGAATAAAAAGAATTCCCCATCTATAACTTTTATCTCTCAAGAAACATTAATGAGATTATAATTTGTCATTTCCAACCATATGTATATTCTCAGTGCTCTTATCCCCATACCACTCTGCATCCTTTCATTCCATAGCTCTCTCCACCAGTTCACACCTTAGCTTCTGCCCATGGACGTCTTTCTCTCTCTCTCTCCTCCTTCTGTGGTGGCCACGAGAACATGCCTCAGTCACTGACCAAGGGTCCTGGCTGCTGTGCATGGAAATCCGTAGCCACCTTTGCATCAAGGCCATGCTTCCGTGGGCTGCTCCTGACTGCTGATGGTGTGTGGCTGGGGTACTCAGGCCGCCCTCTACCTAGAAGGCGGGATACCCCTTCGTCAGCCAACTGTGGCTCAAGGACTCTCACTGGCTTGGTTTCACCTTCCCTGGACAGTGAAGCAAGCTTGACTAGGATACTTCCCACCTTCTTTCTTTCTCCTTCACTGGGGCCAGACCTGCATAGAGTCTGACAGATCTCCTTGGCTCGTCCAGCTGCCTCCCAATTTCCTCCCCGGTAGGCATTCCTTTGGTGAAGTCCACATGCATTTAGGGCCACCTTGGCGTTTGCTCCTCAGAGGACCTGGCCTAACCTCCTGTCCCCTCTTCATTTATCCTGTAGACTAACCCAGCCTCTGGGGCTGAGTCCTTCCTGGGGCTTCCTCAGCAACCAGCATCACCAAGGTACAGGAGCTAGCAGAGGTGCAGGAGACACTTCTGGGAGGAGAAGGAGTGGGAACGTGAGCAAAGGGGGTGCCCTTTGCTGAGGGAAGAGTTTACTGGGAATTATCTACGTATCAATGAAGTTTTATTCTGGAACTAATAACATCAAAGAGCATGTTTAGTGTTTCTGTGTGCCAGGCACTGGGCTGAGAACCTGCCTTGCATTATCTTACTTCATCCTTGCCACGTTCTTGTGGACAGTTACTACACACAGTTTACAGAAGAGGAAAGCAAGGCAGAGTCATTATTGCCTAAGGTACCGTAGCTAACACAGAAGTTGTGGAGCCATCTTGGGAGTTGGTCTGTCTGACCGCTGCGCCTGTGATCCTGAGAGCATGTGACCTGGCCCAGAGGCCCTGGCAGGCTCCAGGGCTGTGGGACTCGGAGCAGACAGAAGGGTAGGCAGCCGGACCACAGCCTGGGCACAGCCCACCGCACCTTGTGATGGGGATGAACCTGGGCTTGGCAAGGGCCTTGCACCCACAAGCAGAGCATCAGCTTTAGGGTAAGGGGTACAAAGAAGGGGGGAAGGTGCTGGGAAAGGGGCAGTGGGATCTGCTGAGGAACATTGAATGTCATCCTGAATTAGATCATAAAAAGCAAATGCTTTTCAAAAGCAACTGCAATCCGTTGGGGGTGATCTATAGGTCAAGCTACCTAGTGATTCAGAGGCTATCTGCCTCGCCACCCCCGCTTGGGGAGTAGGGACTGTCGTGAGGGACAATGGTCTGGCCTCTGTTGTCTACGAGAGGGCGAAGCGACCCAGCCATGGCTGGGACCAGCCTGGCTATCTTTAGCCCCTCAGCCTGGGTGGGCCCAGCAATGGAGGAACCAGTGGGCCCAAATCCCAGCAGAACCCTCACAAGCCATGTGACATCAGAGGTGTCACTCACCCTCTCTTAGCCATAGTCCTTCCCTATAAACCTAGAAACAATGCCAATACCTTGGCATTCAATTGTTGTGAAGCCTAAATGAAATCATCTCTGCGCAGAGTCTGGCACACAGTGACTGCTCAAGCATGCTGTTTTTATTATTTATTGTTCATTTTCACTATTAACATCCGCCTGAGAGAGTAATAGCGGGAACTTCAAAGTGAAAGGAAAGAAAGTCTGGCCTCCTTCTCGAGAGCGGCAGAGATTGCTCCCCAGCGTTGAGTGTCCCCTCTTCCTCTGAGGCCTCCCTGGCAGTTGAGTGCAGCTATGGGGTGAGTGTAGGCCAGCAGGGTGCGGGCAGGAGCGGAGCACGCCCTCCGAACCTCCCGAACCTGAACCTATCCTCTGTGACCCGCTGCCTCCTCTTTCCATCCTGTGACCATGCTGAGACAGTAGGGCCCGGGCCCTGCATGAGTGTGTGGCGCAGACCCCTGCAGACCGCTAGGGGAGGGAGAAGTGCCCTGTTATGTTAAGCTGCCGAGAGTGTGAGGTTGTTTGCCAGACCTAGCAAACCCTGACTTTCACACTCAGCCAGACCTCAGTGAGTTTAGAACTGTCTGTGGCTTTGGAGCATCTAGCAGTTTAGTGAAATAGGGAGTGACAGGAAGCAGTCACTCAAGTCGTCAGCTCAGACATTCAGACATGGCTCACTGCTCCCTCGTACTGGGTTGAGAAAATGCCCCTACACCTTCCTGGGGGCCTATGAGCCAGCAGTCCTAGAAAAGCCCTCAGAGGGGCCTGGAAGTACCACTCAGTCTCTCTCTCTCTCTGTCTCCTGGGCCTCAGTCCTCAGCCCAGCCAGCCCTGCAGTGACTCTCCAGTCTCTGCTGGGTCAGCATTTTGGGGAGAGAGTGTCACTGAAGCTCCAGGACACGTGAGTGCACCCGAGTAGCTGAGTGTGTCTGTGCCAATAAGTGGGGGCTGCATCTAAGCAGCTTTACAAATACTTATTTATAGATTTTTTTTTTTTTTTTCTTAAACAGCTGTAGTGCAGGGGGTGTAGTCAGGGAGAGCCACAACTGATCTCCATATTTATGGGAGTCCACAGCCAGGGTGCAAGTCTGAAGCCCCTTCAGCAATGGCTGGGTCCTCTGTTCTCTCTCTCTCTCTCTCTCTCTCTCTCTCTCCCTCTCCCCTTCACTCTGGGGCATCTTCACAAGTGCTGACCCAGAAAATGCACTTGCCACAACCCTTGCACAGTGTCAGAGATGAAAGGTGCCTCCCCAGGTGATGGGCTCCCTGGAAGTGCAGATGGGGAGAAGGGAAGGAGGGAGGAAGTGAAGTGCGGGAGGAGAGAGAAGAGTGCTTATCCTATACCCATATCCCCTTCTGGGCCACATTCGAGGTATTGGGATCCTAGACCAAACAGACCTCAACTACTGTTCAAGGCTTGCCCTGGTCTCTTCCCTGGGTCCATTCTTCCAAGGGTAGACTTCATACCAGAGTGCATACCCCTAGGCCTAAGGGTTGATCAAAGGGTGGCCATTGAGGGGGGTGGAAATGCTCATGGATGGAGTTTAAACTTGTGGTCTGGGGAATCCACCCCTCTGTGCATAAAACCCATGGTGGTCTGGGATGGAATCAGTGTGTAAAGAGAAGGGGGCTGGTAAGGGGATTCTTTTCTTAAGATTTTATTTCTTTCTTTGAGAGAGAGATCATGAGCAAGGGGAGAGGCAGAGGGAGAATGAGAAGCAGACACCCCATTGAGCAGGGATCCTGATGCAGTGCTCAATCCCAGAACCCTGGGATTCTGACCTAAGTGGAAGGCAGACACTTAACCGACTAAGCCACCCAGGTGCCCCTGGCAGGGGATTCTGTACTTCTGCTTCTGGCTTTGCAAATTTTAGGGAAGGGAGTGCATAAAGATCTGGGGTTGAGCATCTATCTGCGTGCTACCCGCCCTCTACCAACTTTCATGTCTATCTATGGTCCTGATGTCAAGTCAGGGCAAAGACACTGGCCTGAGGCTGTCACTTAACTAGCACAGATGGGCAAGGACCAGGCCCACACACCAGCCAGCTGGCATGCATTCATCAGTAGTTCTGGCTGGTGAGGACTCCTAACTGGGCCCCAGGATCAGGAACTTCAAGCCATTCAAGACCAGCTCTTCCAGACTGCAGGGCTGGACTCAGCTCCCCCAGCCTTGTTAGACAGGCCCTTCGGACCTGCCAGTGACCCTGGGCTTGGGAACTCAGGCTCCCAGATCCCAAAAGGCAGCCCATTTAGTTTTTGGATTGCAAGAAGTAGAGACTCAATTGGGGTTCCTCAAATAATATAGGGTTTGTGGTAAGGACGCCCATGGGAATAAAAAAATGAGAACCCCAGCCACAAAGCCAGGCCTCCCAGGTGCCTTTGAGAACCTTTTCGCTGGAGAAGCTAAACAAACAAGCTGTGGACAACACAGAGTGAGCCGGGTGAGGCAGGCCTGCGGGAGGCTGAGGCCAGAAGGCCCTTCAGAGCCCACTGTTCTGGGACTCATCAGCGGCACCAGGGCGCAGTCGCCAGGGTGTCCCAGCACCTCTGTATGCATTCGCCTCTCTTCGTGTCCATCCGCTTCTCTTCCTGCTATCACCGGGCTTCCCTGCTCTTTGCTTGGTTTTACTTCTATCTCGTGGCTGCTGCTTGCTCAGAACTTTGGCCCACCTATGGCTCATCATGCTCTCCTGCCCAGCCTCTTAACCTTATGACCCTCAGCCTCAGTGTTCACTGCTAACTGCCCAATTCTTTCCATATTGCTCCAAATGACTTATCTTGGGGGAGAACTTATCATGAGTTGGCCATTGTTCAGGCTACAGATTGGCTACCCTTGGGTCAGATGCCCATCACTCAGCTTCAGACAGTTGAGGGGATGTTGCTTAATAGGAACCATGACTCTTTAGAGGTTGTGGGAGCCCAGGTTTCTGAGGCAGAGCAGACACCAAAACCGATCTGTCTAGAACAGTGAGGAAGAGGGTTTGGGGGCCAAGGGCCCTTCTCAGGGCTCCTGGCTTGCTCCCCTGTTCTGTTCTCTCCCACACAGCCCCCCACCTCCATCTGTGCGGGCTCCGAGTCATCTGCATGGAAGGAGGGTATCAGTGAGCAGCCTCCTGAGGAGTCCCGGTGTCCACATCAGATCCAGATCTCTGACCCTGTCCCTAGTCTTTCCATGCTCCTCCTGCTCTTTCTATTCTCTGCATATAAGCCACTCAGTTCACTTTCTTTTTTAAACAACAAAATCAACAATACTCCAGTAAATATTTAATGAGTAGCTTCTAAAGTAAAGTCTGTCTACTCAGCACTGGAATTTAATCTGAAGCTGGAAGAAAATCAGAGCATGTGAATATTTATCACAATGAAGTTTTACTCTTTACTTTCATATACATCTCTTACTTGATCTTATTAGCATCATAGTAGAGTCACTAGGGAAGATACTACCATTATACTTATTTTGTGGATGAAGATACTAAAGTTCAGAGAGGCCCACTGACCTGCCTGAGGCCCCATAGAGAATAGTAGGGGATTCAGTACTAGGACTTGGTTTTCAGTGCCTCACTCTTGGAGCCTTATAACATCCCTTGTCCTATGGGATGAAAGCTACTTTATGGCTAGGTCCTTTTCCTATGCTGCTTGTATCATCACATACATGGCTTGCCGTAACATTTCTGCTTTTGATCCCACGTTTCTAAGGGGTATCATCTCTTCTTGGTGGATGGGTATGGAGCCTGATGTGTCTTTTCCTAGTGCTGATTTCCCAGGAAGGATCATAACTTCTTCCCAGTACCCAGGGAATGATCTTCCTTTCTGTCCATGTGTTCCTCAGGCCAGCTCTTTCCTGACCATTGTCCTGGACTTAGGCTCTACCAGCTTCAGTCCCTGGCGAATCGCCCCTGCTCCTCTACTCAGAAGGCCTTCCTCACCTCCAGACCCCTGCTTGCTGGGAGCTCTGTTCCTAAACTCCAGGGCTGCTGAGCTGGCCCAGTCTCACACTTCCAAGCAGGAGGCAGGGCAAGACTCCACATGGTTTTTTACCAGGGATCCAGGCTGTGGACCCAGCCCATGGCTGGTCATTTGCATCATGGGATTCCTTCCCCTCCTAAAGTCAAAGGAGAAACTTGGCAGATCAGGAACCACAGAGAATCTGAGCCAGGTTCCGGGACAGAAGATAGGAAAGGCAGAGTCTATGGGAAATTTTCTTTAATTGCTTTATAGGATCAGGAGGAGAATATAACGGAGCAAGCTGGAGCTCAGCCTGCCTTGGAGTGAGGGAAAGCAGGTGGAGAAGTTCCCCGTTAATCAGTCTGGTGGGAAGTCGGGAAAGCTGTGGTTCTGATTGCTGCCCTAATAGACGAGGGTAGAGAGAGCCATGCAGAAAAGAGTGAGCTCTGTGTGTATGTGTACAAGCAAGGGATTGCTGGTGCCTTTGAATTTCCTGAGCATTGGCTGATATTCCAGGCATCCATGTGCTATCAGGGTTTCCTTTTAACTCTGTAAGAGTCTCTTTCCTGGCCTTCGGTGAGGGTAAGATTGGGGTTGATGTCTCTCTTATATAACTGTTCAAGGTGAATGTTTCCACTGATGGGAGGTTCTGCTCCATGCAGTCATCCAGGAACCCAGGTTCCTTCCATCTTATTTGGCCAGTATCTTCTAAAGCAGTGGTTCCTAAACTTGGCTGCACTTTAAGTCCAGTGACATCCAAATTTGAAGACGGTTGTTGTAGGGCATTGCTCTAGTCTACTTGGTTGGAGCTGGGTCACAGGTATACGTAGGCCTGAAAATTGCATGTGTAGCTTCCTCTGACATTCTGTTTGTGAGAATATGGCCATGGCATATAAACTTTCAATTATAATACTATGGGAAAAGTGCTATGATCCTACTAGAACCCAGGGGAGGACCCTCTCAGTCAGCTATGGGAAATCAGAGAGGCCTTCTTGAAGGCCATGACCCCTTGTAGCTACATGTGACTTTGGGTTAGCTTGGTTTGTTTAACTTCTAGCCTTGGCCTCTTCATCCAAAAAATGGAACTAATAACTGAAATTGCCATAGATAGTTGTTAGGATTATGCACAATGAGTCTTGCAAAGTACTTAGCACAGTGCCTGCCCCTAGTTAGCACCAAATAAATATAAACCGCTCTGTTATGTTATTTTATGGGGTAGGCAAGGACTGTGGACTTTGGAAGCCTTTATGGGGCTGAGTCACAACCAGGTCTAGGGCTGGGTTTTAGCATCTTCTCTTTGGTCAATTAGTGAATACGATGTAGGCTGCCTGATATACCTGCCCAGCAAAAGCTGCTGGTGGTGGTGGTAAGGGGGGTGTGTGTGTGTGTGTGTGTGTGTGTGTGTGTGTGTGTGGTTGGGGTACAACCAGTTACAGGTGTCTCAGAACTCGACCATTTAGGAAGGGAGGGGACACAATGTTTGTTGCCTTTGCCCAGAATCTGATAGAGATTGTCTAGCTTGTCTGGGGCCCTTCTCCCTGCCTGACTCCAAGGACTGCATGAATGCTCCCAAAGAGGGGTGAAGAACAAGGGGGGTATATGCACAGGGCATCTTGAGCCCTGGCTAAGCTAGCTGGCATTTTCTAGCTCTGGCTTCATTTGCAATGAGACTCAGTGCGGAACTTCTACTAAATATTTGTTCTCTCTTTCTCTTTCTCTCTCTCTCATTTGCTGCCCTAGACAAATGTCCTTCTATGTTTTCTATGATATCTGTGCTATTCTCTCCTTGCAGAGCTGCTGGGTCTAGTAGTACCTTTTAATTCGCAGCTTTCTCTCAGTTCTAAGTTCTCTCTCCCTTTCTCCACTGAAATGAAAGCTTAAAAAAAAAAAAAAAAAAAAAAAGCAACAACAACCAAGATCGCATATTATGTAAGGAAGAGGAAGGCTCAGGCGAATAGGGGGAAGAGTTCAGGGATCACTATGCATTCCCTGAGCTTTAAGGGTAGAAACAGGAACCCTGGAAGCCCCTAGGACCCGGGGCAGAGGTATGGCATTGATCCACCCTGCTGAGCAGCTAGAAATTTGTCTGTTGGGAGATCTGCAGGTATCAGTTCCAGGGGGAGCAACCAAAAGAATGTGAGGCACTTTGGGTCATACTGTCCAGCCCAGTTTGCTGCTCCCTAGGTCCACACTGACCTGATTTTAGAGGATTTTTTGGTCCTTAAAGATTTTCAGAGGCACTGAGAGGCCTCAGCCCCCGCTATTGCCTCTGACAGATAAGAAGACGGTTTTGCTTCTGCCTCCTCTCTTCTTCCTCCCCAAAGTGCCTCCCTAACTGCAATTGTCATGGTGCTGGTAATAGCCACAGATGCATTAGCGGCCCTCCTCTGGGTCACAGCCCCCTCTCCGCAGCTCTGTCCCTCTCTCCAACACCTGTCTGTCAGCCCCTCGTAGATAGTAGGCTTCAAACATTCACAAACCAGGGGAGGAGAAATTCGGGGGTGGGGTGAGGAGAGAGATCATCTATCTCCGTCTGTCACAGCACTCTCTAAACCAAATACAGAAATACAAATTGTGTTTCCTCTCACCATCTGTGGTCACAGCAGCCAGCTCTGTGAGGAGGGAAAGCAAAGGAGGAGAAAGGCAGACGGGCACAGCCGGGCTGGGCTGGGTAAGGGACCACCTCATGCCTGCTGTGGGCTCCTCATTCACATGGCATCGGGACAGTCTCCCAGATTTTCCAGCAGAGGGATCACATCCCCCTGTAAAATCACCCTTGTTAGAAATTTTTGCTGGGTAGGCAGGGAGTTGTGTATAAAGACATGAGCCTTCGTGGAGCTTAGAGACTGATCGGGGAGGTGAGCACACAACAGCAACATGTACCCAAGGGAGGTGCATGGACGGCATCTCGGGGTGGAGGGGTCAGAGGAATTTGCCCAAAGGAAGGGACAACCATGCCGAGGCTGGAGGGGGAAGCCAGGGCAAGAGAGTTCGGCAGAAGTACATGGTTAAAAAGCCTCTGAACACAGGGTGGGGTTTCTTGGCTTGTGGGGGTGGGAGAACAGTTAAGGGTGTTGCAGCAGTCTGGCAAGGGAGGGTGGACGGCCTGGGAACCAGAAGAGGAGAGGAAGGTGAGAAATCCTCGGGGAGCCAGACCAGTAGGATTGACGAGTGAGCGGTTGGAAGGGGTAAGAGAGAGATGCCCAAGTGGGTGGTGTGCGTCAGTGTGTAGATGGAAAAGTCATTCTTTGAGAAGCACAGTGTGGGGTAGGTGTGAGTGTGGGCACAGTCATGGGTCACACATGATGCTTTCAGTTGTACCTGCGGTAAGACTGAGGTGGCTGTGGCCAGCCTGGTGGAGTGAGTCCGTGCTCAGTTAGATGAATACAAGCCAGGCAGACATGGCGTCAGTTCGCGTGTACGTGTGAATTTGTCATTCTGGTGTAGGGCTCTCCTGACAGTCCCTGACATAGCAGGTCAGGGTCTAGTGCCTCTTCTGATGTTCTGACACCTCCCTCCTTCCCCTGCCTTAGCATACCCTTCTGAAGGCTGGAAGTTTGGGTTTGGTGGTCTGTTCCCTTCTGAGACTGAAAGGTGCACAGAGACAAGGGCCATATCTGTCTTGTTTGCTGTATCCCCATCACCTATCACATAAAGTTCTTTCTAGTGAGTTTCTGAATGAACAAATGTGTGAATGAATGAATGAATGATCTTGCCAATGGGGTATACACCTCTGTGGGACGAAATTATGTCAACGCTACCAATGTCCTGTCTCTACCTGTACTTCTTCAAAAGTTTCCTGACTAGTCTGTTATCTCTTCCCCTGACTGTCTGCAATCTATTCTCCACTCTCAACACTCAGAACTTTTAAAGATAATCAGAGGAGTCCCATGACTCCCCTACTCAGAACTCTGTGAGGCTTTTCATAGCCCTGGGGATAAAAACAGAACTCTTCGACAAAACACATGAGGTTCTGCATGCCCCAGCCCCAGAGGCCTCTCCAGTCTTGTGTCATGCCCCTTTGCCCCCCTTACTCACCTCTCACCCTGCACCCACACATGGGGCATCCTTCCTGCCTCCGACCATTTGCACATACTGTTCTCTCTGCCTGCAAAAAGCCTCCCTCTATCCTAGCTAGGTTCACCTTTCAGGTCTTTGCTGGTCCCACATTGTAAATTCGACATCATCCCCCTTTTTCTGTCTCCTAGTACCCTCTTCTTTTCCTTCTCAAGCCATCGGAGAGGTGAGTAATAGTATGCATCTATTTACTTGTTTGAAGTCTGTCCCTGTCCTGCACTGCGAGCTCCCTGTCTACCTGACACCTATGACAGGCACATACCAGGATTCACTTCTCAACGAATGATTGAATGAATGAATGAATGAATACATCAGTTCAGGTGTAGTGAGGAAAAGAGGCCAGGTCAGCCATGTTGTACTAGGGAGACAGAGGCCTGAGCAGTGCAGGTACTTAGAAGAGGTGAAGACCTGTCTGTCACCCGTTCAGTCACGTAGCACTCCATTCACGTACCTGAACATTTATTGAGCGCCAACTACATGCCTGGGGCTGCCCTAGACAGTGGTCGCTCAACCAAGGATGGAACACACAAGGTCTCTGGCCCTTTGAAGCTTACATTCTAATATCCAGAGGATAGATATTGGAGGGAGATTTATCACAGAGGAGGGATACAGATAATGAACAAACAAAATTGTTAAGCGTTTGGGTTAACATGCCGAAGGGAAAAACAGGATGCTGGGCTGAAGAACGTTGTTTCCAGAGTGTGGGGGTTTGGAGCCTTGCTGGCTGAGGAATTTGGGGGCCATGTTGAAGGTATCTTAGGGAGCAGCTGATCTCCCTCCTGCTCTTGTGACCCCCCTCGGCTGGCTCTGACAGGCCCCTTTGTAGGATAGATTGTGGACAGAAGGTGGAGCAGCCACTGACCTCAGGCCATAGTTTCCAGAATCCATGGGCTTGATCCCTTTCTGATTTGTCTGTGAGGAGGAGAGCCTGGGGCTGGGGGTAAACTGTGAGAGAAAACAACACCTTCTTACACCTCGATCTCTTCTCTGTGCCCCCCTTTCTCCTCTTTGATGACATGTGAAGAACTGATACATTTAGGTGCCCATAAGGGCAGAATAGTTCTCCAAATCAGAGGCAGGTATTTTGTGAGTTTGACTACAGAACCAGAACTGACAGACGGGCGGACAGATCTGCTGGGCAGACTGAAGAGTGTCATGCACCTGTCCTCTGTTCTCCCTTCCCTGCTGCATCCACCTGTCCCCACGGCCCCGTGCAGGCTTCCGTGCCACCTCCCCCAGTGGAGACAAGAGAGCGGAAGAGGAGCTGAGGGAGGCAGGAAGGTGTGAGGAATAAGAGCAGCCCCCTGGCCGGCAGGCCACCTCATGGCCATCCCTGTCGGGTCCGGGAAGGGAGGCAGCACAGTGTGCCGGGGATCCCTGGAGCACAGCTCAAGCCACCTAGTCCCTCTGGGCCTCCGTTTCCTCCCTGGAAAACCTCAGTGATGATACAAACAGCAAGGGCTCATTGAGTCTTTTCCAGGACTGGGGCCACCCTAAGGACATTATATGGGTGATCACACTGGGTTCTCACAGCAGTCCTAGGACATGGGGCCAGTCCTCCCTGTAACTCTATGAGGGACCAGGTCTCAGAGTTTAAGACATCTATCTAGCGTCACCTAGTTGGCAGGCAGAAGGAGTCGGAGTAGGGATCTAGGCTGTCTGGCTCCAGAGGCTGCACCCATAACACAGAATGCCTCCCCCGCTGCGGTGCATGAGGGAGAATGGAACTGAGTCGCTGCAAGTCAGAGGCCTGGTGAACAGGTAAAGGCCCCTCCTTGCATTGACCCTGGTCAAAAGCATTTCCCTCTCTGCCCTCCAAGGCTGTCCAAATTTTCTTCCTTATAGATTGATTCCTTGGTTTTGGCCATAGCCAACTCAGGAATAGAGATCCTAAAACATTTTTACTCATGGACTCCCTAAAAGAAATTAGAAAAACCGTGTATTGCCTTGCATATTTTAAAGTTAACATTTAAAATTTTATTATGAGTGTATATAGTTTTATAAGGTGATATTTCCAGGTTATTATAAATATTGCCATTTTATAATAAAAGGGCTACTTTACTCTGTCACATGTGTCAGAAGGAAACTAAACACCAAAGCACTTTGATATCTACCCTCATCTCCTTAAAAACTACAACAGCAGCAAAACCCGGCCTTTCTTTAACAGCCAGGAATTTTATTTTTTTCTCCTTAAATTCCATTTTGCTTCCTTGTAGAATATTACTATCATATTATATTCTTATGCCTTAAAGACTTTCATTCATTATCCTATCATATATACATTAAAACTAATTTTTAAAAATTACTTTGACCATAAGACTCTAGATTGTCAAGTATTTTTCTCTGCATTGAAGTATAATTATAATAATTTGTATTGTAGAATCAATCAAAATAAAATACATATATAAAAATTTTAGAGAAAATATTAAATATATAAAGCAAAATATTTAGGAAAATTATCTCTTAATGAGAGACACAGGGCTCCTTTTTAGAATTAATTTGTGTGTCCATGGGTGAATATTAATGATACAACACAAATAACAGAAGGAGAGGTGTTGAATCACCAGTAAGTGGGAGACTTACCATAGCATGCTTATTAATGATTGTTGTAACAGCATTATTACAATAAGATCCACAATGTATTTTCATTAAATTAATCTAAATCTTGGTAGGAAGGAATACATGAGCAGAGAAGAGGCTGATAACTGGAAGGAGATTCTGCCCAAGTGAAAAATGAATATGGATACACTTCTAATAGTTGCTTTTATGACTTGAAGGTGTAGTATTGAGCCCTTGGAAGGAAGCGTGGGACTTTTCACCCTCACCTTCTTGCCATCATGCAGAATACGTAACTGAGATGTGGATGAGCCATGGGTTAATAGGCATCACTCACCAATGTCTCTCTTGCTACTGAGAATTGTGAAAATGCAGACTATATGCTACTTCCCAGCCAGCTTTTTATCAATCCTAAACATTCACATTTTAAGCTGTCTAGTGCCTTGCCATGAATTTGTTGCCTGGATGAAATAAAGCTGCCTTAATATTTCTTACTGATGCTCTCACTGCTCTTAGCTGGTGGGCTCATCCTTCAGGAGTTGGGGATGGAAGAGGTGAGAATTTTAAACTAAAACTCATTATTCCCATCAGCCCATGAATTCAGAACATCCCCAAATGCCTTGCCATATCCTTAAGAGAAATGAGTGTACGACAAGGACTAGATGAGAGCTCCCCAAAATTTATGGGTGCTTTGGATTTAAGGGGGTTTCACAGACACTAACTGGAGCAGATAGGTACTTGGAGTGGCCCTTCAAATCTGCATTTCATGCTCTTATTTGCAGAGGATGGAAATCTAACAGCTACATTATGGGTTCTCTCTTGTGCATAGGATTGGGAAGGTAGTTAATTTCTGCTATTTGATGCACTTGTGTGAAATTTGGAAGCTAGAAGTGAGGCAGAAGTGTCCTTCCTGGTCAAGAAGGTCAGGATTTTCCTACAGCAAATTCCGTGTTTACTCTCCAACTTTTTGTGTGTCAAGAAACAGTCATGGCATTGGCAATTTCTTGACCTCCCTTTTTAATTCTTGAGTCATAGATTTGGGCTCCCATATCCAGTTTCCTGGTGTCCAGGGTCTGCTTGGGCCACGATGGAGCTCCCGTGCCAGATTGTTCCAGGGTCCGCGCGGAGAAGTTCCCTGAAGAAAAATTCCCTGCTGCTTTAAAAATCATTCCAAGGAACCCAGTCTAGAATCTGTACGTGTAGCCTTTCTATTGATTTTTGTAAGTCTCCTTGTTCCTTGCTCTAAATCCGTTTTACTTGAAGTACCTTTCTAGGTTCTGTTTCCTGCACTAAACCCTGACTGGTAAATTGATATTTTGAATCATGTCTTGATGCTCTGGAGCTTTTCTAGTTTTGCACAAATCAAGCTTTATAGTACAACCACAGAAAGGAATGCTTTTCTTTTGTAAAATGGGGGAAGGCGATTATGAAGGGGAGGTGGGAAGGTCGAGACAGCATGATGTCTTAATAGGCGGCATGTTCCTTGGCAGGTTGTTCTAGGAAAGAGAGCGTTGGAGGTTGTGGAAGTGGAAATTGGTTCCCTTCAGTGTACCCATGTTCACAATCCCTTTGGAAGATCTCCATATACTTCTAGATGTACCCTAGTTTGGAGACTTGGTGCTCTCTAAATAGCTCTCTAGAAATTTTTACAGGGCGCTCAGCTGTCAGTCATGCACCAGGGTACATTGGTGGACTCATGCAGTTTCAGAGGGACAAATGGCTGTAGTTTGGGTTAGGGGATTGGAGGGGGCAGGGAGCAGTGGCAGAGTCGGACTACACAGATATACCATGGAGAAATCAGAGGGTGACTAGTGGCAGACAGAGAGGCTCTAATGCCGCTTTGATCAGAATTGTATTTGGTGAGTTAATTAGTTTATGGCCATGTTTAACGTCCATCTGGGGCTCAGGACATAGTTGTGCTCCATGAGTGTGTTCAGTGAATGAAGGAACAGTTCCGAAGATTGGGGGATGCACTTAATGGTGCGAGGCCAATGCTACCCATTTAAAAACAACTTTTAGAAGACATTTAATGAGAGACAGCCTAGTCTACTGGAAATGCTGGCTTTGGACCCCGAGATCCAGTCTCAGGCCAGTTTATAAGTTGTGCGGCACCGGGGAGTTGCTTAACTTCACGGAACTTTTCCTTCCATAGAGAAAAAGGAGATTGTAAAGATATCAGAATCATGGGGTGGTTGTGAGAGTAAGTGAAACAATGTAGGTGGAAAAAATACTTAGTAATTGGAAGGCACAATATAAATAATATAATCTTGTTCAAAAATGTATCTTATAGTGTACCTTCTGTTTTTAAATTGTATGTGCTATTTGAAGTTAGTAGATGTTGATATATAATTGTTTAAGCAGAGTCTTATTTTTATAGAAAGCAAGACTGAACAAAAAAGCAATTCTTTGTCTCCAGTGAGAACAAAAAAAAAATAAAAAAGCACATGTTGGCTGAAGCTAGAGCAAGGAGGGTTGAAGTATAGCAAAAAAAAAAAAAAAAAAAAAAAAAGGTCTTGATATCAATGTTACAGAGCCTCGGGCAGGTGACAAAGAAGGCTGCTGGCTTCATCCCTGACAGGAGTCCTGCCAGGGTGCAGGAGAATGAAGCGGAGGACCCCTCAGCAGCTCTTTCCCCTCCAGGCTCCTTACACAAAAGGTCTGGCTATTTCCCCTGCTGGTGTTCAGAGCTAGTTCCTTAGTTCTAGCTTCCCTCCTTCATCGCTCGCCGTTCTAAAGCATGGCACCCCCTCCTCTCCAGTGACCAGTATAACTAAATGATTCAGTGTTTGACACAGGGTAGCTCTCAGAGCTCTTGGCTCTCTGTGGAGAAATATATACAAATGGTTGATGGCTTTAAAAGTTTATAAAAGTCATTGTTTGGTCTCTTCCTGTTTGAGCCAGGGAGTGGCCTCGGCTCTGTCAGGCCAGCTTTTGGGGAAAGAGGCAGAGGGGTAGCCCCTAAAGTACGCACTCATCTCCTGGCCCACCCGGTGGAAGACAGACAGACAGACAGATGGGCATGCGGGCACACCAGCACCTGTCATTTCAACTTATTTGCATCTTCAAAAAACAACTGAGAGTAATGTTAAAATTAGAGCACACTTAAAGACAGTTGGAGTTGAGGAAATTAGTTGAATGCTTCCTCGGTAATTGTCGGTGAGGATGTGAAGGGTTTGCTGTACCTGAGAGAAGCTGATAATAAACAACTCAGGGAGCCAGAAATAAACAGCCAGCTCTTCTCTTTCTTCTGTCTCTCAGAGGTGCCTTTGCATGTCTCTGTCTTTCTTTTCCCTGCTCTTTCATTTTTTTTTCCTAAAGACAGAAGCAAAGGTGACCACTGACACCCACTGACCTCTGACATAGGGAGAGCTGGGCTGGCAACAGATCTTGTGGCATTTACTGATCGTCCGAGCCAGGGAGGCCCTGTCCTGGGCTGGAGGAGCCCGAGGTGGGCTCTGCCCCATCGGGTGGTAAGGTGTGCACATGAGTAACTATAAGTCAGGATAGAAAGTGATTAGAGAGGCAAGAACAAAACCGAAGAGACTTCATGTTGGCAGTATCCTCCGAACTGAGCCTGGAAGGGTGAGGATGGTTTGGGCATCACAGTCTTGAGCATAACACAGGGTGAGCCAATGAGGGGCTTTATTTGGGTGGATCCTAGGTTGCATAAAACAGAAACAAGACTAGAATAAAAGAGGAAAATTAAGGCCTGGGGGCCTTGAATGCCTGGCTGAGTCATGATAAGGATTTCTTGCTGGGCCGTGGGGCGTGGGGGTGGTGTTGAAGCATTCTGAGCACAAGTGGCTGACGTAGAACTGGCCTTCGGGAGGGATTCCATAGTGGCAGGGTGTAGAAGGGCTTGAAGAGAAGAGAGTCAAGGAGAAAAGGGGTGATGACAGCCTGGCATGGGGTGCAGTGTTGGACACTGTGCAATCTGTCCAAGAATGAGGCAGGCAGTCTCAGCTGCTCCTGGAACGTTAGACCACCTCCAACAACTGGAGGATCCCAGCTGCCCACAGCATAAAGTGTCTACGTCTTAGATAGTACTCCAAGCCCCCCATAATCCTCTCCAACTGACCTTCCACTTCTTCCCTCTATGTCTGTGTTTCAGCAGTAGCGTTCCCTCAACACACATCACTTCCGGTCTGGCATGTACCTTCTCACCTCCGTGCTCTGAGCTAACTCCATTTCCGGACTTCTGTCCCACCCCAGCCTCTGGGTCCATGACAGTCCCATCTTTGAACCTTAAGACAGATGAGTAGAGACACCCAACAACCCCAAGGGATGAGGCCTTAAATCCTGGTTCCAGAATCCTCTGGGGAAAGGAATATAGAATATATGCATGTGTGTAGCATGGGAAGGGCAGTCTAAAAAGCCGAGCTCGCCGCTGTGGGGACAGAACCTGAAGAGTAAGACTTGTGTTTGCTTTGCCTTCTCCCTTCCCCTCCACCCACCCCAAATAGATTGTTCATAATGTTGTGCTGACAGGAACTGCAGCTCATCACTGTTGGGTTTCAGCAGATGATAAAGTGACAGGAAGATTGTACCACGTTCTCCAAAAAGGCCCCCTGGGGACGATGTTGAGTGAGGGTGATTGATTTGGTTAGATTGTGATGTGTTATTTAGGAAGAAGACAGAGGAGTGACGAGAATGGAGGAAAAGAGAAGGAGAGGGGAGAAAGATAGTAGAGAGGGAGGATCCCCCTCTCCTCACATGGATGCCAGCTCTGGTGGGCTTGGGGTTCACTCATCCACAACTGACCAAGAGGGTGGGGATGAGGTCAACCAGCAGTTCCCAAGAGATCTTGGGGAAAGAGGGAGTACATGTCTCCCTTCGTGAGTGGTAGTAATTGTTCTGGGAGGTTCCAATGGAGGGAGCCATCTCTATGGAATCTGCTGCCCTGAAAGGCTAATGGGTGGAGTGGGGATCAGGTGAGCTCCAACTTCAAATGAGAAATCAAGTGCACTGAGAGGAAGCTGGCCTAGAGGGGTAAAGGTCTGGGAAATACCCACTCTTGGTGGGCCAGGAAAGCAAGTGCCTAGTGCAGGGTAGCATCTGCAGAGGAGAACGCCATGGTGAGGAGAAGGGAGTCAAGTCTTCTTGGAGGCCCTGGCCCAGTAATCAAAGGTAGAATGCAGCCTCTTCCTCTGGCCGTCATGGAGGATGTTGCGAAGTGCTCCAGTCAGGCTTCGGCCGGGAGGGGGAGGGGAGGGGGAGAGAACAAATATCCTTGGGAAGGGGCACATGGGTATCAATGCCCACTGAGTAGGCCCAGATTGGGGGTTTTATTAGGTGCATTTCTTCCCCTCCTGCCCCATACTTCAGGAACTGTTGTCCGAAGAGAGGTGGCTGATGCAAAAGTCTTGCTCAGAGGACAGTGAAGGAAAATAAGTGTCCTGTTTTGTCCCCACTGTGCGTCTTAGACAGAGGCTATATTTTAAGTCACCTAGGGAGAGACTCAGGTTCATGAGAGAGGAAGGAAAATTACTGCATGGAGATGACATGAGGTCCTGGAAGGGAAGGGGGTTGGTACTGGGAACATTTCCCTGGGGTCCTTTTAGAATCACCAAGCATACCTGACTGTAAGGACTGGGTCAGAGGGATGACAGAAGATGGGACCAGATGGTCCTCTCTTGCAGGAGTGAGGTTTCTTCTTGTGTCTCCTCTAGATCCTTAAATCTTCTTGAAAAGAAGAAAACAGCATCAGCCCCCTGGGTCTCTCTGGTGAGGGAGAGAGAACAATGTCATTTTGTAAGGGGGAAACTTTGTTACCACAGACCTGGTCCTGAGTAATAGTGGTGACGGAGGACAGTCAAGACCTGGAAGGGGCTGAGGTTAAACTCATGACCCAGCAAGGGTGTGGACTCCACTCCAAAGAAAAGATCTGGAGGGTGGGAGGATTTACTGAGGGAGAGAAATAAGGAAGTAAAGCAGGAAGGCCAGCATAGGTTGGAGATTTGGGGGGAAAGAGTTGGAAAAGAGGGATATAAAAAAATGGAAAAAGCCATCCCTTCTTCAAAACACTTTAGTACTATCTGCAAAAAATTGCTATAATAAATACATATCTGTTATGGCTGCAAATGTGAATGGTGCCCCCCAGAGTTGTGCAGTGCACAACCTGCATCACTGTATATTGCAACTCTGCTGCTGTTGAATATTGTAGGACCTTGTAGAGATAGATTAGTAAACAGGGATTTTTAGAATGCTTTTCTCTGTGTGGTGTGATGTATGTTCCCCTTTACCATCTCCTCAAGAACCTTTAGGGGAAAAAAAAATTATGCTGCTTTTTCACAGCTTTTGGAGTTAGATTTGTTTTTCTTTTTAATGTGGCACTGCATGAAACCAGGCCTTAAGGCTGCAGCAGTATGGCTCAGATATATTTGGATGACACTCATTTGCGCACACAGCTAACAGGATGTGCACTCCAGGACTGATGATGACTCGGCTCAATGTCACAGTCATCAGTCTCTAAAGTGCAAGGTCCTTCTTCTGTCAGGGAGGCAACAGACCAAAGGGGTGCTTCTGGTCTGTCCTACAGGATCTCTTATCCACCATTTCATTGTCTGAAGCTAACTCACAGGGAACAGAAGTTACAATGAGGTTCTCAGGCCCACTGGGGATGTTGGTCCGAGACTAGGTTGTTAATACAAAGATAGAGGATCTGAATTACAGAGCCAAAGGGAGTGCTGGGGGTCTTGAAACCAGAAAAGCTGCAAA
>CM052884.1:7772877-7803128 GCA_028534135.1 Potos flavus
CAAAGCCACATGCAGAGGTCTTGGAGAATGAAACATGCTGTGCAGAGACAGGGGCCGGCTTGTGAGGAGGCACCAGCCATGGGAGGAAGGAAGCCATCTGAGAAGTGTGTCTTGCCCCACGTGGTATGCACAAGGCTTGGAATTCTAGAATTCCCAAAGCATATAATTGCCAGCTAGGTAAAATGGTTGTTTCAGGTCTCTGTGTTTTAGGGCAATTTGTTGTGCAGTAATAGAAAACCGGAAAGAGACCCACTAAGTAGGGGGTCCTTTCTGCTAGAATCCTGACCTGTATGAGCACCTAGCAAGCTGTGAGCAGACTCAGTTTGGCCTGAGGCTTCTCTGGAGAAGAGATTTCACCAGAGCCATTCCCAGTGCCAGAAGAACAGAGGCCAGCTCCTCTAGCTCATACTCTGCTCATGCCCTGGCCATTAATGCTCCTCCAGCCTCGCCTAGAGCCTCCACTCCCCTGTCTCTGCAACCAGCATGCTCAAAGCCCTCGGCCGGGCTGTCCTGGCACTTGGGTGCCTCTAGCCTTTGCTGCTGTGTGAGCCCTGGAGGAGGGCATGTGGTCCTGTGAGTACGGGATGCCAGGCTCAGTGCCACGTGGAAGGAGACATCTGGGGAGGCAGACAGGAGCAAGAGGATGATAGGCCGTCTCAGTAGGCAGGGGCTGGGGAAGGTAGGAGCCGCCAAAATTCACTCAGTAGGTATGGCTTCAGAGAAAAGTGTTTTATGCCATTAAGTAATACCAAATTGGGCTTTATGAGTGAAGTAGAGTCTATCTTTAAGACTTAAAAAAGACATTTACTGCCAGTTTCTGCTTAGTGCTTTACCTATGCTATTAGGCTTCCATTTCGTGCACAGATGAACTATGCAGCGAGCGCTCTAGCTTAGTTTCAGCAGGCGGACAGTGGCCGGCCTAGCGCCTCCCTATGACTGTGCTGTCAGTGAACAGAAGGATGCTGGATGCAGCTCTGGCAGATTAACAAATTAGCTCTGCTGCTATTACCTACGTGTCGCCATACTGTCAGGGAGACTCTCAAACTCCAGGACTGAGAGGTAGAGGGAGGAAGCTGGCAGCTCTCTGGGCCACCCCAACTTCACTGGCTGCTCAGTAAGTTCCCAGGGACTGTGTTGTTTTTAAGGTATGGAAGAAGCAGAGACAAGGCAGTCCTCTCTCAATAGCATCCCCCATCCTCAGCTTCACAGTATCTGAGTAGCAGCCCACTGACTGCAAGCAGGAAGGGAGATCCCATCAGAACCTCTGATTCCTAAAGGAACCACTTTAGGCCATTCCACAGAAGCCTGGGGTGCATGTCTACACTTCTCTGCTATTAGGGGTACTTTCAGAATTACAAACCTAGACCTTCTACATCCCTTGCAACTGACCAGCTTGTTGTCCTCAGCTTTCAAGTAACGTTGTAGGATGGAAAAGCTGCTCAACTTTCTACCCATCTTACTCAACAGTTCCCCTAGATCCTTCTTTATCTTACTAGTTCTGACTTGAGAAAAAAGTAGCTTTCTGATTCAGTTTTAGTGGTTCCAAATACCTCTCTGTGGGGGCTTGCCACACCATTGGAGATTCTATTATTTGAGAATTCATGCTCTGAGTGAAGGTGTTGCGTCTCAGGAATCCTCTGTGAAATTGTAATTAACCCCAACTGTGGAACCATGGGAAGCCTTATTAGCCATTAATGTTCCCATCCTTCTCATCAGCTGGGACTCTCACTTGCCTTTAGCCCCATAGAAACACATCACTCATGTATTTCCCTGATTCATAGCATCCAAGCCGCTCTCTCAACTTCCATGAGCTTTGCCCTCTGCTTCCCAAATGGTATCGAATACTTCTGTCTTCTCATCTCATGATGCTCTTTCCCTATTCTTGACTCTACCTCACATCTCTGATTTATCATTTGCCTATTTTCCCAACAACAGTTCAGAGATTTCCCCCAGGTGCTCTGCTCTAGGCTGTCCTGGGATAAACAGCCAGCTGGTTCCCTGGGAAGGTACACTCCAGAATGCTTCGCACATTCGCCAGGTCCTTCATGGAGCAGGAGGGCCAATGCCTAAGGATTGCTTAGAAGGGCTCTGAGGGAAAAGTGGAGCACTGTGAGAAAGGCCTTTCTGAGCAAGAAGCCCTACCAGACAGAGCTTTGGGGGCTGTTTCAGGGGTTTGAGCACTCAGCACTGGATGGGCTAGGCTGGGAGAGAAAGTGAACATAGAGAACTCAAAGGCAACCTCCCCCTCTGCACAGAGTTAATCACAACCAACCCATTTTATTATCATCCCGGCTCATAACCCATGGTTTCTTTTTATTTGTAAATCCCAGGACAGTCACTGAATCAGAGAGGGTCACAGTTGGAAGGGACATTTTTCTTGCAACGCCAGAGAGGTAAAGGCCTTTGACCAAGATCACAGAGCCATTGAGTGGCAAAGTAGGACTCTGTCATCCATGCCCTCCTCCCTGTTTGTTTAGGACAGCATCATTTCCAGGGATTCATTTGTATGGAATTCAAAGTCCACAGTGCCTCTCAGATACAATAATGATTGCACGGGAGAGTAGCCTGGGCTGCCTACCCAGACCACACCCAGGTGGCAGAAGGAACTGGATTCTGCCAATGGCTATAAACCAGTTTACCTAACAGTAGGGATGGGGACAGTTCCTTTATTCTCTGTGTGATTTCTGTCTTGCTCAAAACAGTCCATGAAGCATTTCCAGATAGGCAACCCCTGGGAATCTGAATTGGATTATGAGCATTTATCTATCTACCTAATAAACATTTTGGGGCATCAATAGTGTGGCCGGTTCTGTACTGGATATTGAAGATCTAACAGTGAACAAGACATAAAAGGTATCTGCCCTCAAAGACCTTACAATCTAATGAAGGATTTAGATAAATCAGATATTACCCAGATCAACTTAGGGCTATGATGTGGAGAAGTTCAGAGTGTTATATGGAGAGGGTGACCCATTACAAGTTATTGTCCAAGATACTTAAGAGAATGTGCTATTAATGATTATGTGAGTAGAGCATATACAAACCAGGACCATTCTGGACTAACTGGGACATCTGGCCACCCTAGTCATGGAAATAAAGAGGAAGATTTTAAAAAACAATAAGATGAGGGAAAGAAATGAGGGAAAGCTTCCTGGAAGAGGGAACCTACAAGCTGACTTGAAGTAACTTTACTATGATAAGGATTCCCATAATGTATATTGATAAAGAAATTTTAGGTATGTATCAGAGATTCAGAATCTAGCTTTATTCATCTTATTCACTGGACATGCAACTGCTTTTAATTTATCCAGCCTTCCCCAAGGCATCCCAGGTCTACCGTCAGGTGACCTCAATAAGCATTCCCTACATTCATCCTCAAAAAGCAAAGTTATTTCCGGAAAGTACCAGGCACAAGCCCCAGTTGCAGACCCTCTAGGGTGACTAGAATCTCCTTTTATCAAAGACCAGGAGTGATCAGAACAAAACCTCTTTTCTAAGTACCAGATGCTGTCAATTGCTCAATGAGGTTTTTACCCTTGGCTGAATCAATACTTTTCTGTAATTTTTTTTCTAATGTGACTTCTCACCTCTCTTTCTCTCTCCTTCCTTGTCTAGCTTTTATGTTTCTTGTCCCCAAGAAACCTCCCTAGTGTTTTTCTCACTGTTGCGTCCCCTCGCGCTCATGTTCTCACCCACTGCCGTGTTAGCATTCTCCAAACCCACACCGGCATCCTTCATCTATGGGACATCCTCATCCATGGCAAAACAAGAAGAAAAGTGAAATCCTGATGGGGAGAAAGGGTCTATTTGCTGAAGTGACCTGCTAGGTTTCGAACAGAATTATTGATTAGTTAAGCTCCTGGAAGAGGCATAACTGGTTAGGGAGTTGCTAGTCACAGCTCCGACGTAATGAAGCTCTGAAATGAGAGTCCTCTCAGATGCCACAGTGCGTTAGTGTCTGGTGGAGACAGCAGGGGGCCAGTGGAGGTGGGTGATGTGGGGATAATTATAACAACAGCCAAGAGCTCTCCTTGCCTTGTGTAAACTTAGCCGGAGACACGATACCTCCTCCCTCCAGACTTCTTTGATCTGGGAGGTCTAGGATGTTGGGAAGAGTCAGAAATAAGCAGTTGTAACCCATGTAACTGTTTCACCAAACCTAAGACAATTTTAAATTTGCTGCTTATAATTAGTCTTGCCCCAACAGTTAGCTTTGTAAATAAGCGAGGTAGGGCCCCACAGCATCTCACAGTAAGCTCCTTCCCACAGTTGAAATGAAGAACAAATAAAGTGTTGGTGAAGTGGAATTTGCTATAAGGGGCAGCTTTTTAATTCAATTACTGCAGCTGGGTGTGGGGGCAGATGCAGATGGGATGGCAGGGGGAGAGGTTCAAGGGGAGACAGAGAAAACAGAGGAAGGGGCTTTTGAAAACCATGGGATGTCTTTCATGTACATCATTAAAGTCAGAAGGTAGGCAGAGCCCAAACCGACCCTTACCAAGACCCTAAAAACCCTCCTACCAAAAAAAAAAAAAAAAAAAAAAAAAAAGCCCTCCTGCCACCAAAGAGGACATTCTAAGCAAATAAATAAATAAATAAATAAATAAATTTTTTTTTTTCATAGGCCTTTACATTTAGGAGCCTGTGGTATAGAGGTCTATGTACTAACAGTTAGGAATGGAAATTGAAGGTGAAAGAGAAAGTAGTATGATTGATGGATTCTCTTTGGCCAGAGCAGTTATCTTATATGTATTCAATATTGAGCAGCTGCAGACAGACACTGAGAAATCCCCATACTCTGCCATGATCCCTGAAGCCCCAAAGAGGCCTTCCTGCCAGACTGAGGGACAGAGAATGTGATCGGGCACCAGACTCAGAATCACAGGAAGGGGAGGAGGCTGTAGGTCAGGCCATCTCTGCCTCTTCTTCTCCTTGCCCCACAACCTTAGAAAGAGAAATTAGTCATTAACACCAGCCCTATAGAGCCACTCTATCTGAATATTCTCTGTAATTGGCTGTATTAAAGCTCGTATCTGTGTACAGTTTACATTCAAATGTAAGGTTCCATTCTTCTCAACTAATCCCTTTGAGTATCCTAATAAAGTATCTTTTACAAATTATGAAGAAAAGGATCCCCCAGTGAAATAAACCAGATTTTTATCCCACTTGCAGGGTAATGCCCAAACAGTAACTACTCCCATGAGAAGGGGCCTCCCCTTACAAATATGCCTCACACATTTATGGCAAATGCAATTTACCTTTGGTTCTGTGTCAAAAGCTCTGACACTTTTTAAATTCCCAGCACAAAGTAGCGTTCAGATGAGGAGCAGCTGGCAGTGCCGTAACAACACCAGGGAGGGGTCACCGTCAGCACGCGCCGCCAAGGCTGGGTGTCCCCAGCCAGCATGGAGACTCAGCAGGCACCGGCTGCTGGGTCCCTATGCCGTCATCTGTGTCGAACACTGGGGTCAAATGGGGTGATTGTGGCCTGAAATATGAAGGATTTAAACAATTCAGATCATCATTTCTGGTTTATTACCCTGACTTGTGTTTTCTTTGGAAGGGTTGATGACTTTGGTTTATGAGAGCCAATGAAAGCATGACAGATTCCTGGAGGCCCTGAAAACTCATTCTCATGTCTTCCTCCCACCATCCATCCATCCTCTCACACTCTCTCTCTCCCCCGCCACTCGCCACCCTCCACACATACAAAACACAAGTATTCTCTCCCTTGCCATAACAACTGGACCATTATGGGGTAGAAAACAGGTATGTTCAAAGCAAACATACAGAAGAAGTGGGGGAAGGATTTCTACGGGATGGGCGTCCTCAGGCTGCTTGAGTCATCTCCAGCACGTCAGAGCCGAGAGAATCCTTGGAAACCATCGAGCTGGTCAGTTTCCTTTTACAGCTGAGAAAGCTGAGATCCAAAGATGAACATCAGTAACACAGGCAGTCTGTGACTTCCCAGTTCTCCTTGTCAAAGAAATTGATCTCACCCACGGTCTCCCTAAACGCCTCCATCTGTAGCTTCAAGCCATACTCAGGATGTCATTCTTCATACGCTATGCACATGCCAGAAGAAGACAGTCGTGCCCACCTGCTTCACTCCTTCCAGGCCAAGCCACACTTTCCTCGAAGAACATGGAGAAAGGGCACGAGTAGTCCTAGATCAGAGGGTTGACTACCCCAGGTGCCTCACTAAAGATCTTCTGGCCCTGCACGTCTCTGAGGAGGGCCGCTGAAATCTCAAGTGGTGACATGATCTGAATAGAAGCTCACAGCCTGCTAGAAGAAGCCAGCTGGAAACCAGGCCACCTCATTCCTGAACCTATCATCTTTCTACTCCAGGGTCCCTGCTCCCCTGTCTGCCGGAACCTCAGCTCCAGCCCTGTCTCCATTTTAGCCTCATTGCAGGGAAAACAGAGTTCCTGGCTTTTGTCCACAGTGGCCCATGAAGGAAAGAAAGGGGGAACTGAGGGTATGTGAACAGGCAGCACTGAGCCCCAACCCGAATCTCTCTCCTTTCTGCTTAACACAAACCCAAGCCAGCAGAGGAAAGCCATAGTGAGGTCACTGCATTCCTGGTGGATAAAGAGCATCTTTGTCCACTCCTGCCAGGCCTCTTGCTCCGGGCTGACTCAGGCTGGCAGGCTCCAGCTGAACATTTTCCCCCTGCTGAAAAATGAGCTTTCTCAGAATCTCAGGACACACACAGCCATGGAAAAAGTGCATGCAGACCCACAGAGACATGCATGCACACACACTCAAGTACACCTCGCCGGGAGGAGCAAGTACTGAAGAATAAGCATACCGGATGTGAAGCCCAGCTGTATCTCCAGAAAAAGAAGATTCCAAAAGTGCTCAAATTTACCAGGAGCAGTGTTCCAGGGCTTGCTAATCTCAAATCGCCTCCATTTCCTTACCTGAAAATGGGAATAACAATACCTACCTTGAATGATCGTTTTAAGAATTCAAGAAAAATATAAAACCCCTAACCTAGTGTCTATATCAATAAAATGTAGTTTTGCTATGCTAATCCCTTACTGTTCCCAATCACCTCTCTTTTCTTGGATTATTTTATTCTTATCCAGAGATGTGGGCATATCCCACTCCAGAGCATCACTGACCAACACGATAGGAGAAGGATGCCATCAAGAGGCATGTGACCTAATATGGGCCAGTTGCAGGCTCTTCTCTGCAAAGGGAAATGGGACCAAGAGAGAAATTAAGCTTCCCAGGTGGCCAGGACCATAGCAGGCAAACTCAAGAATTGTGGGCAGCCATGTTGTACAGTATTTATGGGGAGTGCAAGAAGCAGGTCTGCAGGTCCAAGAGGATACTTGGAGAGACAAGCAGAGAGACACAGAGGTGGAAGAGAGTGCCTTCCTGGGCCTATGTTCCTTTCTCTGGCTGCCATAAGGCAACTCTGCAGCCTAACATTTCCCTTGTTTCCCTTAAGCTAGCTTGAGTTGGGTTCTGTTACTTTCAACCAGTTAGTCCTCATTAGAGAATGACTGTGATGATTATATGCACATTGATTTTATCTTTGACTTTCGTCTCCTCAAAGCTACTTGAGACTGTGGCATTAAAAGCATAGTGATGCCCACAACCCTGGGGCAATGGGCAAACCGTAGTATAGGCCACTGGCGTCAAATATGAGGCAGAAGTTTGGTTGGGAGTGAAGACAGAGATGCCTATCTCTCTTCTTTCTACCTGACGTCTTTTTTGGAACATACCTGGCTTACTGGAAAGTGCATAGCCCTTTAAAGCTTTGCCATTTACCTTGGACAAATAGTCTAAAGTTCAGAAACTTTTAAATAATAATCTTATTGTGAACGGTTGTATATAAAGCACCAAACACAAAGATGAGTACTCAGTGAGTGGTAGCTATGACTATTAAGCACCCCCCCCCCATTTGTAACTAGCATCCACAGACTTTCCCAGAACACATCCCTAGAGTTCCTTTAATCCTTACCACTCTCAGATATAAGCAAAAGGACCCTTGTTAAGCAAAAAGTATGGCACCTTTCTTTTCCTTCCTAGAGTGAGAGTTCTGGAAAAGACCCTCCAGCCTTCGGAGGCCCTCACTGGCTCTGCCTAAACCACTCTTGGCTAGTTCTCTCTTCCATCTTTGGACAGCCACATTTACTGGTTGTCAACATTTTATAAGGTACGCTAGGATGATATGAAAATACACCAAAATTAGAACGCATGGTCCCTCCAACTCACAAAAAGCTTATAGTAAATGATATTTTTGTAAAGCAACATTAGCACAGTTAATGCAGCACAAGTGAAATGTGTGCACACCACGAAGGTGCTGAGGAGAGGGGTGAGTGAATTAACCAAGGTTTGAGGACAAGGGTGCAAGAGCTCAGAATGATGGCAAGGAAGAAACAAAAGTTCAGAACTGTAAATCAGGTTTGCAAGAGAGGATACATTGAAACAATGAGAAGCTTGAGACAGAGGGTGAGTATGTAGGCAGATGATACAGGTCATGTCATCTGAGTACTAGAATCGTGTGAAGAAATGAACTCATAGTATAGTGGTTTTCAAACTTGGCTGCATGTTAGAACCACCTGGGAGCTTTAAAAATACTGAAGGATGCCAAGTCCCACTCCCAGAGAATCTGATTTCATTGGTCCAGGGCACTGCCTGGGAATCAGGATCTTTAAGAGCTCCCCAGATGATTCTAATGTGCAGCCAAGTTTGGGAACTACCATCACCCTACAGAGTGAGGACAAATGGGGGTGGGAGCAGGCAGCTGTTGTGCATTTTCTCTGCTGATGAGGATGAGCTGGGTGTGAAAAGTTAGGAGGTTTTGGGGTCAAGGATGAAGAAGATACTCTTCATACTAAGTGGCCCATCTTTACTCTTCCTTCGAGTCCAATTTCACTCCTACGAGTGACCCAAGCTCAGGCATCCTCCCATCACTCCTGTTGCCACATTGCTCAGACCCCCCAGGCTGATTCTCACCCGGTCAGTGCCCGAAGGAAAGTTTCCAGTGCCTGTGGCCTGATAGACCATTCATTGTGAGCAAAGGGAGGTCAAGCCCAGCTGAGTGGGCGGTACTAGCCTCTGTTGGCTCTCAACACAAAGAGAGTGTTGGTAACTGCACATTTCCAAAGTTCTGATTCCGGTTTTTCCTCATTGATGCTGTTCCTGCTGACCAGTATCTTGGCATGCGGCAGGAGAGGGGGCGGGCAAGAAGCAGCAGCAATGAGAGTCATTTCAAGTCCAAGGGAGCTCTGGAAATTGTCTAACTCTAACTCTTTACAAAGTTTGATGAGCAAACCAAGTGAGCTATAATCCTTGCACTTTGCATCTACGTTGAGACTTTGGTTAATCTGTACTCAGCACTGGCTATGTGCAAGTACTCTGTGAGACAGCAAACTGAGGCCAGGGAGGTATAGAGTCCCCTGCACAGTGGAAGATACAATTTGAAGTGACTGAGGGGCTCATCATGACCACCCCTCACACGTGCACACACACACACACACACACACACACACACACACACAGACACTCTTAACTGTAAGTCCCGCAGCCATTTTATATGACATGGCCCGTCATGCCCTCTTGGACAGAGCTGATTGGATAAAGATTGAGCTCCTGATCCAAACTGGACCTCTCAGAGGCTTTCTCCACAAATTAGAAAGGAGAGCTCACGTTCACCAGATGGCTGGACAAGTGACTGAGGAGTGACAAGGGGCCATGTTTCCTGCTCAAGGACCAAGAAGCAGAGAAAGATGAATCTGACAGGATGACCAGGGATAACCATCTCCCATGTGGCACCAGCGCCCACCTGAGGCCCAGATACATCTCTGCCCTTGGCTTGTACAAGAGATGTATATAACCTTCCTTGTAATACTAAATCACTGTTTAAAAAGCTAAGCTGTCTTGAGTTTATTTCTGTTATTTGGAAATAATAAAAACTTACATTTATATAGTATTTACTATGTGCTAAACACTGTTCTAAGTACTCTACATATATTACCTCATTTAATTTTCCCAGTACCCTTCTGAGCTAGGTACTGTTATGATCTCCAGTTTACAGGTGAGGAAAGGGAAGGCACAGAGCAGCTGAGCTGCCTGAGATTATGCAGACCAAATTGTATAAAATGGATTCATAGTCCGATTTTATTTCCAACCCCCTATGGAAATGAGACAAGACCCCCAGGACACAGTTAATATCAACAGGAGACACCGGACAGTGTCTGAATAGCCACAGTTTCGAAAGGGCACCAGCAGCCAGAGTAGGCCAGGCAAACTTCCTAGAGAGGCAGAACCGAATGGCAAGCCTTTCCCCATCGAGAGAACAACTAGCCAACTGAGTGGAGCTGGAAGTGAACCTGGCATGGACAAGAGGGGCCCAGAGGCCATTAGCAGATCTTGGGATCCACGCCAAGGATGTCAGGTGTGGCGGAGACCCAGGGGCTTACACCTGGGAGATGCTCAATGACGGTGGCACTCAAGAATGTCCTCCTCTGCTGGAAGAACTGATGGCGGCAGGCGGCCCAGTGGGAGGCTCCGGCGGCCTCTCTGGTAGGAGGCCATGAGCGCCAGGGGTGGGGCAGCAAGAATGGAGAAGACTCTGATCCCTGTTTCAGTTTCTTTTCCAGAAATTCTCTGGTTTGCCTCAGAGCCTCAAAGACCGTACTTTTGTTTGTTCACTCTTTCTACCTAGAGTCTGCAGTCCAATGTAGGGCACTCTCTAGTTCGGTCCGTCAGTCAGTTGGTCATGAGGATGGAACCCCTATGAGCATGGTACTGAATTCCAGTTACAGAGGCGAGGGGGCTAAGCCCGCCTGCCTGCAGGTTCTGAACGACACCCGATCGCATGGCTGTGTCCCCAGCCTGCTTCCAGAAAAACGTTCAATCTGAGAAATATAGGAAGGGACAAAAATCCATGATGCTTCAAAACCCTTTTCTGTGGTGTTTGCATAATGTGAACCTTCACGTGCTCAGGAGGCAAAAGATGGGGGGGGGGGCGGAGAAAAGATCCATGACTGAGCCTAAAGCATTAAAGTAAAAAATGGATTTCAATAAAACATGATATAGAAACAAGAAATAACTGTAAATGGAATTGAAAGCAAATGACATAAAACTTCAGCACAAGGCCGCTCATTGCAATTCTGGAAACTTTTCTTCTCGCAGCTGCACTGCCATCAGTATTCAGGGTATTTTTCTTTCCATCTCTGTGGATTTATCACGTGAAGTGACGTATGACAGCTCTCAGGTCTCACACAGCTTCTGCAGAGGCCTCTAAACTTCCGGGGACTGAGGCTGGACAAGTGTCCAGCCTTCCCCAGGGATATCAAAAGGGAGGCCAGGGCCAGCATTGAGGAAAGGACCCTTCCTGCCTATGACTGAGGGAGCAGAAGGTTGAGGACAGGAGAGACAGGAAGGGACCCCAATCTTCTGCTCCATCAATAAGAGTATGGCACCCTCTCAGGTCTCCTCTCCAAGGTGCCTCTTTTCCCATATACAAAACAGAAGCCATGGTCCCAGCCCAGAGAAAGTTCCTGGGGAGAGGGGAGAGGAGGGAACAGCCCAGAGACATTAGCTCCACAGTCATTGGGTCCTGAGGACAGGCAGGAAGCATGTCGCCAAATGGCACAAGACTCATAGCATCTCTGCAGATGCAACATGGGCCGTCCCCAACCAGGATGAATTGCACAGGACAATACAAAAACTGGAAGCTGGGGGACTTGACATGATGTTCAGCTCCATAAATTTTCCTAATATAATCTTCAAGTCCTATTTGGACATCTTGATCATCACCTGGAACACTCTGACCTTGCAGCCCTCAGGAATCAGCCAGTTGGTGCCAGGCCACTAGCTGCCTCACTTCTGATGATCAGGGCTGAAGGGGGCTGGAGTCAGATGACCTGTAAAATCTCTTCCCACCCCCAGAGTCTGTGGCTGCAACTTGGAATTCATATTAAGTGTTGCCTCCTGAAGTCATTGCATAGTATAAAGATTCCTGTTTGGAGGGTTTCTTACATGTGTTACCTTCTCCCATCCTCATCTTAAACCCAGGAGGCAGGCATTATCACTCCTATTTTACATAGGAGCAAATCGTGGCTCAGAGAAGTTAGGGAGGCCAGTCTGGTGAGAAGGTGCACTGGTTACAAGCATGAACTAAGTTCATAAACCCGACTTCAGATCTCACTTCTGCTTCTAGCAGTAAATCCTTGCACAGGTGACTTAACCCCTATAAGAAATAATAGGATGGCACCGTAGACTAAGCACCTGGTGCATAACAAGCACTTGGTGAATGGTAGCTGTTGGAGCTGGTGCTTATTCTTGTAGTTAGAAAATTGCCCAGGATCGTACAATTACCAAGAAGCTGGAGTGGAACTTGAGCTCAGTCCCTTGTTTCCAAAATCTGTGCCCCTTCCATAAGCTGACACCCCTTTCAAGTGTGTGCACCCAGGGAGCAATAAAGATAACCATTTATTGATCATCAAGAAGTGCTAGCTATTGGAGTGAGTGCTTCACACAGATGATTCCCTTCAGCCTTCTCAACATCTGAGGCAGGTGCTATTCTTCCTATTTTATGGATGTGGAGACTGACATAAGCCTCCATATCACCCACCTTCAGCTTGTAAGTGGCAGGGCCAGAATTTGATCCCCAAATTCTCTGACACCAGTTAAACTATGCACCTCTGTGCCTGACACGCTGCTACATTCTGGAAATACTTAGAAGTGGCATCATCAAGGATTTCATCATGCATGGGCTATTCCTAAGTGGGGTGGAAGCCAAGCTGAAGGGAGAGACTCTAGTGGCTTTGCCAGACTGGGATTGGCAGTTTTGTGGGAGCATTGCCCATTTTAGAAGCCAGCTTGCTCCTTGGAGTCCCCCCAGTTCCCTCAGCCCCTCCATCAACTTGTCACTCCATTGACAAGGATGGAGACCTGCTTGCCTTTCAGAGCCCAGGGTCTGTGCTAGATCGGTGACTGATTTCTCCCATCTCCCACCTCAATCCATGCCCATCTGAGAATGAAGAGATACATTATGAGGCTTAACAAGAGCGATTGCTCAACGAGGAGCCTGCGGTAAGTGTTGGGAAGAGCAGGGGAGACGAGAAGTGAGACTTCCCACAGGGGAATGTGGCTGCATGCAGTTTGATATTATAATCCAAATCCAGCCTTCAGTCACTCCACCCAGGGACCTGCTTCTCCCTTTGAGGAGCCACCTGCCATCAGCGATGCTGTGCTGAGAAGTGAGCCCTGCCCTCGCTGCCAACTTACTGAAGACAATGACATCCCGATGCCCAGGCCAGGAAGCCCAGAAGACCCCCGGGTTTGGCTGAGACTCAGCTCCAGCCAGTGCCACCGACATGTGGGCTTAGTGCAGCCCTCGGGCTTGGAAATGAGAAACTCTGCCCTAGGTCAAAGAAGCACTTTTGAAGTCTCAGCTTTCATCTCCTGGTGCTCCCCCAACCAGAAGTGACAGGGAGGAATAAAATGCAATTTATTCACCAGCCCAGGAGGCTCATTTCCAAGCACAATAGCCATGCCAGGCAGCGGGCCTTCCCCAGACAAGACGAAAGAGAAGAAAGGAAAACCAAAGAAAAAAGAAAAGCATCTGAAGAGAATCAGGCCATTAGAGGAGGGCTTTACAGGGTGACCTGCTGGGCCACAAAGGAAGCCAGGGGCTCTGTTTGGTGCCCGACACACCTCTGTCCAGGCCTGTCTGGCATACGAAAATGGCACCCTTGGGTAGAACAGCCCTTGAGTGATATTAGAAATAAGGCAATGCGTAAGAAGTAAGGCCACGGGTAGGAATAAGGTCACTGGTTAGGAATAAGGCCACAGACACTGGACCTGGAAAGAATCAGGGCAGCCCCAGGGCATGCCTTCACCCCATCTGAGGCGGCAGAAGAGTTGGGGGCACAAGGACATGGGCATTTTTGGGCCACTTTTCATGAGGCTGGGAGGTTCTTCTGGAGCCACTCTCAAGACTGCAGAGAGCAGTCACTTCCCCTCTCTGAGCCTCTGTCTGCTCCTTTGTGAAGAAGAGGAAATACCTACTTCATCCTGTTGGTTTGGGACAAAAGGGAAGAACACGTGTAGAAAATGACCAAAGTGGAACCATTCAAAGGGCATTCAAGACCTGTTTTAGCTGTCCCCTCTTCCTAGAAAGCCCTATCCCACCTCGTTCTCATTTTCTGGGCAAACTTGGAATCCATCCTTCCCGTCTCTGTTTTGGCTTCTGTATGAAGCCTTCCCTAATTCATCTAGACACTCAGTCATGACTTCATTCATGTTATCATCATGTCTGCTGGAGCATCTATCACACTGGGTAGATGGACACTACACTCGTATTTTGGCCAGACACCAAATGTGAAAATCAACATGGGGCCAAAGCCACATATCACCATTGTAAAAGTGACCTTCCAGAATTCAGGAATAAATCTGAAATATTATATCAACTCATTATTATTACAACAGTTTAATTAAAATTGTGAGTGGTTAAATTTCAAAAGTTTCGTGTTACGTAGTTCAGAACGATCGGCTGTATGATCCCAGTGCAGGCACGAAATTCCGATGGATGCTCATTTCCAGCAGAAATCAGTAGGAGACTGGGATATTTGGGGTGTGCTTTGGTTGTTCCCAGTACTTTTTTTTCTTTCCTATGAGTGTTTTTATTATATCTTGACAGAGAAAGGTTTATCATAGGTATTGTTGCACATGATTTTTGAGGTTTTTCTCTTCACAGAATCCTGAGATTGACATACTACTCTGAATTCAACCTCTAAAATGTGAAGAATTTGCAAATAGTAAAGACTCATGATCTAAGTGGCATTTACAAATGAAACAGTAAATACAGGTTTTAATGGTTATTTTGTTTAGTGTTATGAATGCCAAACAATTCTGTAACAGATAAGAATTATATAATCTAATCTCTATCTTCAGCTTGTATTACTATTTAAATTTTTACAAATATTTCTACATTCAGAAAAGATATAAAATTCTTCCCAAAGTTATCTAGCCAACACACTTTCTATCTCCTTTTTATTTAACCCTTTAAAGCTCTGAATAACGTTTTTGCACACGAAAATTAACAGCTATCAAAATGAGCATGAATTTTTGCATCATTTTAATCTTTCAGTAATGAATATAGATTTATTCCTGAACTGACATTGATGGAATTTCAACATATCAAACACAGGAGGTTTTTGGTTTTTTTTTCACTTTGATTCTCATACGTTTGATTACCTCTATACCCGTATTTCAAAGAGAATGTTTAAATAAAAACAAACCTAAATGGAGTACTCCGTATTATTGATATTGCTATGCTGATTTTATATGTTAGTAACCTATGCAATTAGTTATACAAAAGTCTAAGGATGTCAGAAATGAGTGGACATTGAACTCCCAGCCTTCCAAAGGCCTGTGCCTACATCGGACCCACACAGCAAACTGTGGCTAGGGCCCAACCTCAGTGCCTGGCACTGCCGGAGGCAGCAGCATTACAAGGGCACCCCTGGCATTGTCTCTGTGGAGAGGGCGTCCAGGGACACAGCGCTGTTTCATTCTCCTCATGTCCTCTGTCTTGGGCCAGAGCTTCGTTCAACTTCTTTGCATACGATCGTTGGCCACCCCCACACACACACACACCAGGCTGCAGCGACATTTATGATGTCTTTAATAATGTCAGAGGTCTTCTAGGCTCCCTAATTGCCTTCTTTTTGCTCTGTGCTTCCTCCCCCACTTCCTGGAACATACCTTGAATGACAGGAGAGCTCACATTGTACCGTCCTGTGGGGACGCTCTGGTCCCACGGCAATACCACCGCCATCTCTGGACACCTTTGGTTCGCCGTTAAGTATAACTGTCATTTGCAGGGACGCAAAATAACAGGCTGGAAGGACATCAAAACCAAGTGCAAATCACACATGGCGGCTCATTAGCTGAGGGCGTTTGCAGTGATCAGCCAAGATGCACAGAAAGGTCTTGAGAAGTTTTCATTAGTTGAGAGCCTATGAGAACTTTCATAATATAAAATATATATCTAACAGCTGAATACTGCAGTACTACTGTATATAAATATGGTAGGGAGCTTCAAACAACCAATACTTCTCTGGTAATTATCTCTTTGCTTATGTCTTTGCCTCCAACAGACTGGAAACTTTTTGAGTAAAGGGCCAAGCCTCTATCTTTATATGCCCAACTTTTAAAGTAGAACCTGCTCTATCACAACAGCTTAATCAACACGAGATGAATGATTGAATGAACAAGCGAGGAAATTGTCAAAGGGAGCCACAGTTCCCCTCTCCAGCCCCCTAGGCACCTGCTCCCAGTTCTGTCCTGGAGATCCAGCTGCCTGGTTGGTGGGGCAGGAGAGCTAAAGACTGCAGGGACTCAGGGTGGAAGGAGTGTGGCTGGACACAGAAAGGAAGGAATGGGATGCTGATCCTCTCATCCAGTTCAGAGAGGAAGGAGAGTGACAGCAGCCTGTTCCTGGCTGTTTCTGACTACTTATACTTGATCTAAGCCAAAAGGCCGAGAAGCAATGTTTCTGACTATTTAAAATAGCTCAGCCTCAGTCTGGGATACCCGTGCCTACCCCACCCCCCAACCCGGCAAGAGCCGCTACATCTCCTTGCCATTGGTTCATATTGAGCACTGGACTGGGCTGGGCTGGGAGTCCCTGGGACCATGCAAGTGGCAGGCACCACACTGAGCACTGGGGGTGCGAGAGGCCAGGACGTGTGGCCTCCTCTCGATGGCTCACAGTGAGTGGACACAGCAGTGCAAGCCATGCTCTCCCCCCTACCACCGGCCTCTACCTCTCCCAGCTGTGCTATCTTCCCGCTCTCCTCCATCTCTCAACGGACTCTCCTGGACCCTCCTATATTTAACTCTCTAAGGCTCATTAACTATAAAATCCCTAACTTTACCACCAGGCCAATTCAGAGGAGTGACTTTTCGGCTACAGTTATTCTTCCTTTCGAGTATTAATTTCCTTTAACACTTGCCCTATTAATCACTTTAACAATGAAATTAAGACAATTATTTTAATGAGGTAATGGGTGATAAAGAGTGGGCAGTACACATTTATTACACAGTAGGCCAGAATGTCTTGATAGAAGTCAGCCTTGTCAATAATATATTAGGTGAGGATGTGCTTCAGGATGTGCTTCAGGAGGGTCAGGCTGAGGACTCTTCTGTCTCACTGGTTTAAAGACGCCTGTTTCTGTCAGTGTTGCTGCCTCTTTGCTTTCAGGCCCCGTAAAGTGGAGTGCCAGTCACTGAGAGGGATGGGCTGTAATTTTCCTCTGGAGTCCAGTGGCAGCTCAGGAGGCTGCTATCCAGGGGTGCTGGCTCCAGCCCTTTCCCTCTGGGAAAAAGCCATTCTTCCCTCCTGCCTTCATTATCTTCTCTTTATCCCCTTCTTCCACTCCTTCAGCTTCCGCTCTCCCTCTCTTCCTGCCCCTTCCCTTCTCTCCTGACCTTTCCTCTTGTCCTTAGCTCCATCTAGCCAGGGAGGACCGCAGTATGTTTTTCATTCCATGCCTTGCCTTGTTGTAGTTATGGTGTTTTTAATCTATGCCAAGATGCCCTTTAAAGTCTTGGACATCTCCCACTTGCCCTTGTTTATTCTCTTCCTGTTTATGAGGGAGTTATTGGGGTCACTAGGCTCAGGGAGCAGGGGGCACGCTAGGTCGTGGTGAGCAGAGCTGGCCCAGAACCCAGGGATCCTGGCCTCCATCGCCTCTTGCATCAGTCCTGAGTGACCAAAGCTAGGAGCATCTCTCGCTTCCTTGCCTCACCCAGCCCACCAACATTCAGTCCTCTCGTTGGCTGGAATTCATGCAGAAATTTTTGTGTAGAGGAGAGACCGGTTCCTTTGGCTTAGGAGAAGTGGATCTAAGGAGAAGTGGATACAAGCATTCCACTCCTGGGCGTATCCTCAGAAGAACTGAAAGCAGGGAACCAAACAGATATTGCACACCCATGTTGATAGCAACTTTATTCACAATCGCCAAAATGTGGAAACAACCCCAGTCTCCATCCTGGTGGGTAAACAAAGTGTGGTATATGCATATGATGGAGTGTTATTCAACCAGAAAAGAAATGAAAGTCTGATACATGCAATGACATAGATGAACCTCGAAGACATTATGCTAAATGAAATAATTCAGACACAAAAAGACAACTATCATATGATTTCACTTATACAAGGTGCCTACAATTGGCAAATTCATAGAGACAGAAAGGAGACTAGAGGTTACTAGGGCTGGAAAGGAGGGAATGAGAGTTATGGCTTAATGGGTACAGAGTTTCTATTTGGGACAATGAAAAAGTTCTGGAAATGGATAGTTGTAATGGTTGTACAACATTATGAACAGATTTCATGCCACTGAATTAAATGTACACTTAAAAATTGTTCAAAGTAAGGGATGCCTGGGTGGCTCAGATGGTTAGGCATCTGACTCTTGATCTTGGCTCAGGTCATGATCTCAGGGTTGTGTGATCGAGCCCCACGTCAGGCTCCACACTGGCTATGGAACTTGCTAAAGAGTCCCTCTCTTCCTCTCCCTCTCCCTCTGCCTCCCTCCAACTCTGCTCTCTATCTCAAAAAACAAAAAAAACAAAAAAACTGTTACAAGTAAAATTGGATGTTATTATTTATTTTTCTACCATTACAAAGTGAAGGGGAAAAGCAGAAAGGGAAAGGAAATTTTAAAAGTAGTTCAAAGTAGTTCCTAGGTATTTTAACCTTTTTTATTTTTATGGAGTATACCACATATTCAGAAAAGTGTACAAAAGAGATGCGTGCATCTTGATGATTTATCACAAAGCCAACTTTGCAGTAACCACTTCGTGGGTCCAGAAATAGAGCATGCCCAGCCCCCTAGACATCCTGAATTCCCCCACCCCAGTACCTTCTCCCTCTAACCCCCGCTTCTGAAAGATCACCACTCTCCTGATTTTTGTAGTAATCATTCCTTTGTTTTGTTTTAGGGTTTTCCTCTCTCCACATCCAACCGTAAGTATTATAGTTTATGTTTGCTAATTGTTTTTAACTTCATATGAATGAAATCATGTGTGCTTTTGTGTTGTAGTTTCTTATACACTCAAGATGTATCTGAGATTCATACATGCATTTGTGTAAAGCTGAAGTTTATATTCGTTGTCCTACAGTGTTCCATGGTGTGGATATTAGGCGATACATGTATCTGTGCTGCTGTCAATGGGCACGTGGCTGGTTTCTGTTTTGGGGCTATAGTGCTCTGAACATTCTTGAACATGACTGCTCATAAGTGAGAGTTTATAACTAGGTGGGAGTTCATAGGACACAAGGTATTTGAATTTAGGAGATGATGCCAAACTGTCTCCCAAAGTGGTTATATCAATTTCTACATCTACCAATAATGAATGAGAGGGAACTATTTTTAGAATGCTTCCTTATAAAAGCCCAGGAACTATGGGGAGAAAGGAAGGAAAGCACCCATCAAGAGAATCAGTACTAAGGTAGACACTGTCAGTGTTTACCCAGATGCCCAGGGATCCTTCCTACCATTTACATGCACCCGTCCCCTAGCTCCAGTGATTTTTGCTTTATTTTTGCCCTCCCTGACTCTCCCTGAGGCCAGCCTTGTGGTGTGTGCCCACTGGGGCAGACCGCTGGCAGTGCCTGGCAGGTCAGCACTCCCACACCCATCTCCTGCCCCGTGCTGACCCTTATGCCCCGTAAGGGGGCTTATACTCAGCTCTTGTTCCAGTCCTGACAAATTTTGAGGCGTCATTTACACCTCAGAGTTGTCCTACGGGACCAGGCTGAAGCCTCTGTCCAGGGGCTCTGCCTGAAATCACACACTTGGTGACTTTTCTACCTTCCTTGTCCTGCTCCCCTCACTTCCTTCACTTTCTCCTGAGAGCCTTTCCATCATAAATCACTTGCAAAATAATCTTTGTCTCAGGATCTGCTTCTGAGGCATCCAGCCTAAGAAAGGCACCCAGACCTGTGAAAACCCAAGTGTGTTATCTCAGCCAAACCTTCCCTTCTGTGAGCCTCTATTCCCTCCTCTCTATTACAAAAGAGTTGAGTTACCGATGCCAAAGATCTGAAGTTCCATCGTGGTATAAAATGATGATTACGTGGGGAACACCCCAGCCCAAACATGACCACTGAGAAAGAGTAAGTCCAACCGAGATCCCAGCTTCTCAGAAGGACCTCTCGGACCTCCTCCCCTCAGTCCCTGCATCCTCACGGAGGCCCCCAGACCCATGTGTGTCCATGAGCACATGCCCATGCGTGCTGATTAGGGGGTGAGAGGTGTTAAGCAGACCAGTGTTGTAAGTCAAAAATGGAAGCAGACTCAGGGAAGCTGACGGGAAAAGAGTGAGAGTTTAATGTGCTGGTGTGCATGGCAGATGTGAGCTATGATGCCATAAAGCCAGTCTGTGATGCTGGCTCCAGCTGTTGTGAGGACAATGGGCACTTTCTGGATCCTCTGCTATGGCCTGAATGCCATTTGCATAGCAAATACACGGATAAAGCGCTTTCACACAGCCAGTGTCTCTCATCCTCACTGCAGCCTCCCGAGGTGGTGCGTCTGCGCCTTTCAAACTCATGAAATAACTAAGATCAGAAAGGTTAAGAGACTTACCCAAGGCCACAAAGCCAGTACGTGAAAGAGCTGAGTCTGAAACCTGAGCCACATGACTCTAGGTCCCAGAGAAAAAGAGAAGAGGTAGGAAGATGTACTCAGCAGAGCAAAAGTCAACATTTATTAAGATTTTGCTGACAGGCCCAGGGCCTGTATGACCTCACTTAGGCCCCGCAAGATGGGCGCCCTTCTCATACCTGCTTTACCAACAGGGGGTATAAAAGGCTTAGTCACTTGATCCACATGGCTGGCCAGTGGATGAGGAGGGATTCAAACTGAGCTAAATAAGCATGCCCACTGTGAACCAGGAGCAGAGAGATTTACAAGAGTGCCCGAGGCCCAGAACACAAGATTTGGGCAAAAGCAAATGGATACCGTGGTGTAAATTTCAGTGGCTTTGCAGATCGCAGTTTCAACCCAAAGCCAAAGATGCTTATGTGGGACTCAGAAAATACCTCTCCCCCCAACACACACATGTGTGGGGTCCTGGGAAACTGGAAGTCAGAAATACTCCTCTGCCTGAGCCTGAAAAATGTGTAATAGGGAGTGAGAGAGGGGTGGATGTGGTCTTCTTCGGCAGCGGGGGAGGGTACAGAAGTCCCCTCTCTCCATCGGGACTTCTCTGGCACCACCCTGGCAAGGGGGTCAGAGCACAGGCACCCCACTAGGCCTGTGCTGGCGGGGATTTCTCCTGTGGTGTTTGGCTGGAGTAGAGTCGTTATTGTCTAAAACTTTTCTCTCTTGCTAGACTGTTCTTTTCCTGGTCCTTTGGCTAGAAGGAGCAGATCTTTATTGGGGCTATTTTGCCATCCTCATTGGTTATTTCCAGCTTGCTAACATCTTCAGGTGCAAGCTTGGAATGTATGAGGCAAAGGAAAGCCTAGAGAACTCGCCTCCAGCTTGTTCCTCAGGTCCCGAGGCCCCTACCTAGTCTGCCTTTTTCTCTCTACCATTCAGAGCCTTCTCGTGTTTGTTTTACACATACTGTGCCAAGTTTGGGTTGCACTTAATGTGCAGAATAGGGAAAAGTATGTCTACTCCACCTTCCCAGAGGCAGAAGGCACTAGTGTCTTTTAAGGTCCTTATACACACATACAGAGCATGCATCAGCTCGCTCGGGCTTTTTCCTCCTCCTTAGCTGGTCTCGAGAGATTCCCCCATAGGGCCTCTGGTGTGGGCTGAGGCAGGAACTCTGAGGCAAGCAGAGGGTGCCATGGGGGTCTGGGTTACGATTTAGGCAGCTTTCTTGTGCTCCTGGCCCTGCTTGTCCTCAGTCCCTGATACACCACTTCCATCCTCCCGTGGATTGCTGCTGGGCCTGCCTGACCTCGTCTTGGATAAGCTCACAGAGGTCTGCTCCGGCCACATCAGCCCCTGCTGTCCCGTGGTCAGGCATTCCATTTCTAAAGACCTCACATCACACCAGGAGGTAGTTTTCAAAAGGCATATGCTGCAGATGGCAGGGTCTTGCTTCCGAAGCCCGGGGGCCTGAATCGTGATTCTGCCCTGAGACTTGCCACGAACCCCATGTGGCATCTTTCCTGTCGCTGACACCTCCCCCATGTGTGCCTGACTGTGTGGCCCCCATGGCAGGCTGCTTGCACTGTGGCTGACACCTGTTGCAGAGCCCTTTTCCTGCTCTGGGTCACTTGAAGCTGGCAGCCTTTTGGGTTATCTGGCATGTAGGCCAGAGCAGTGGCCCTCGGTTTGGAGTATGTTGCTTCCAGAACCCAAAGCCTCTCACCAGGTGTTGTGATTCTGTCATTATGGCAGGAGTTTCAAGATTCAATCATTTGTCTTTTACTTTGAAGGATCTATCCAAGCCCTGTGCCCCTAAAACTTTTATGGATTTGGCAGGCCCCTGGGTCTTTCCAGGGTTTATCTCTCACCCTCTGGGGCCCATGTGTTATGCCAAGACCTCCAGGGATTCTTCGGGAAGGTCATGACTTTAGCCAAAGCAGTTCTGTGCCGCTGAGCAGACCCTAAAGCTGCTCACGGCCGGGGGCTGACTGCTGGCCGTGTCCGCCGTAGGTGGGCCCTAGTTCTGTCTTAAAAGGGGATTACAGGTGGCCCAGTGCTATTTCTACCACCCATGTGTAACTCCTTGGTCCTCAGGACGGTAATCCCTCACAATGGCGTGTTTCCATTTAGCTGGTGAGAAATGGAGGCTTTCGAAGTTAATGAGCAGTGGAGTCAGGCAGTCTGAGTACAGAATGCACCACAGAACCCACCCAGGACAGTCTGGTTCCAGTCCGTGTTGGTGAAATGGTAGCTCACTATTATCATCGTTTTCTAACTAATCGGATGGCACAATACTGAAATGTGACTGGCTCTGCGAGCAGGAGAGCTCTTAGACACGGCACTGTGGGATAAAACTGGATCCTGGGTCATGAGGAGGTGCTAGCCTGGGGCTGGGACACTCTGGCACCAGCTGCAGAGGACAAGGTTCCCCTGCATCTTTTCCCAGGCCAGGACCCCTGGGTTTAGGGGTCCATCCCCAAAGTGAAAGCATAGCCTCTCTGTGTCCTTCACTCAGGTCTGTACGTTCATTATCTTGGGAAGAAAGAGTTAAGGGTCTCTTAGCCTTGGCAGGTGGCAGCCCAGACTTTCAACCCCAGGACGTACAGGGGCTCCTCTCCTGGTCTGGTGCTCTGCCAGGGCCCTTTCTGAAAGTGAGTCTTCTCTGGACGAGGGATGGTCCCGGCACACACTCACTGTGCCTTTACGAGCACCAGGCAGGGATCCAGCACCCAGCAAACCTCCAGACAGGGTGTGTTTGTCGACAGGGGTGGGAGCCCAGCCATCTCTCCGCTCCGCCCACACACCCACTCCTACTTCCCCTGGCCCCGTGCCCATGCTTGCCCACTCCTCCTCTGTCTCGCACCCAGCGGCAATTCAGAGGCACAGGCATTTTTTTTTATGAAGGAAACAGCCCTCTCCGTCTGCCGCCTCCCTGGGTCGATAAGAGAGGGGATGCTCAGCCAGGCCTGGAGTCAGCCAAGGAGATGAGATGTGTCTCTCTGTAACAGCCATCATGATGTAATAGGCTCGGCCTGCTCAGACCTCCTCCCCATTAGGAGAGGCGATAGGTGCACGGCTGGCCTAGTAAGGACCCCCTTGCCGTCCGGGCCCTGACCTGGCATCCAGGCCGACTTCATTAGCAATGACAACCGCTTTTATTTATTGAGAGCTTACTATTTGCCAGGGATTAAGCAAAGCATTTTATAAGCACTGCCTCACATAATCTTCATAACCATTTGGTGATGTACATACTGCCGTACTGTCCATTTTATAGATAGAGTCAAATTAACAATATCAGATACTTAGTGTGCCATACACTGTTCTGAGCTACTGATAATCCTCACAACAGCCCTATGCTGTAGGCGCTACGATAACTTCCATTTTATGGGTGAAGAGATGGGCACAAAGAGAATAACCTGCTCAAGGTCACATGGCAAGTATCTGCTCTGGAGTTCACCCTCTTTACTGCCATGCGGTATTGCCTCTCCCCATGCCCGCCCCTGAGATACCTGGCAACTTGTGCAAGGCCTCGCCCACCCACTATCCAAGGGTCAGTGTTTGAATCCTGCTTAGCCCGACTCTGCAGCCAGTGCTCTTACCGACGCATTACTCTCTCTCATTTGGATAAGAAGTGTGAACTCACAGCCTAGAAATCAAGCCAAGGAGGCTGGAGAAGAAACACTTTGCTGTTGGGGCCTATCCCAGCGACCCCTGCCCTCCTTGCCCCAGGCCCTGTGTAGAGAATAGACCCAAGCGATCGTGCAAGCCAACCCAAGTTCACAAGCCCAGCGTTGAAAGGAAATGTAGCTACAGGCAGAAGAGATTGGAATTAACATCTAAAATCCCTCCCACGGCTGAGAAACCAACAATCTGGAATATTGTGGGAAGGAAGGCTGAATTCTCGTCCAGGCTCTAATAGGATTGGAGAGTGCACCTCTGCCATTTCCCTCAGCCCTGTTCTAGCAGCTCTGTTATCTGCACTCCCAGCACACAGCATGCCTTTGAAGGCATGTCTGGTTCCGTTCACAGACACCAAGATAAAGACAGTCTCCCTGCCCGCAGTGGCTGGATGTCGCTGTCAGGAACTCTCGAATATAACTCCGCTTACTAAAATAAGTGATTAGGGAGCTTTCTCTCTCCTACTCTGAGCGCTCCATTAAGCAAATGAAATAGAAGCATTCTGACACACTCCCTTTTTCCTTTCCCTCTCGTGATTAACTGCATAATAAAAATGGTATTACTTGAGCATAAATTTCAAAGAAGCCCATCTAAGTGACAAACCATGCTAAGGACAAGAGCAAACAAAGGTTGTATATTTTGGGTGACCTCAGTGTCCTGTCTGATCCATCCCCTGTTCCTGTTCTGAGCCCCTCTGGGTCTTCTCAGCCACTTCTTCCCCATCTTACTCCACAGCCTCAATCTTCATTGGAGGCATTGGTGGCTCGTGTCTCTGGAAGAGCCAGGTTCTGGCTTCAAACTCTGATCTCTTACTGGTTCCCCATTAAGGCACTGGTTGCCACCCTGCAGGAAATTTTGATGAGGCTCTGCCTGAGACAGCCTTTGTCTAGAAATTACCTTGTGTTCTGATGGCAGGAGGAAACATGGCTTAGTTTGCCAGAATACCTTGGTAATCAGATGTTTTCCTGTCCGCCTAGGGTCTTCTGCTTACTGCCAAGCCCTGGGCTCTTGCTGAGTGTTCTAACCTCTTGAACAGTTCTAGCCTCTGGGTTTGGCAAATTCCTTCACTCTGTTCTTGACTTCCTGGGACCCGGCTTCCTGCTTGCCTTGATCTGTGGTCAGTCTCTCAGGTTTACCTGGCTCTTTGGGTCCTCACTCTACCTGGCACGAGAGCATGATATGAGGCAAAGTGAGCACCCAGCTCCCAGAATCTTTGGAGCAAAATGCTTCCAACAATAGCTCCCTGTTTCTGTAAACGTAAACCTCAGGCTCACTAGAGAATCCTCCCTATACTTTCTTCTTAGTTCTTGGAGAAGAAGGTGCACACAGAAATACTTAAACACTTAAACTTACCCACACAGACTTACGTATGTAATCATATACACACATACACATTCATGCACACCCAGATTTACATATATGAGTTCACACATGAAAACACATATGTAAACATAACTACTTACGTAAATCCAGAAAGATTGACACAGAACACTCACACATACATGCATGCACACATACTGTCATACACACATACATATTAGTAATTAAAACCAAATAAGAATTTGCCTCCTCTCTTATTTATATATGTAAATTCTGTATCTAGCCCAGTGCCAGGAATAAAATAAGTGTTCAATGAATCTGTTTTTAGTAAATGAAAAAGAGGCACATATCTGACCTCTTGTGTAAGCCACATGAGTAGCTAGAGAAATTCACCCAGTTCTCCAAAGCCCGAGTCAGGGTCCCTGGGACTGGGAAATCAAGCTGCTGCCCCACGGGGGACATGAAATTCCAGATAGTATGGCAGGGAAGTGCCCTGACTGACTCTTCCCCTGACCCTGTTGAGGTCCTGGTCTGGGTGGAGCCCAAATGTCCCTCCACACTGAAGCTGGCAGAGAAGCATCTGCCCAGGAAGGCCCCGCCCACTACTGGCCTCCCTGGTCCTGTGCCCTCTACCGGGACCCATCCCCAAATCCTCCTCCTGCAGGAAATCCTGTTTTGATAACGCCCAGAGCATTTCCTGTTTTTCTTTATTTCTCAAACTCTGTGACAGATTTCTCAGGAGCCATGCCATGCTTGCCAGGCTGCCCTCCACCTCCCTGCAATATGTCGACTGCGTGGAATCAGGGAGGCTTCCTCCCCACCAAGACACGCTGCCTCCCAGCCTTGCTAGTCACCAGGCTGTGAGTCACCAGAAAGAAAAGGAACTTCCACTGCCTCTGGGCTCCTGCCTCCTCCCGCTCCTCACGCTCGAACACACGCCTCCTCACCCTCCCAGCCTCGCTCCCTCTGCTCACGCGGGAGGCACACGGGCAACCGATGTCAGTCCTGTGTCCGCTTAGGCAGGTGGCTCATACCCGGTCTCTCGTTTAACCCTCACAGCAGGACTCTGTGACGAGAATTTGTATCCCCATTTTAGAGATGCCCAAACAAGCCTTTGGGAAGCCCAAGTACACGTGGCTCGTGAGAGCAACATTCTAATGCATGTCTGTCTGGCTCGCTGCACTGTGTCAGCCTGCACCAGGGTCTCTCCTATAGAGTGGTGTGTTTGGATCTGCCTAAACTACTAGCCAGAAAACACAGGTGCTCGTTCAGTGTGGGGCCAACTTGAGCCTCAGTTTCTCTGTCAGTGAGGCTGGGCTCTTCCATTCCCGATGGCCCTCACAGACCTGTTTATAAGCAGGGCTGCCTTCCTTATTCAGTTGTGCAGTTGGTAGCCTGCACGAAGGGGCCCAGTAGGGTTGCAGAACTTCAGCCCAGACTGCTCTGGCCAAACTCTGCACTGGCCCCAAGAGGGTGTCCCTGTCTAAAGCACATAGAAGCTCAGTAGAGGTTGGGATGTTCCAGTTTTTAGAAACAAGGCAAGTCAAGATGCCCTGCAAAGCTTGCAGGGCGAGAAGTCTTACTGCAGTCAGAGCTCCAGGCGCTCCAAGCAGCCCGCAGAGGCCCCCAGTGCTTCCGGGCTCCTGCCCCTGCCCAGGTGCTCTGATGGAAATGGAACAGACTGCAGAAAGAAGGAGCCATTGGGGGCTGCCTCATTTCTGGGTTTTCACATCGAATATGGGGCATAGTGATGGGGACAAGGAAGGAGGATGCTGGCTAGCACAGTATTTAGAGGACTGCATTTCAATAATAATAATAATAAAAGTTTGTCAGTTAGAATCTCACTTGCCAGGTAGAGAATCAGGTGTGCCATCCAGCATAGGTACCCTTCTGGGCCAACCCAGGGAGCAGAACTGAGGTGGAAATAACAGGTAGGTAGCAGTCTGAAATGAACTCGGTTTTCTGGGTAAAATGTAACACACCTGCATCTCTTTCCAGCTTCACCTTCACGTCTATCATCCCTCACTCCCTATGGTCCAGGCACATTGGCCTTTCAAGTCTTCGGTCTCCCCTTCCTCCTTCTCTGGCTAACTCTTACTTAGCCTTTATCATCTTTAAGCCCTAAATTAATGCAAGCACCCCCCACCCCATTATACACGTGTATGAAACCTGGACTTTTTCGCTGCACGGCCGGGGTCAAAAATGTCTTACCAGCTGACAGCACTCTGCGTCTGAGGTGGAAAGTCCTCTGCGTAGGGAAGTACTTAATGATCAGCTTCGGGCAAAAGGTGAGGACCTCAGGGTATTGATAGAAGCCTATGCAACAGAGAGGAGCAAAACTGTTCTGTGTGAGATGAGAACAATTTGTATTTCTCTAAAAGAAGAAGAGAATATGGGGAGGAATCAGCCAGGTGCTATGAAGTAGGATATAGGGTAGGGTGGTGAGTGACATTTCTCAGTGCTGGGAAGTCTGGAGGACATTTTAAGAAAGGGGATGCTGTTTGATCCTGTTTGGACTGCTATGATATAAACCCCTTCTCTGATACCTCCTTCCCACAAAAATCTGTAGGTAAGTCTAACAACCCACAAGTTATCTTATATATGCAGAATTCTCTTTTCTTTTTTTCAGCTTCATTGAGGTATAATTGACAATAAAATTATAAGATCTTTAAAGTGTACAACATTATGATTTGATATACATAAGCGTGAAAAGATTCACCCCATTGAGTTAAGTAACATATCCATTCCCACACATATTTACCTTTGGGGGTGCAGAGAAGAACATTTACGTTCTACTTTCTTAGAAAATTTTGATTATGCAAGACAGTGTTATCAACTACAGTCACCATGTTATACACTAGATCCTCAGACCTTGTTTATCTTGTAACTGGAAGTTTTGTGTCCTTATACCAACCACTCCCTGGCTCCTACCTTCCAGTCCTCAAAACCACTTTTCTACTCTGTTTTTCTGAGTTCAATTTTTTTTTTTTTTTTTTTTTTTAGATTCCACATACAGTGATACCATACAGTGTTTGTCTTTCCTTGTCTGGCTTATTTCATTACCATGATGCCCTCCAGGTTCATGCATATCGTCACAAAGCGCAGGATTTCCTTCAACACCGAATAATATTCCATTGTGTATGTTTACCACATCTTCTTTATGCACTCAACCACTGACTGACACGTAGGTTGTTCCACTTCTTGGCTATTGTGAATAATGCTGCAATGACTATGAGAGGACAGATTATCTGTTTGAGAAGTTGTTTTCATTTCCTTTGGCCATATACCAGAAGTGGAATTGCTGAATCATAGATGATAGCACTATTTTTAATTTCTTGAGGTGCCTCTGTAGTGTTTTCCAAAGTGGCTGCACCAGTTTGCATTCCCACCAACAATGCACGAGGGTTCTCTTTTCTCCATATTCTTGACAATGTTTGTTATCTCTTGTATTTTTGATAATAGCCATCCTAACAGGTATGAGGTGATACCTCACTGTGGTTTTAATTTGCATTTCCCTGATAATTAGTCACTGCCAGCACCGTATCAGGTACTTGTTGGCCATTTATATGTCTTCTTTGGAAAAATGTCTATTCAGGTCTTTTGCCCATTTTAAAATTGGGTTATTTGGTTTTTTGCTATTGGGTTGTATGAGTTCTTTATATATTTTGGATATTAACCCCTCATCATATATATGATATTTTCTCCCCATTCTACAGGTTGCCTTTAATTTTGTTGATGGTTTCCTTTGCTGAGCAGAAGCTTTTTTTAGTTTTATATAGTCCCACTTATTTATTTTTGTTTTCATTGCCTTTGCTTAGATGTAAAATCCATAAAATCATTGTAAAGATCAATGTTAAGATGCTTGTCCCCTATGTTTTCTTAGGAGTTTTATGGTTTCAGGTGTTATGTTCAAGTCTTTAATCTACTTGGACTTGCTTTTTTCTTTATTAGTTTCAAGTTTTTATTTAAATTCCAGTTAATTAATATACAATGTAATATTAGTTTCAGATGTAGAATTTAGTGATTCATCACTTACATACAATACCTAGTGCTCATCACAGCACATTTTGAGTTGATTTTTGTGTATGATGTAAGATGGGATATGGTTTCATTTTTTTTCATGTTTTTCCAACAGCATTTATTGAAAGATTTTCCTTTCCCCACTGTTTATTTTTGGCTCCTTTGTCAAAAATTAATTTACCATGTAGCCACTCTGGAAAACAGTATGGAGGTTCCTCAAAAAGTTGAAAATAGAGCTAGCCTATGATCCAGCAATCGCAGTACTGGGTATTTACCCTAAAGATACAAACGTAGTGATCTGAAGGGGCACGTGTACCTGAATGTTTATAGCAGCAATGTCCACAATAGCTAAACTATGGAAAGAACCTAGATGTCCATCAATAGATGAATGGATCAAGAAGATGTGATATATATATACAATGGAATACTCTGCAGCCATCAAGAGAAACGAAATCTTGCCATTTGCAACGACGTGGATGGAACTAGAGGGTATTATGCTAAGCGAAATAAGTCAATCAGAGAAAGACAATTATCATATGATCTCTCTGATATGAAGAAATTTAAGAGGCAGGGTGGGGGGTC
>CM052884.1:7803228-7837849 GCA_028534135.1 Potos flavus
ATGGGGGGAAATGAAACAAGGTGGGATCAGGAGGGAGACAAACCATAAGAGACTCTTAAACTCACAAAACAAAATGAGGGTTGCTGGGGGGTAGGGGAGTAGGGATAAGGTGGTTGGGTTATGGACATTGGGGAGAATATGTGCTATGGTAAGTGCTGTGAAATGTGTAAGCCTGATGATTCACAGACATGTACCCCTGGGGCAAATAATACATTATATGTTAATTTAAAAAAATTAATTGACCATATATATGCGTGAGTTAATTTCTGGGCTGTCTATTCTGTCTCATTGATCTCTGTATTTGTTTTGTTTTGTTTTGTTTGCCAATAACATACTGTTTTGGTAATGATAGCGTTTTACTCTAATTGGAAATCAGGAAATGTGATGCCCCCAACTTTGTTCTTTTTCAGGATTACTTTGGCTATTCAGAATCTTTGCAGTTCCATACAAATTTTAGGGTTGTTTTTTTTTTCTATTTCTGTGAAATATACCTCAACATAAAAAATGGTCATAAATGAGAATCCCACAGCTAATTTTTTATAGGGATTGCATTAAATCTGTAGCATGAAATATCTGTCAGTTCATTTGTACCTTCCTCAATTTCTTTCACCAGTGTCTTATGGTTTTCATTGTACAAGTCTTTCACCTCCTTGGTAAATTCATTCCTAGGTGTGAATGCAATTTTGATGCAATTGTTTTTTTGTTGTTATTGTTTTGTTTTGTTTTTTAAAGATTTTATTTATTTATTTGACAGACAGAGAGATCATAAGCAGGCAGAGAGGCAGGCAGAAAGAGAGGGGGAAGCAAGCTCCCTGCTGAGCAGACAGTCTGATGTGGGGCTTCATCCCAGGACCCTGAGATCATGACCTGAGCTGAAGGCAGAGGCTTTAACCCACTGAGCCACCCAGGCCCCCCGATGCAATTGTTAATGGATCATTTTTTAAATTTCTCTTTCATCATTCAATATTAGTATATAGAAATGCAACAGATTTTTGTACTTTGATTTTGTATCCTGCAACTATGCTGAATACATTTATTCTAGCAGTTTTTTTGGTGGAGTTTTTAGGGTTTTCTATATATACTATCATGTTATTTGCAAATAGTGACAGTTTTACTTCTTCCTTTCCAATGTGGATGTCTTCCTTTCTTTTTCTTGCTCTTTTCCTTACTGCTCTGGCTAGCACTTCCAATACTATGTTGAATAAAAGTGGGGGAGTAGTCATCCTTGTCTTGTTCCTGATCTTAATGGAAAAGCCTTAAGCTTTTTGCTGATGAGTATGATGTTAGCTATGGGCTTCTCATTTATGGCCATTTTTGTGTTGAGATACATTTCCTTTATACCCAGTAACTTAGAGTGTCTATCCTGAAAAGTTGTTCCGTATTCTCAAAGGCATTTTCTGCATCTGTTGAAATGACCATATGATTTTTATCCTTCATTTTGTTAATGTGGTGTATCAAATTGATTGTTTTATGAATGTTGGACCATCCTTGCATCCCTGGAATAAATCCCACTTGATCATGGTATATGATCCTTTCAGTGTATTGTTGAATTTGGTTTGCTAATACGTTGTTCAGAATTTTACATCTATGTTCATTAGGGACATTAGCCTGTAGTTTTCATTACTTGTGTTGTCCTTGTCTGGATTTGGCATAAAATTAATGCTGGTTTTGTAAAATGATTTTGGAAGTGTTCTCTCCTTTTCTTCAGTTTGATTGAGGATTGGCATTGGTTTTTCTTTAAATGTTTGGTGGAATTCACTGGTAAAGCCATCTGGTCCTGGACTTTTTTTGCTTGGAGTTTTTTGATTTCTGATTCAGTCTCTTTACTAGTAATTCATCTGTTCCTATTTTTTATTTCTTTATGATTTAGTCTTAATAGGTTGTATCTTTCTAGGAATTAATCCATTTCTTCTAGGTTGTCCAGTTTTTTGGCATATAATTGGTCACAGTAGTCTCTTATGATACTTTGTATTTGTGTGACATCAGTTGGGATGCTTCCTCCTTCCTTCCTAATATTATTTATGTGAGTCGTCTCTCTTTTTTTCTTAGTAAGTCTAGGTGAAGGCTTGTATATTTTGTTTATCTTTAAAAAAAGAAAAAAACCAGCTATGATCTTTTCTGTTGTCTTTTAGTTTCCATTTCATTAATAGTGCTCCAGCCTTCATTATTTCCTTCCTTCTACTAACTTTGGGCTTAATTTGTTCTTTTTTGTAGATCTCTGAAGTGTAAAGTGAGGTGGTTTATTTGAGATCTTCCTTTTTTCTTAATGTAGGTATTTATGGCTATAAATTACCCCCTCAGAACTGCTTTTTTGTATCCCATAAGTCTTGGTTATGTTGTGTTTCTATTTTAATTTGTTTCAAGGTTTTTAAAATTTATCTTTTGATTTCTTCTTTGACATTGATTGTTCAGGAGCATGTTGTTTAAACTTCACATATTTGTGAGTATTCCAGTTTTCTTCTTGTGATTTCTAGTTTCATTCCTTCATGGTCAGATATGATGCTTGATATGATTTCAATCTTCTTAAATTTATCAAGTCTTGTTTTATGGTCTAACATATAATCTATCCTAGAGGATGTTTCGTGTGTGCTTGAGAAGAATTTATATTCTGTTGCTGTTGGGCAGAATGTTTTGTATTTATCTTTTAGATCCATCGAATCTAACATGTTGTTTAAGTTCAATGTTTCCCTATTGATTTTCTGTCTGGATGATCTATCCATTGTTGAAAGTGGGGTACTAAAGTTTCCTACTGTTATCGTATTGCTATCTATTTCTTCCTTCAGATCTGTTAATATTTACTTTATGTGTTTAGGTATGTCTATGTTGGGTACATAAATATTTATAAATCTTACATCCTTTCGATGAATTGTTCTCTCTCATTATATAAGGACCTTCTCTGTCTCTTGTTACAGTCCTTGGTTAAAATCCATTTTGTTGATATGAATATAGCTATCCCTGCTTTATTTTGGTTTCTATTTGCATGGGATGTCTTTCTCTATCCCTTCCCTTTCAATCGATGTGTGCTCTTAAAGCTCAAGTGAGTTTCTTTTTTTCAAGATTTTATTTATTTATTTATTTGACAGAGAGAGAGAGATCACAAATAGGCAGAGAGGCAGGCAGACAGAGAGAGGGGGAAGCAGGCTCCCCGCTGAGCAGAGAGCCCAATGCGGGGCTTGATCCCTGGACCCTGAGATCATGAACTGAGCCGTAGGCAGAGGCTTTAACCCACTGAGCCACCCAGGCGCCCCTCAAGTGAGTTTCTTATAGGCAACATATAATTTGGTATTTTTAAAAGTGTATTCAGCTACTCTGTATCTTTTGATTGGAGAATTTAGTCCATTTACATTTAAAGTAATTACTGATAGGCATGGACTTACTACTGCCATTTTATTCATTGTTTTCTGGTAGGTTGTTTTATAATTCCTTTTTTCCTTTCTTCCTTTCTTGCTCTCTTCCTTTGTGATTTGATGGTTTTCTGTAGAGGAATGCTTTGGTTCCCTTCTCTTTATCTTTTGTATATGTACTATAGGCTCTTGCTTTGTGATTACCATGAAGTTTACATAAAACATTTTATATTTATAACATCTCTTTTAGGGTAAGAGCTTAACTTTTAATGTACACAAAAACTTTACATTTTTACACTTCCCCCTGTGCACATGTTATGCTCTTCATGTCAGAATTTACATCTTTCTATATTAGGTACCCTTTAACAAATTATTGTAGTAAAAGTAGAATTTTCTTGGAAATTGAGAATGAGGCTGAGTTTCACATCTGGATGATACAGTGTGGAACAACAGCATATATAAAAGAATTAAGTGATCCATGAATTATGGAAGCAGGACTTTGGCTCCAAAGCTGACCATAAGAACCTGAGACACCTCCCCACATACACACACACAAGGAATCCTGGAGAGAGAAGAAGTGGTTTGGGGGATAGGAGCTGATTTTATCTAGACCATGGGCATTCCCAGCTGACATGAGACTTAAATCACATTAATGATGATTGTAATTAAATATTTGTGTTAGCACTTATTATGTATTTGCTTCTTCCCCTTGGAATCACAAGGGCAGGAATTGTATGTGTCCTATTTTTACTGGTGGGTCCTTAACATGTTATTATATGTTTGGCATAGTCTGTGATCAGTTACTGTTGATTGGATGGATAGGTGGATAGATGGATGGATGGATGGATGGATGGGTGGATGGATGGATGGATGGATATCATATCATTAAGAGGTGATAGCACTAGGTGAGGCAGTAGAGAAAATGTTATGGAAGTGGTTAAGGACTGTTTGAGAGAGGGGCTTCTGGTTGACTCAGTCAGTTGGGCATCTGACTCTTTATTTTGGCTTGGGTCATGGTTTGGGGGTTGTAGGATGGAGCCCTACATCAGGCTCTGCACTCAGCATGGAGTCCGTTTGTCCCTCTTCCTCTGATTCTCCCTACCCCCTGCTCATGCTCTCTTTCTCAAGTAAATGAATGAATAAAGTCCAAAAAAAAAAAAAAAAGAAGAAGAAGAAGAAGAAGAAAAAGAACCATTTGAGAGAATAACAAACATAAAATTGAAGATTCCATCTAGCCTGAGACTTCCCAATACATGGGGCAGTGGGATTATAGCAGATATTCTAGTGTGGACACAGGAAGGAGAATGGGGCTTGGGCCCTCCAAGAGCAAGAGGATAGCATCTTCTTGTACCCTTTTCAGGGGAGGGGGCAAGTTTTCCTATGTTATAAGTAGGTAACTAGACCCTTCATAATGAAACTCCTGGGCATTTGAAATCTCTTTCCAAAATTCAGGGTCCTTTGAATGACTAATAAATACCAGCTACATTTTTTTTCAAGTTCTAATTTTGTGACAGACATAAAATCTAAGCATTTTACATGAACTAGTTCACTTACTCGTCACAGCAACAGTCCTGAGGGTAGATGATATTACTGCTACTCAACAGACAAGAAAGCTGGGGCTCAATATGGTTAACTTGTCCGAAATCAGGTGCCAAGACTGGAACACAGGTCAGTTTGACTTTCAAGCCCATGCTCTTCACCACTTAAGGATTCCTAGACTTTTCCCAGCATCTTTTCCTGTATCACATATTCAGCCAGACAGCACATGCCACCCTCCACTGGTGTGCAGGGGAAGGGTGATAAGCCACTGGCATAGATGCAGAGTCTGGGCAAAACTCTGAGCATGTCTCATGCCTCAGAGGTAGGCCTAGACCCTTGCTGGATCCTTGAAGCTGTAGAAAAGCCTTGTGCATTGTGGGTCCTGGAACAGTGAGGCTGATTCTCCTGGAAGATAGCTCTCTGAGCTTGGGCTGCAGCCCCACTCTACCTAGGCCTCCTCTTAACTGGCAAAAGGCCAAGAAGTTGGGAGTCAATTCCCCAGATCAGCCATTTCTGCAAAGCTTCTAGGTTTAAATTGCTGACAGATAAGCTAACCATGTCTCCCAGCCTTTCCGCACGACTGTGCTTCCATGAAACCCGTTAACTGCTCCTTTCACTTTGATCAAAGCCCTCTGGGGCATAGGAGAGGAAGGGGAGGAGAAGGGTCTGGATTCCAGGGCTGAGACTCTGGAAAGTGGCCAGCTCTGCCTGCTGAGTGAGGGGAAGGCAGCATGCACGCCCGACCTTAGAGCCCTGGGACGGGTGGGAGGCGGGCGGCTGGAGCCAAGTGCTAACCCTAGATGTCCCTCTAGCTCCAGTGTCCAGCGTCCTGGCCCTGCTCTGCAGTTTCTGCTCGGAAGGGTGGATCTTAACAGCAGGGCCTGTGGGGGTGGGCCACTGAGCTGCAGTCCTGAAGCAGTTTGCACGCTGAAAAATTCACTCAGCCCAACAGCACCTCAGGTGTATTCTTGCTTGAAGCCTGCTGCTAGGCATTTGGAAGGTTTTCCAGGAACCTGGGAACTCAGGAGCCTTCCAAAGCCAGCCAAGGGAGAAGAATGGTTTGGAGGTGGCTCCTTAGGAAATGAAAAGTCCTCCCCAGCTGACAGGCTGTACAAAGTTAGAAAAGGGGAAGGCCATGGGATTACTTAAGTAAGTTGGGGGTAAGAGGGGAAAATGTGGCCTTTGAGAGTCTTGGGTAAGAGGTAAGAGATCCGTCCAGAAGAGACCAGTCATTTCCCTTTGTCCCTGATGGAGTGTGGGGTCGTCCTCTTCCTAAAGCTTCAGGGAGGAGTCATGCCATCCCCTTCCAGCATGAGGCTCATTGAAAGCCAGCTGGCCAAGGGCTCAGGGACACCACAAGACACTGTTTCAGCTTCACAGTCCCAGTGCATCAGTGACAGGGCGTGCAACAGCCTCAGGAAATCTAGAGCTGTTGTAGCTGGGGTCCTCTGGAATATGGCCTAAGCTGGGGTCAGTGTTCAATCTCTGTGCCCCTGGAGCACATCCAGCAAAAGAGAGGCTCTGCCTGGATTGGTTTATCACCATCCAATATCCCCTATCACCTGGCTTTCCCACTCATGGGTATATATCCAAAGGAAATGAAGTCAGGATCTTAGGGAGATGGCTGTACTCCCGGGTTCACTGCAGTATTATTTTACAATAACCAAGGTATGGAAGCAACCTCAGTGTCCACTGATAGATGAATGGATAAAGAAACAGTGAGAGAGATAGGCAATGGAATATATAACATATATAATATACATAATGGAATATTATTTATTCCCTTAACATTTAATTTTATTTTAATATTATTATTCCTTTAAAAAGAGGGAAATACTGCCATTTGGATCAATGTGGATTAGCCTAGAGGACGTTATGCTTAGTGAAATACAAATGCTACATGATCTTACTTATGTAATCTTAATTACTTACGATATGTGGAGCCCAAAAAAGCCAAATTCATAGAAGCAGAGAGTAGAGTGGTAGTTACCAGGGTCAGGAGAAATGAGGAGACGCTGATCAGAAGGTACGGTTTCGCTCATGTAGGACAAGTGCTTTCTAGAGACCCGATAATGTATAGCAACGTGACTGTAGTTCACAGTACCGTATCGTATACTTGGAATTTGCCTAGAGAGTAAACCTTAGGTTTTTCCTACCACACACACGTACAAAATGGTAACCGTGAGGTGATGGGTATGTTGATTAGCTTGATTGTGGGAATCATTACACAGCGTATACGTATATCAGAACATCACTTTGTATACCTTAAAGAGACACAGTATTTATTTTTAAAAATTTAAAAATAAAGCACAACAATAAAATTGAAACCAATGTGCTGCCACCCCTGAGGCCAGTCATCTGTGGCTCAGGCACAAGTCCCTCATCTGATCCGCCATGGCCAGGCTTCCTCTGCATGCTTAGGCACAAGTCCCATAGACATTACAGAGAAGGATTCTCTGGGCCTCCCCTCAGAAGTAGGCACTTCCCAGAAAGCTGCCTCTAAACTGAAGACTGAAAATCTGTGTCCTCTCTGGGAGGGGCTGCTTTCACCCCCTAGACTCTGGGCTGGAAGAGCAAAGACATCACCATCTCATGACATCAGGACACATCCTGCCAGGTCTTGCCACGAAAGTCCAAAAATGACTTCTTTTTTTTTTTTTTCTTGCCACCTACTTACTTCCATCCATCATCCTGGGACAACTGCCCCAGGGACTGAGTCCAACTTTGGTTTCGCCCACACAAACTTACTATAATTCAAAAGAACCGTATTTGTACCAAACCTTCCTGATCCAACTAAAGGCATTTTCAAAGAACATATAGCCCAGTGAGGCGCTAAGCTGCCTCTTAATTGCGCCAAAGGAATGTTTTCAAGCTCCAGGCCCATCAACACCTTCTGTAATCTTTGCTTTCAGCCTACGCTTGTGGATACAACCAGAAAGTTCTCAGTTCCTTTTGGGAGCTCTCCACCACGCTGTACATGCATTTGTTCATTTCTTGCACCAAATTAATGACACCTTCCTGAAGCGGAGACATGACTCAACTCCAGGAAAGCAGCCAGAGGTTTTCAGAGCCACAAGAACTCTATTTCACTCGTGTTCTTCTCCAGCTGTGACCTGGGTCAGAGATAAAGGCGCTAAAGCTCTATTTCGTTTTTCTTGTTAAGAGATGGGAGGTAGGAAGAGGAGGAGGGGAAGCACGGCCCCCAAAGGACCTTCAAAGTTGTCAAGTGCAAAGGGAACCACATAAGTCAACCTCTGGGCTAGGTGCCTCACCCCACCCACACGGCCGCAAAGACCCCATTGCTCTGGCCACGTGGTTTTTGGGGAAACAAAGGCTGGCATAAGAGAAGGATCTCTGGGTATACTGACTTCAGAGTCAGAAACTAGTTCTATCATGAGCTGGGTGGTCCAAGCAAACGTTCTGTTGACTCTGAGCCACAGTCCCTGATCTGTGAAGTGGGGCCACCACACTCACTGTGTAGGGCTGCTCTGAAGACTAGTTTCTTACTGACAGACCTACAGCATACCCCAAAGTTGTTTGGAGTAAGGGTACAGCAGCTCTAATGGAGCCCTCTCCCCTCAATTTTACATAATACCTAGTTAAATTGAACAATGTATTTGTCTTTTTTTTTTTTTTTTTTTTTTTTGAGCGATAGTGCATGCACGAGCTACGGCAGGGACAGAAGGAGAGAACAGAGAGAATCTTAAGCAGGTTCCACACTCAGCATGGAGCCTGATGTGGGGCTCAATCCCATGACCCTGAGATCATGACCTGAGCTATAATCAAGAGTCAGACGCTTAACTGACTAAGCCACCCAGGCGCCCCTGAACAACGTATTTGTCTTTCAATGAGAAAATCTGAGAAGCATTGAGGGGAAGGTAGGGGGAAGAGCTGGAAAGAACAAGGCTTGGTTAGAGGCAGAGTTCATGAGCTCTTGGACTGCTTGTTGGTTCATCTGTTTGGTATCAGAATGCCAGAACCCTTTATTCCCCCAGTGTCTGGCCTTTTGGCTATAGGTAGAAAGGAAGGAGATCTAACAGAGGATGAGGATAGGTAAAGTCCAAGAAAGGCCTGGGAGGAGTAAGGACACATGGATCATTGTGGAGGGCCGGCCTTTACTACCCTGGCCTGGAGAGGGTGGGTGGTCCCTGACTGAATCCAGAAGCTGTGCTAGAGGAGCAGGAGGGAAGGCCCAGCCTTCTCCATCACAGGCAGCCTTCTCTGCTGTCTCCAAAGGCCAAACGAGGTGATAAAACCATAGCTTTATGGGACATGTGAATTCCTAGGACTCAGAGCTGATCTGGGAGACAATGAACTTAAGGCATGGTAGGCTCAGAAGAGAGGCAATATCTAAAGTACATTTTGTTCTCAGGTGATGGTTTTAAAAGAAGATACACGCAGCAGTACTAGGGCTTGCCTGCCACACCTTGTCATGGGTTGCGGGTCTCATCTTTCCTGCAACAAACGCATCATGTTCTCTCTAGTCAGCTCCTCCCAGAAGTTACTAAATCAGAAGAGATTTGGACTCACAGGACCTGGGCTATTTCTTTGTTCTCTGAGCCTCACCATTCCCTTTACTGCTCTAGGCAGGGCTCTTCCTATCTCTTCTGGGTTAAAGTATATACAAGGTGCCAGGTATTTCACTTGGAAAGTTCTAGGACCATTTATGAGCTACACTCTGAAAGCCTGCCCTATGGCCTGCCAAGTAGATTTAGTTTAAAAATAACTCCTTACAGCTCCAGTTGACAGTAATTTGTGGAATTAAGATGGTGTCAGAGACAATTTTATGAAAGCGAGTGTTGTCCCTGGTGATTGTGTTTCCTGAAAGATGAGTGGATAACTCACCACAGGACATTCCATTAGCCTGCATTACCCTCCCCCAAGCCAAACAAAATAGACCCCTGTTTTTCTCTAAGACAGGTCTCATTTTCAGAGCTGACAAAACTGTTCTCCCTGGGCCCAGAGATCAGAATGTGTGTCCAGCTGGGATGAAGAATGACACTGACGTGGACTGAAATTTTCCTTAAACTGAGCTCCCTGCTCCTAAAAAGCACACCACAGGTCATCAGCCATGAGGCTCTTTCCAAGTACCCAACAGAGCTGCTACCATGAATTTCCCCTCGGTCAGCTTTTACCCTCAGTGAGCCTCTGAATCAATTAGAGATTTTTTAGTATTACCTGGCTCAAGGAAACCCTAACTAGCTTAAGGAAGAAGGAAATTTATTGGCCTGTATAATGAGGAAGCCATAGTTTAGGGCGGGCTTCAAGCGCAGTTTGATATAGGGGCTCAAATGATGTCATAGGAACTCAGTCTCTTCATCTCTCAGCTGGGAATTATACTCTCAATGTTAGCTTCATCCTCAGCAGGTTTTCTTCTGACTGCAACCACATGGCTGCCACAATTCTAGACTTTGTACTGTCCTAACTCCAAATCCATAGGTAAAGAAAGTCTATGTTTTTGATACTAAAGTCCTGATTTATTTGGATTGTTCCAGCTGAGGTTGTGGACCCATCTCTGAGCCAGATATTATAGACTAGAGAAAGTCATGCCCTGATGAGTAGATGGGTATGAAATACCCATGACTCATCAGTCATGCCCTGATGAGTAGATTGGGTATGAAATCAGAGCCCTTGAAAACCCCAAGGGTTGGGGATGGGGATGGGGTCTCTTAGAGTCTCTGCTGGGGATTGCGTTCAGAGGCATGTAGTAAAAGCCCCACCATAAGAGGTTTGTTCTTCTCCCATCATGAGATGTCAGAGGTAGTCCAGGAAGCAGCCAAGAGCACAGGTTCCTTCCAGACCCCTGCCACACCAAACATTGTTTGAAACTCTCATCCTCTCGGCTTGCGAGAATGGCTGCTCTTACAATCCAGGCCTCCCAGACACTTTCCGGGCATGAAGAAGGGGGAGAGGGCAAAGGAGAAAGTCTAGTGCCAGCTGAGTCTATTATTTATCAGGAAAAGCAACCTCCCATGAAATTTCTCCTTCTATCCTACCTGCCAAGTCATATGATCATAGGAGCACTCCTAGCTTCAGGACAGTCTAGAGAGGTCTTTTTACTTAAAAACAAACTTGGGATTCTGATAATAGAGAAAAAGAGGAAAATAAATGTTCGGTATGTCAACTAACAATGTCAGCCATAGTTACCTGCTACACAGTCAAAAACAAAAAAACTGCCCGCTAAAGCATTTGTCACCCACTGAGTCCAGTTCTCCTTTCCCAACCCAAAATCTAGTTTTTAGTTCTTGCCTCTGAGAGGGATAATCAGCTCCTGGTTGGTGGCTTGGAGCTGAGCATCCCTAGAGTCATCTCCAGAGGCACCAGAAGCTACCTTATTCAGCATTCATGAAGGTGCCACAGCCATTCTTGGCAGATGGTTTTGATCTTTCTTTAAATCCAAAGAAACTCAGAACTGACGACAGTCGGTTGTTAAATATTTTTTAAAAATAAATCTTTTTAAAAAATATTTTATAATATAGTGTATATTTTAAAAATTGTTCTGGAATTGTAATTTTGAGAGAATGGTGTTAGAAAAATTGTATGTGTACATCTTTATGTATATGGAGATATATTAAGTATCAGTACAAATCTTTTGCATCTTAACTGAGTGTGCTCTCTTACTCTCAGTCCTGGGAACCCTGAAGAAGTCCATTATTTCAGCAGAACTGAGCAGGGATTTTCCTGGTAGGAGGATCTGGGGTGGGCTGTCTGAGACCCGGGAGGGCATGCCATCACCTTGGGCTTCTAGAGCAAGGGCAGCTCTGCAGTGGCAGTAGGCAGAATAGCTACTCCCCTCCCATGTGTGGTCTTAGGGAATATCAGCAGCACAAGCAAAACAGGAAGGTTGTTTCAAGTTGTTTTAAAGATCCCAAATTCTTAGTGTTTTTTTCTCCTACTTCGTGGAATCAGAAGTTCACAGAATTTTGGAGCTAGAAAGAAGCTTGGTGGTCATCTGGCCTGACCCCTCCGCTTTTCACTGGTTCCTTGTGCAGATTTCTTCATGTAACCTCATTGTATGAAAGACCTCATCATCTAGAGAAATCAGTGGGATCCACAACTCCCTGTGTATTTTGAGATGTAAATCACAGACCTGACCATGACTTGGATGGAAAGGATGGTTTGAGAAGGGGGAAGAGAGAGGGATCTGAAACATACTGTTCCACAGGTTGTCATGGCTGGCAATCTCTTTACCAACTGGCTTTTTTTTTTTTTTTTAAGCTTTATACTTTGTCATGATTTCAGACTTATAGAAAAGATGCAAAATTCATACAAAGAATTCCCATCTACTCTTCACCCAGATTCCACACATGGTGACATTTTACCACATTTGCTTTCAATAGCTAGTTAGCTATATTTTTTTCTCTACCATTTGGGCTACAGATATGATGCCACTTTATCCTTTCATTGTGTATTTGCTAAAAATAAGGACATTCTCTTACAACAAAGTATAATAAGTTCTCATATTAACATGGTGCAATAATCAAAATTAGAAAGTTAGCACTGTAACAATACTATTAACTAATTCACAGGCTTTATTCAAAATCCCCCATCATTCTAATAGTGCTCTCTATGGGTAAAGAATATCCTGGATCACGGGTTCCATTCAGTTGTCATGGTGTCTCTTTATCACTTCGAATCTGGAAGAGTTCCTAAGACTTCTTTATCTTTCTTGACAGTGGTCGTTTGGATCAACACGGTCCAGTTACCTTGTAGAATTTCTGAATAATTTTTAAGACTATTTAAAAATTCTATCCTTATCATGAAGGAGAAAAATGCTATGACTTTCTGTTTGTGATTAATGCTAATGAGTCCAATCACCGTAAGATTCCCATCCCATTGCAAGGAACAAGAACATTTAAGAGGTATTCACCTGGGCCCCAGTTTGGGGTAAATGGGTCTAAATCCACTAATACTTGAGTAGAGCTTCAACCCTTCCAGAAGATGTGATCCCTTGGGGAAGATCTACATTGGCATCCCTAAAGATCTAGGATATTGCTCATTTGCAACAACCAACTATGGGTCTTTTTTCACCATGGTTGGTTGTCGCACATGAAGGATTGTTTTGTTTGTTATTCACTCAAACCTAATTAAAGCCAAGGTTAGCAGGGCATCTGCCAGCATCCGATGTCTTCCCTCTTGCCTTCCCCATCCCATCACCAGTCAACATGATTCATTGGCTTTTAGTGCATTAGGCAAATTTGCTATAATTGCAGAGGGGAAGGAGCAAGGGGCCCATGGCACCACCCAGGCGCTACAGCATTGCCTTCCTGTAAGTCACACAGACTCCAAGAAAGGGACTTAAATTGCCTTTATTGATTTGTCAGCCTCTAATAGATCATTTCTCACTGAGCAAAGGACAGGACCCTCAAAGAGAATTCTTCCTCCTCCTCCTCCAGTCCTCATCATGGGTCTTATCTCAATGGGAAGAGTGTCTGAGGGGGTTAATGACATGTTGGGGAGAATTAAAATGCAGACATCAATTCTCCCAAAGATGCAGCCGAGAGAGGCCCAGTGAGGCTTGTTTCCACCTGTGACAGCTTCAAACTAGACTTCTTGATCCCAAAATTATCCATAGGGAAGCAACCCTCACGATTCTAATTTCCTTCCATGTGGGATCTCATAAGATGAGCATACTGTGATTTCGTATCTGGTCTTTTGGAGCAGCTCCTTTTCTTATGCACCTTGGAAGGGGGATGAAGTATAGTGTAGCCATATGACGGAATCCTGCACAGAAGGGCAGCCAGCCAATAGTTCTCTAGCACCGGTCCTTAACTCACATTACACATCTAATACATTTTTTAATATTTCTAATACACTGACTGTGTGCCAGGAATTTCACTCAGTCCTTTGCAAGACGGAGCCTTAAAGCTCAGCATGCTTGTAGATACAGAGATACAAATAACCAACACACACACAATGTGATAAGTTTTATAGTAGAATTTGTACAATGTATGTAAAAGACTCTGAGGCATTAGGAGGAAGGGGCTGGAAGGGAAGGCCGGGTTAGTCTTCCCATGTGCCTAGAAGGATGGGTCCACGTGGCAGACAGACTGAGGTTGACCTTTGCCATCCACACAGTTAAGCGGGTGCAGCCCTGTTCAGTTTGATGGGATGTGTAGCAGATGCCCCTCGTTCCTCTAGGTGGTAAGCACCTTGAGGGCAGGAATCTTGTCTTACATTTGGGAAGTTCCTCCCAGTACTCAGCCAGGTGCTAATCACACAGGAGGGCCTCAGGGAATCTTAGGTGGAATTAAATCCAGCAGATCACACAGCTGTGAGGAACACCTGGCCAGCTGTGGAATGAAGGCTTCTGTGAGGACTTGGAAGGAGTCTGGCGGGATGGGGGAGGTTGGCGAGTGGGGGGGGTTTCACTGGGGGTCAGAGTAAGTGTCAACACCATAACCCAGGATATCCCTTTAAAACAACATTATGTCAACTACCTTTACAGTGAAAACACTTCTGTGGCTTCAAAAAAAATCCCAATTTTTTTTCTAGCAACATTTGCTACAAAAACTACCAACATAACACAGTTACTTAGACTGTTTTTTTAGAATTCACTGTTCACTGACAATATAACCTGGAGTTAAAACTAATGCAAACCCCATTGGTTGTAGATGGGAACATTGTTATGGGGCTGTGGTAGAGGCTCTCTGCTCAGTAAGGAAGGTGGGGGTTAAAGGGGAAAAAGAGGAAAGGAGGAAGGGATGGAGAGGAAGGAGAGAAAGATGGTGGGCAGTACTGGGAGAGGATAGCTTTCTGCAAGAATTTTCTCTGTGTTGCTTTACTTTTCACTTCCTTCAGAGGAGCCTTTTGCTGTCAGGGAGGCTTGGCTCAACCTTTATTCTGGGTTTTCCTTTCCACTGTCATTTTCATTTTTTATCTCGATGGCTCACGATGTTGGCTCCACTCAAGGGGGTCCTAGAGGAGACAGAGTGGCCAAGGGTCAAAGCGTCTCCAGTGCAGGAGCTCAGAGAACAGTCTCCTGTTCTATGCTATGACCGTGGGGCCGTGGCTCCGTTCCTGCACACCTGGAAATAGAGGCTTGTGTCCCGGCTTCCAAAGACTGGGAGGGCCCTAGGGCATCAAGGACCCAGAGCACTGTTAGGTTATCTCTGCAACTTTCATTCAGAGGTGGTGGGCAAAGCAAACCAGCCAAATGGGAAAATAGTTCGACCTCAGGGCCCCACAGCAGAACAACTGGCTTGCTGGTGGGTGTGGACGCGTGGAGACACTGGGTGCAAATTCACAACCAGAGAAAATTCTTCAGGATTCTCAACTCTTTTCCCCCATCCAACAATAAATAGGGAGAACCCCGGATTGTGGTAAAAAGTAGCTCACACTCCCTCAAACCTGTCTGGTTTGAGTTTGTGGAAGAGGTTTGAGGGGGAAAAGTCACATTTGAAAGTGGAATTTATTTTGAGCTAGAGATGGTGATGGGAGGCAACTTTCCAGAATAAAAACCTTCTTCATCTTTTTTTTTTAATTACTTCCCACCCGCCCACGCCCTCAAACACACTATTCCTCAGTGCTTTTCTTTTTCTTTCTTTTTTTTTTTCCCCAGTGCTTTTCTTAGTGAAAAGCTCAGTGTAAACGGAAACAATCACCTTTGTAAGGGGAGCAGGTTTCTGGAGCAGTTCTGCTGAGCCACAGGCTGAGATGGATGAGGCCAGCCCCGTCTAGTTCCTACTGGTGGCGGGAACCTCCACCATCCAACCTAAGGGGGTGTCCTCATCGCTAACTTGGGGCTGCACCAGCTGTGTGCGGATAAAGTCTGAAGACGACTCTGAAGTTTCTCCGTAAACTGAAGCACCATTGGCAAGGAAGGCATTGGTATTAGGGAGGCGAATAAGGCCTTCCATGGCCAAGAAAGCTGTCAGTGAGAACTGGAAACACCCCTCTCTCAGCGACACCACAGGGGGGAGAGCGAAGAAACAGCTGCTGGCTCTGTTGGAGGAGCTCGTGGGGAGAAATGAGAGGCCTCCGCATCACAGACAAATAGAATTGCCTCAGAGTCCTGCAGAGTCTCCCCACCTACTTGGCCTTGCAGAGGGCTGACCAGGCAAAGGGGATGAATCAGTTTCACAGAGAGGTAAACCGAGGCCTGACGGGGAGAGCCCTTCCATATGGCCACATTGAGGCTCACCCAGAGCAGTGCCATGCTTGGCCTCCCTCACAATCCTCTTGACATCAGGGTCAATGCAGGCCTGACCCCAGTCAGCCTCCAGCCTGAAAGGTCGTTGGCCTGAGTCTTAAAAGCAGGTCGGTGCCCCAGGAGAACAGCTGCAAGCCACCACTCTGAAAGGACAGCTAGTCTCCTGGCTGCAAGGCCCTCGCCTCAGCTCCCAGAGGAAGGGGGCTGATTGCCGAGGCCTGCTCACCTGAGCAAAGCTGAGAGCCCTTCAGGCAGAACAAGTTCTGTGCATGGGATCCCTTCCCACTCATGGGAACCAGTGACCATGGAATGAAAAACTCTAATTCCCTTCACTCGGCGGGGACGGAGCAGGGAGTCCTAGGGAAACCCCACCGCCTAGAGCCAACAGAAGCAGTGTTCTGAGTGAATGAGGTATCCCCAGATCCTTCCCTCATTCCCTGGAATCTCACTGAGAAAGGCCTGAGTTAAGAGCGTTAATAGCTCACAGCTCAGAACACAGGCCACGGGGCCTTTTGCACCTCCCCAGAGATGCCTGCCTGTGGCCTGCCGCAGCCTGCCCCTGAAGCCAGCCTGACGATGTCACCATGGTGAGGTCACGCTCTAGAGCCCCTTGTCCCTGTGGCCGGGATGCAGAGCATTCATACAGCGCCGGGCCGGAACTCAGCTCATCTCTGGCCACCCAGCAGGGGCCACCAGGGGGCCACACACCCTGAAGGTTTGCTGGAACCCTGCCACACCCTGTAGTTCCTGTTGGCTTCTTTCTTGCTGGAAGGACCGAGTGGAATAGCTGCTATGGCCTGCAAAACCGAAGGTGTTTACCGTCTGGCCCCGTTACCGGAAGTCTGTCACTCCTGCCTTACATGATTATCTTATTGAAGCCTGACAGTTACACCGTGGACGAGGTTTTATCACCCCTGCTTCGAACAGTAGAAGCTGAAGACCAGGAAGTAGCTTGCTAGTAAATGGCAGAGTCTGTATCAAACTTCGGTGTGTCGGCCTCAAAGCCCAGGCTGGCCACAGGTATAACCTGCCCGTCTGTAGGCACGTCCAGTCCATGGGCAGGATGTTAGTAGTGCAGGGAAAGGTCTCATCTTCCCGCAGTGGGTCAGCCGGATTTGGAACCATATTGTTGAATAAGGACCAGGTTAGGCCTAGGTCACTCCCAGCCTTCCCCCTTAGGACCCTGATTGAAAGGAGTGGCTCTTAAGATCTTCCTGGCTAGAGCTTGCAGCTTATAAATAAACCTGAAATCCAGAGGAGCCAGGCAGGCCTAGAGCAGCCCCTGGCCTGGCCAACCACGGTTACCATGACAACGGAGTCATTTCCATTACAAACCCTGCAACAGGCTTCCAGAAGGTGATTAATGGCTGACCTCTGGGGGCTGGGAACTCTGGAGAGGGGGGGGTATTCCTTTCAGTCTGTGCCACACTTGGGCTAGCTACTTCTCTAAACCCCCCCACCCCCAAATTGGGAGGTTAAGGTGAATTTTCTAGTTGGGGTGCAGATGCTAAAACATCCCATCCCCCTGTCACCTTAAATCCTAAGAGTCATCCCAAGAAGCACCTTGTAAAAATCTTGCTCCAGCCTTGAGCTGAGACAGTTGAGCCCAGGAAACTCAAGGGTGGACAAAGGAAAACAAGAAGCCGAGGGAAGGAGTGCAAGCCTGTAAACTGGTTCATTCTTGCTGCATAAATGGCACCCACTCCCCAAAGGGAAAAGGTACAAAAAGAATTCAGTGAAGCAAGAAGCAGGTAGTAAAAGGCAGGGAATCCTACCTCCTTTGAGCCCAGAGAAAAGCCTTTTCTACAGACTCAGGAAGAGGGAGTGGAGAAGGGTGGGCCGCCTACCAAAGCAATGACCCATGCTGTGAACCTGAGGAGACTCAGAGGTCCCCGTGTCCCCTCGACCATGGCCAATGGGTGGGGGGCCGACTCCACTGCTTGCCAAGGGAGGGGTGAGCTAGATTTTACACCTCAACCTTGGGGTGTCTGTTGCAGGGCCATTCCGGGCTCATTCACTGACAGTTTTTCTCTCTGCTGACATTTGGGTGGCTCTGTTTTTGTTTGGCCATTTTCACTGCTGATGAGGCACTCCCCCTTCGGCAATCTGGGGGCGATCAGGCACTCCCTGTGTAGGTACTAGAATCCGGCATGGGGGGCAGATCAGTTTCATCCTTTCTGCTGAGTTCGTGTGACTCTGGAGTTGAAATGGGACGTTTCTGTGAGAGAGAAGAGAGGCACTTCACTTCTCTGGAGTCTGAGCACGTTGCTGTGATGTGAACTTCAGGAAGAGGCTACCTGCCGTCACTCTGCCCCCCTCCCCTTTGGGAAAGTGGGACCAGGGAAAATCATCTCCCCTGTGACACCCCTACCACCACTGAAACTACCCCTGAGCCTTTGCTGGCATCGCACAGTCGGGCCAAGACCCGAAACTCACCAAGGTAAATGTTGTGGCTAAGAATCTCGGTGGACAGAATCTGTCCTACGAGAAACCTAACTACTTTTTCTACAACTCGAGATGCTTTTTGATTTTGAGCTCCCATTCTGTGGCAGGGAGTCAGCCCCAATTAATTCCAGGGCTCCCATTTTTCACTTTATGGGAGGCTGCCTCCAATCTGGGGAGGGGCTAGCTGGTGCCCTTTCATGGAGTGGCGACAGGAGTGATGATTGCATTCTCACAGTCCTCTAGCCCCTCTGGCAGCCACCCACACGCATCTTTGTCCCGTCTGGGCTGCAGCTCTCAGGACACGCTGGTCTTCCTCTTCCCAACCACGCAGGCTCTCCAGGCTCCCCAGCTTCACTGAGCCATATGCCCACAGCTCTCAGCTGCACACCAGACACTCTGCTCCGTGGGGACCCAGGGAGGCGTCCTCTCCAAACACCTGATACTTCACAGAAGGTTCCTCTGTTCCCATGACAGGTTCTCTGGAACTCAGGAAGTTGCTACTTTCCTCTCACTGGGAAAGCGGACACAAGTTTTTCTCTCCTTGGATCCCCACATTTATCTGGACTTCTATTGCACAACCCATCTCTGCACTCAGCCTGGAATGTAGGGCAGGGCACATGCTCCTTCCTTGGGGCACCCACCAGGAACTCACTCTCCTGGTTCCCCAGCTCTCCTCCTTCCCTCTAGCCTATCTGGATGCATCTCGGTTCCCCGGGGGGTTCATGGACTCTGATGGATTGAATATTGCTCCACATCTTCTATTTTGTCCTCGGTTCTCTCTGTCCTGCTTTGAGGGCTCGGCTTTCGAAACACAAAATATAAGAATTGCTCTCTGGATTTATCACTACTCCCTCAGTGCCTTGCTTGCCATCTCCCACAAGGGGAAGTGTGAGATACAAGAAGTGCTTGGGAAAAACACATCAGCCAATATCCCCAAATATTATCCTGCTGCACTCTGCTTGCAGGGGCCTTGGACCTGCACTTACAGCTGTAGGGCTGGTTGGGGCCCATCACCTCCTCAGTCCGTGGGAGTCAACCTTTGCCCCAGATTTCCTTAAGTTCTCAGGCATCTTATGTTCTCTTGGTCACTTCTGACTCAAAGCAGCGTTCCCTCTGAATTAGTTCTGTCTGTGACCATCCTGCTGGCCACTCCCCGCACCCCCCATCCCCTCCTTCCCATCTCCGTGCCAAAACCCGCTGCTGCAGGCCTTGGGTGTACAGGGCCTACTTTCCTTAGGAGGATATTATGGTTGTAAAGCACACTCATTTCTTTTCTTTGCAAAATAAACACAAAATACCTGTTTGGTATGGCTGTTAGAAATAAGATAGAAAACTTGCTGCAGTCCCCATCGGAGACTGGTAGAAAAATTGCCTATGGCTGCAACCGTTGTTATGTGTGTGTTATCTGCGTGTTACCCTCCTTGAGACTCCCTGTGGCCTGGTTTAAATCTCAGCCTGACTTTCCCTGCCACTAGTGTGTGTCTCTTCTCCTTCAGTCAGTGTGTCTTGAGGGAATAGAGATTAAAATTAATATTAGCTTAAGTAGCAAATGGTTAGGATAATGGATGGCAAAACAAAATGTAATGATTCCCGAATAATCTACAGAGCTCTTTCTTTTCCATTTATAATCGAGAAGGGACCATCTCTATCCTAAGATGCCACTTCCACATGGGTAGAGGATGGGCTAGATGGGTGATGGGGATTAAGGAGGGTGCTCGTTGAGATGAGTATAAGCTGCCCTTTGTAAGTGATGAATCACAGAATTCTATCCCAGAAATCGATATTGCCCTATATGTTAATCAACAAAATGTAAATATACAAAATAAAAATAAATAAAATAAAAATGCTCCTTCCTGACAATGAGGTGACACTGGAGCTTGGGGAAGCAGCCCCGTGCTGCCACCATGAAGGGCCATGCTGGGCTCCCCTGCCTCCCGCCTGTCACGTAGCTGCAGTCTCCCTCCCTGGCCGCCCGCCCATCAGGGCCTCATCATCTCAGGGCCCCTGCCTCTCCGTCCTTCCCTGCCCCTTCCGTCCTTCCCTGCCCCTTCCCTGGGCCAGACCGTACCTGCTCTGCGTTTGCCTCTCCCTCCCCAGGCCCTCCTCGCAGCGCAGAAGCTGGTAAACGGCACTAATGTGATAATAGATGATAATAAGTTAATGTGTTACCACTCTTTGGTAACATTTGCATTTTTACAGGGTCTTTCTGAAGAAAAGCCATTCTTAACAACAGCAACACTGGGATGGGAGAATCTCAGCACCTGCGTCTGCAGGGCCTAAGGAATTATATTTGTGACAAGATGGGTTTTGAGTCCTCAAATCACAGCTCTGTTCCCGGGAAGAGATGGAGAACAAGAGGCTTCTTAGGGGGCTTCTGGGCAAAAGGCCCTGAGATGCAGGCCTAGGACAGAAAGTGACTCTCACCTCAGAGAGAAGGAAGAGACACCCTCCTGGAGACACAAATTCCCCAAAATAGAAAGGGGGTGGGACAAAAAAAAAGAAAGAAAGAAAGGGGGTGGGACAGAGGAAACCCCAGTAGAAGAGAAGCAACATTTCTGGGCCATGAAGGTACCTGTCCCTGCACACAGGAGGCTGGCACACGCTTCCTCGCAGAGACTGCTTCACGGAGTAACACTGCATGAAACAGACAGATGCTGTGGGGCTGGCTGCCAGCTGTCTTGGGTAGGGTAGGGGGTCAGGGGCGCAGTGCAGGAGGGGCAGAGCCATGCTGAAGGATTGCAGGGTTGCCAGAGTCCTGGGAGCCCACCTCTGAGCCACAAGAGCTTCTCGATGGTCACCGGTGTTCTTCCTTAGAGCTGGCCACGTTGCAGGGCCACCAAGACCACTGTCCCGACCTCCCTCGAGTAGGCCACACGGCCTTCTGCAGTAGGACGTGGGCTGGCTGGAAACTGGGCATTGGTGCATGGATGCCGCATCTTAGCCCGGACCCTGCCAACCTCCTCTTGCCTCTGCAAGACCCGCCATCGTGCTCCTCAATGATACTGCCAGTTACAGCGAAATTCTCCTCGCACTTCCCCCCATGGCCCTGCCTCACTCCCAGTGAGAACCCAGGCTCCAGGGGCTCTGACATGACCCTGACTAACCCTAAGCCTCCCACCCTGAGCGCTCTCCTTTCTGGGGGGTTCAAAGCTAGCAGCTGCCCACAGCAGAGTGGCCACTGCTGCCAAGCATTTGGCTGGCATGAACAGAGCACAGGCCTGGTTGCATCTCAAAATAAATTCCACTTCCGTAAAATAATTCTGAGAGCCGCCGGCTGGCCATGTTGGCAGGGACAGCAGGGAGGCTGACTACCACAGAGGAGCGGGCCTGCCAGGCTGCTGCTGCTGCAGGAACGCCCTGTGCCCAAGGCCCTGGGGCCGTCAGCCCCCCAGGCAGGGGGTGAAGCAGCATCCAATGCAGATGCCTCCTCCAGAGGCCAGGCCACCTGGGTTACCTGTATACCTACGCTAGCCTCACGGGCTCAGCACACGTGGACCTACGGGCCTCTTCTCCAGATTCTGAGAGAGACTTAGGATGGGGAGGCTGGAAACTGAGCTCTACTGAGGGCCGTGAATACATACTTGGCATACGCAGAAAGTGCCCACCGCAGGCAGCACATCCCAGACTTGCCCCTCTGCCGTCTTGACCCATGAACTTCTCATGGGCCAGGTCTGTGTGCTCTCTGTGAGCCCTGCTGTGCCAAGCAGGGAAGGGATCAGAATCCGTCCAGGTGCTTCCAGGGCAGGAAGATCGACACCAACAGGTAGAAGTTACACATAAGAGGAGTTCAGCTCTATTGAAAGAACTTTCAAACAGGCAACTCTATCTAAAAATAATGGGCTATCTTGAGAGCTAATGAGATCACTGTCCCTAGAGGTGTTCAAGCAGAGGCTCAAAAGCCACCTGCAAGAAATAGAATAGTCGGCAAACGCTAGCGGATGGTTGCTGCGTTGACTTCTAATGGTTGTTTAAAGACATAGTGCATGTAAAGGGCTTCTGATTGGAGGAAAGAATATTGATTGAGTATTGCTACCCCACTTAGAACCACCACATTGCACGGGGAGGGACGGAAAGGTAAATTAACATTTATTGAAAATCCATTATGTCCTGGACACATTATCTTTAATCTTCACCAGTATATGAGGCAGGGTTTCTTTTTCCTGTTTTACAGTGAGAAAAACAGATTTCAGAGATGCTAAGAACCTTGCCCCAAATCACATTGTGTAAGCAGGCAGCACAGCAGGATGGGGGTCAGTGGACTGCACGACACCCCCCTTCCTCTGAAGAAGCTAACGTTGCCTCCCCTCTGTACCACCCTCCTGGAGCCACAAGCTCCTCTTTCTTCCGTGGAGAGGGGATTGTACACTGGCCAGTCTGACCTGCCAGAATCTGTCACTGAAGCCGACTCATCAGGCAGGATCTTGGTGGGGGGAGCAGGCACCCACAATTAAGGAAGTGTACTCGCCAGGCAGAGCACGTGGGACCTTTGCAGGGTTGATGAGAGCCTGTGTACTTTTCACTATTGCCGCTGCAGTGAGAGGCGTGATGGCAGGTGTCAGGGAAGCTGCCACTTTGGCAGTTTACAGGCAAATTGCAGGATTGTTTACAGCAGCCCAAGCATCCCTAGGGGGATCTGAGACCCAGCAATGCAGCAGCTTCCCTAGCAGGAAATCGCCAGAGTGGCCAGTGAGGTGAGGCTATGGTTGGTTCTGGGATAGGGGGACCAGCACGGTCTGGGGTCAGACGAGGAGCGAGGGGCCAGCTGACCATGCTGCAGGTGGGACACCTTACTGGCTTAGGACATTGCTGGTGGAAACATGGCTTTGTGTCGTCAACTGCACTCCTGCCTGGAGTGATCTAAACTCTTCCTTTAGTTGACCTTGTTCTCTCTCTCCATCTGCTTTAACCCCATGGGGAAACTGAGGCAAGCCAGAGCTGAGAAAGATGCAAGTGTTAGCTCTGAGCTGGATTGTGTACGCCCAAGTCTTGTGGAAGCTAGTACTTATGGATCTCTTTGCCCCTTGCTTCATTGAAAGAAGGTCAAGGTGGCAAAGAGAGAGTCCTACCATTCTCAGCAGGCCCAGAGAAGCAGCCAGCCTTGTCGGGCAAGGAGAGCAGCCGGGCAGAGACTGGGGAAGTCTGCTGGAGCCCAGCCCTGAGACCTGGCTTCTCTAGCCCCACCTTGGTTTATTTTTATACCTGGGCTTGCTAAGACCTCACTGCATGGAAACGACCCAGGGACTGTCCCTTCTTCACCTGCCAGCTCCTCCCTAGCCACTCCCCTGCAGCATCTGCAGGGTTCCTGCCCACTGGGTCAACTCTCTGTGGGTCTCTCCCTCAGGGCTCCTGGCTCAGCCTCACTGTGATCACTCTTCACAGAAGGTGAGGCGGGAGATCCTAAAGCAGTGAGCACTGAGCCTGAACGAGGAATTCACTCATTCTAGCGAATGCACAGAATCAGAAGCCTTTGGAGTTTGCTGCTTGGGAGATGGTTAACATCCAGCCACTCCAGGCCAGGACCTGACACCGGCTCAGAGCAGTGACCTGGCAGTGAGGGGGCTAGGTTCCTGAAGGAAGGTGCCGACTGCAAGCAGCCTTTCATCTGCCCAGTGGCTGCTCCTTCTGCTCCCTTGAAGTGTCCTGAAACGGGACATGCTCCTGAGGTGCTGGCCAAGGCGGGTACTGCAATATTTCCAAGTGAAATCCTGTCCTGTGGACAGGAAATGTGACCAATCATTTGCTAAACTTGTCAGCCCATAACTGAGCTTCCTGTGTGCATTTCCACCCAGCAGGGACAAGGCAGGGGGCGAGCAAGCTGGTTGGAAGTAGGGACACGAATTCATAATCAGGATTTACCAGATCCTCTTAGAGGGAGTCAGCATTTATGTGGCAATGAGATTATTTACAGAGCTATGAATGATAGCAATAGATGGTCAAAGACTTGAAAAGCAAGAGACGGGAGCAGAGGGTTGGAAACCTCCAGAGGCCTTGTTTTTGGAGCCAGTGGACAAACGATTTTCAGACCACAGCAGACGTCATAACTAAATTCATATTTCCTTCAGTAACTACTAGTGTCATATATTAGCTCTGAATCTTACGGTTTGAATTGAGGAGATAATGGTTTATGGAGTAAAAGAAACAAGATTTGTGCTTTGTTTGTAGCTGAGGATTTTTTTCTCGTCCTTCCCCCATTTGAAAATCAGGTGATAATGAAATTTCAAGCCCCTCAAAACAGGAGGAAGAGAGCAGAGTCTACAGGCAGCCCTGGCCTGGCAGAGCAGCAGCAGCTGAAATCCGAGGGGGGCTCCAGGTCCAGAGAGGGTTGGAGCCCCACATCACAGGGTGCTTCCATCAGGCCCAGGTGGGGACCTCGGAGAGCTCAACACCCCCTAGCTCCTCCCGCCCCAGTCCAGACACCTTCCTGGCCTGGGCCCAAGGCTCTCTCTCGCTTGTTTCAGGGCAAGCCTTGCATAGGTCCCAAGCGGGCAGGGCGAGCAGAGTGGGGAATGTAGTAAGAAAGTGCACTTTGCTGTTTATCAGCTAAGCGCTGGTGTCTGAAAGCCTCAAACTGAAGGCATCAATAATTCAAGCATTCATATGCTGGAGAGTATTTCCCTTTTTGTCACATTTCTGGCCAATTGATTTCCCCTGGCCACAAACTTGCTGCTTTTAGGGCATCATTAATAACAAATCGACTCTGGTAGAATCTGCCCTGGGAGGGGGCATTGTCTGGGAAAGGTCCCTGACCTTGTTTCCTCTGAGAAGAGGGGCTCTGGTCAGTCACAGCAGCATGAGGACTGGGAGGCTTGCTTTGGTGGCAGAGGGACCTGGGAGCAGAGAAACAAGTGGCCCACTCTATACCTCCCTAGTCAATTGCCAGAAGCCTTGGATAGGGTTACTGGGAGAAAGGGGCAACATGGGGGTCTAGCACAAGAATATAGTGTCCAAACCCCTCTCTAGTCCCCTCCTTACCCTCCAGCCTCCCCCACAGGGTCCTATCTCTGGAGGCTTCCAAGTCTGAGTCCCAAAGCCCCATGAAATGAACACCACTCAGGCGTCTGGAATTAGCTAAATAGATGGTAGTGCCATCTGGGGCCCCTGCCTCAGACCCCTGGCCTCCCTGCTCAGGCCACTCTGTGCAGTGCGGTGAGGCTGGCGCCCCTTCTCTGAGGCCCTCTGTGGCAGTACTTCCTGCCCCCGCTGGCGCCCGGGGCCCAGGTGGTCTCTCTGCCCTCTTCTCCACTGGTTCTCTTACCCCTCCGCTCTGCCCCCACAGAGGCTGGCTCTCAAGACACAGCCTGTGATGGGGGCTCACAAAGTACAAATGACAGAGAAACGTTCTCACAAATCATACACAGGGAGTGACATGCGGCCACTGCGTTGGGACTCTGGATTTACACAGAGGAATGAGTCTCTAGTGGTGGAGCTTTCGGCAGCTTGGGAGAATGGCTACAGAGGGCTTTTTGCCTGGTGGGAGGCCCCTGAAATCAGACAAGATGGCTAGGGCCCATTTCACCTATATAAGGCTGCTCCCGTTTAAAACTCCCCCCTCTATCATTGTGCTGGGCAGAAGTCCTTCTGGAAAGGTGTCAATAGAAACATGTAGAAAATCCCGCCCTGGCAGTGCCGCAGTTGGGGAATCAGGACAGGTCCCTTCCCTTACTCCTGGGCAGGGTCATCTCCAAGGTGTGAGTGCCAAGAACCCTCTTCTCCCTCTTCCACACCGCTCGCACCCACCAAGCCTCCTCCAGCCCATGCAGCCCTGGCAAGCTGAGCTCTCGCAGGAATCCTATTATAGGGAGCCTGTGATCAACACAGGGGTGAACACTCTAACATTTCTGCTCCTATCCCTAGAGTGGCAAGCACTAACATCAGCCAGGATCAGGCCTCCCGAAGGGCTCAGCTCTACTGATCCCATGGCAGAGGCCGCTCTGCTCCCACCCACCCCCATGGCTTATATCCCTGGAAATCTCTTGGCTGGCCTGATATTGATTTGGCTTTGAACAGGAGTCAGTAAGAAATACACACACCACAGGCCTGAAATAGAATCTGCCCTTTGCAGGCGTAGCCTACTTGCTGGGTCCGATTTGAACATGGCTACCCCAGGACAGGGCTCCAGGGTCCAGAGATGCCTGCTGTAGCCAGTCTTCATCTTACAAGACCACAGGGGCCCAACGACAGTGGGCAGCTTGTCACGGTGTTTTATGGGCAGGATAAATATTTGTGTTATAGTCACATGCACAGCACGGAGTCTGAGCCCACTTTATGGCCAAGGCTGGGGAGATTGGAGGGTTGTGCTGAGCCAGCTGCAGGGAAATGTACTTTCCTAGTGGCTTTCCAAGAAAATAGTTTGGGCTTGAGGATTAAGGAAGTTATGGGCCTTCGTGGGCAGAGGCTGGAGCCATAGATCTCCCCAGTCCAGCATCCCCTCCCAAATGGGTGGATCCCATGCACCTCAAGATACATGTGCTAGGCCATGCCTCCCCCGAAGCCCCCAGGAATTGTCTTGTCCTTGAGTGGGTGTTAGAGCTGCAGAGGACTTGATAGTTTATCTAGTCTAGGTGGAATAACTGAGGCTGGAGAGTTTGACTATCTGGCCTAAGATCACCTGGCTGATAGTGATTTTGTGTCCATGGATCTCTTCCTACTTGAAATCTTTGAGAAAGCCTTCTTTTTTCCAAACTTCAGACTTTTTTTTTTTTTCTAGAAGGGATCAGACTTGGAGGGATGTCCTGCCTTGGGCAAAAGAGTATAGCTGGTGAAGTTTTTCATTCACATCTACATTCCCTGTTCTACATTTCCTACCTACATTTTCACATTTTCCCACTCTTTCCCCTAGAAAGAAACTGGCTTTTAGTAAGCACCTAACACAAACCAAGTTGTTTTCAATTTACAGCAACTCTATGAGGCGGGGGTTATTATTCCCATTGCAAGCATAAGCACTGTGTTGAATAAACAGGACCCATAAGATATATTCAAAAGGCAAATTTGTGTTTGTTTGCCCCTATCCCTTTAAACTGGCTCTATGGCTAGTTCTTTTCCTTGACACTGGGTAAAATCTGACTTTTCTGCTCACGCTTAGAGACTGTAAGTCACTTTACATCACCAACATAGTATCTAGATTCAATACTGTAAGGTGCCCAGTTCAATGGACTATTCAACACATCAGTCTTTATACGACGATATATTAATCAGGACATTATAGGTTTCTGCTGTGCTAACAAACAACCCTAAAAGTTCGGCAGTTCATGCACGAGTTTTACTTCTCCCTCGCTCAGAGTCCGCTGGAGGTCGAGAGACTCCCCCGCAGCTGTCCTGGACGTGGGGACTCTGTCGCTTTGTCTTGTGGTCCATGTTCCACAGGGAAAGAGAGAGCCTAGAGAATCATACAGGGGCTTTTCTCTGCTCGGTGAGATCTGACACACATCACTTCCAACCACATTTCCTTCCCCAGAACTAATCATATTGTTCCACCTAACTTCAGGGAAGGAAGGAAAGTGAAGAGCCACCAGTGAATACGTGACCTTGTCTGTCAGTAAAAATAACCCTTCACCCACTCTCGCCTCAGCTTCTGTGGGCCCCTGCCCCAGGGAGAGGGGCGGACAGGAGGGGGTGCCAGGAGCTTCTTTTTTCTTTCTCAGAGACCTCCCCTCTGCTCAACTGCTTCTGACCCCTCTGGTGTTGGAGCGATGGGAGGAAGGGGAGGTAAGAAGAGCGGGGAACTTTTCTGACAGGTGTGGTAGTAAATGGCTTCAAGAGCTCTGGGTCTGGAAGATGTCTAAAGCCTCCTTCCCTCCCATGGGTGCTCTCCTGGCTCGTCAGAGGCCCCACTAGGAGCAAAAGGCAGCATTTGCCATGTCTCAGGCTCTGTGTTGCCTTCCCACTGGCCACCCCTCCCCAGGCCCTGGTTTTCAGATGGCCCACTCCACACAGATTCTCCCTGTTGGATTTCTACTGCACCCCCTTGGGCAAGGCTTAAAATGGATTTGGGTCAGTTCTCTCCCCGGTCAGGGTCTAGAGGGGCCATAGGAAAGACTATTGCCTCTGCTGCCCTGACAAACCCCAGTCCCAATGCAGCAGCAATCTTCCTTAGCTTCTCAGCCATGGCAGCTGGCTTTCGGGCCATGGTGCCTTTGAGGTTTCATGGGCAGGAGTCAGACACCAGCCTCCTGAGTCCCTCCAACTACAGGGGAAAATATGAAGCACTCCGAGTGATGCTTTCTTGCGACTTGAGGTGCAGGAGAATTATTCCACCCTTCCTTTTATGGGGAAGGGAAGCTCCAAACAGGGCTCACCTCAGAGGCATTATCTTTTAAAACCCTGTCTTGATTTTCAACAATTTGACAATATAGGATTCCTGTATTGTGGGTGAGGGATTTTGAGAGTTGTGATAATGGATTTCCAGATAATTCTTTTGTAAATTCTGCATGCAGTCTAGCATGCTTCAATCAGTTTAACATTCTGTGACACAAGTGACAGGTGCTCAACCCAACTAAGGCTGGTTGAAGAAAAATGGAGGCCTTATTGCAAGGACATTGGGGTGTCCCATGGAACCCAACAGCTTGAATTCAACTGGGGTTTAGGACTTACTATAACCAAGGGCTCAAATTCCTTCAGGTGTCTCTCTGCCTCTTATATCACTACATCTGTCCTGGTCTCTGCTTCAGCCTTTCCCTCTCTCTGCAAACTGATTTACTTCCCTCACTTCTCTGGTCTAGTCATGGAAAACATGGCTACTAGGAGCTCCTAAAATACACATCTGATAGTCCAGCTATACATACACACAAAAAGACTTTCCATTCTCTCAGGCCCAAGACCAAAAATTCTAGGGAAGGAGACACACAGGATCAGCTTGGTTTCACCTTGGTTTATTAGCTGTTTGGGGTCTGGGACTCACTATAATGTGGCAGCTCCTCCTGCAGCCCTGGCTGGTGTGTGAGTTGGAAAATCTCAGAAGGTGGCAGTTGCTAGGAGCCCCTAGGCACTCTTTCAGCTGTTGAGTCACTTGGACTTGTGGTAATGTGCCTGGTGGTTCAAACCCCATCTTCAGTAGGATTGGAAGGTGGTTATAGGGTTCTGGTTTGTACAAAAGTCCATGGATACCAGGCCAGCTCCAGGAATTCTCTCTTCTTACCTCTTTCACCAATAAAGACTTCTTTTCCATTAGAAGGAAAACATTTATCTCATACTGCCTTGAATTGTGAGATATCTGCCCAAGAATGTTACCTTTCATACAAGATTGCAAATACCTAAGTTCTGTGGGCTATGTTTTTGTGATATTGCTATACCCCAACTCATCCCAGCACTGCCTTATATACACGATAATTATATTTAGTGAATGTATGAACAAATGAATGAATGATTCCAAAGGATATGAACCCACTGAACCCATTAAAAACTAAACTGAGGATGACTAAGGGAAAGCATTCCTGAACCTTGGATAAAATTTCTTGCTTCCCTCCCAGAAAATCTGGGTTTCATATACAAATAAGGTAAAAGTTTAAAATACGATCTAGCACAATGTTTTGCAAACAGAAGGTATTTGGCAAATGTATGTTGATTGGCTCAGAGCCACTAAGGCCCTGACTCCATATTGTTCCAGCATCATCTCCATGTCCTGGGCCACCTAGACTTCCACTATCCTATCTTCCCAGCTGACCTGTATACACTGGGGTCACTCAGGTACTGAGATTTGCCCAGAGGGCTCTTTGCTCAAAGGACTTCACTCTTACGTTTTGTTATCAAAGGAGTTAGGATTCAGAGAGGACTTCCCTACAGCAAAGGAAATGGGATCCCGGAATGAGAGAAGGAGGGTAACGGTGAGATCACCTTGACCTTAGAGTCGTTTACCCTGATTGTCCACAGAGAAGAGGTAGATTAGGACTGAGTACCAGATACTTCCCTAAAAACACATGGGGAAGCCTAGGAAGAGAGCAGAGGGAGGAGTCTGGTAAGGCTGAAACTAGCTCTGAATCAGGCATTAGCAGGAAGCCAAAACTGGGAAAGTATATCATTATTTAAAACTCCCATTAAGACTCTATGGTGGGGGGGGGGTGCTAATTTCAGGAAGTGATGGAGTAGTTGTAAGTACCCAAAATTAATAGATGGTTTTAAGGAAGAAATAGAGTGTAGGTAGCACTGCGTCATAAACCCATCGCTGGAGAAGAGGAAGACTATTAATTCTCATGATTCCTCATACCACAGGACAGAAAAGTAATAGTTCAGGTTGTGTATGATGAAATCTAATGCTGTGGCATAATTTTTTCTCATTGATTGGTTCCCAGCCTATCTGCGGTGATTTATAGGAATAATGGGGAGGGAGTGCTCACGGCAGGATGGCCAGGGCTGGGGAGGTTTATGTGCAATACTGGTTTCCAGAGTTAATAGATTTTCAATTATGGCCTATGGAATAGTATTATGCTCCTGGAGTCAGCAAGCCTGATCCCACTTCTAGCTCACCAGATCCCACCTACCACTCCAGAATAGACATTTGAGCAAGATGGGAAAGCCTCCTACCTCAGTCAATATCCTGGGATATGTCTGGCTGGAGGGAGTCTAAGTCCCCTATTCCATCAGTAGAAACCTAATGACCCTATACCACTCATTCCCTCATCCCTGAAGCTGAAAATCTGGAAAAGATATGGCACACAGAACCAGAATTATACCTACTCTACCCAGAGTAATGTGGTAGCCCAGCAGAGATTTGACCCGAGAAACAGAGTCTAGAATAGGAGACAGGAGATCACAACAGAAGTCAAGGCTCAGAGTGTAAGCAGGAAGGAGACAGTCAAAGAGGTCCTCAGGCTGAGGAACCAGAAAAACAAGAAGGTATCAACATTTAACAAAGGAATCCCCAGTTTAGGCCACAACCACTTCAATATCGTTGTATCCTTAGCATCTGTTTGTTTGACACAAACAAGCGCTCATATTTATTAAATAAATGAATGAAACAAGTTTGTGGAGTCTGCCACAGGGATAGCAGGGACGTTTAGCACACCTGTTCCTCCACCTCTCCAGCCCCCTGCCACTAAGCGGGGCCAGTGACTGGGCTAGGCCACTAGACTATGAGTAGAAATGATGGAAGACATTGAAAGATCGGCGCACAATTCTCCAGCCATCACTTACCTTGTAGTGGTGACTGTGGGGTTGCATGTTCCAAACGATACAGTTTAAGACATAGGGACTTTCACCAAATCGTGTTCTTTAATGCCCGAGTGGAACAGAGCTCTTTCCTCCCCTCCTGACCAGTGTTGGGTAGGTAATGTGAGTGAGAAATAAACCTGGGTTTTCCTTAGCCCAATCCTGAACAAACACAACACACTAGGTTTACCAATTGTCTTTGTCAGCTCGGGCTTCTATAACAATGGGCTTAAGCAACAGACATTCATTTCTCACAGTTCTGGAGGCTTAGAAGTCCAAGATCAAGGTGCCAGCAGGTTTGGGGTCTGGGGAGGACCTGCTCTGTGGGTCGTAGGTGGCCATCTTCTTGCTGTGTGCTCCCATGTCATTTCTTTGGTGTGTGCACTCAAAGAAAGGGAGCTCTGGTGTCTCTTCCTCTTATGAGGACACAAACTCTATTATGGGGGTTTGACCCTCATGTATTGGAGGTTAGGGTTTCAATATATGAATTTTGGGGGAACGCAAGTATTTAGCTCATAACACCAGTTCAATACAGTAGTTTCCTTCCAACCCTCCTTTCTCACCCTCTTGCAAAAAGGCCTTTTTCTTTGAACATTATGTCATCGGGTTCATCATCCTTTAACTCTTTTATTCATCTTTGTCACCATTATCTTCCACCTTCCTTTCACAGCCCTTCTTCATTACAGAATTTATTAGCTGGCTCAAAAATTTCTTTTTCTCTTCAGCTCCTGCCATCATTTGTTTCCTATATATCTACCATCCATCCCAAGTCTTAGTTTCAGAAGTTTTTGACATCATCAACGCCAAAACGTTCACGTCCAGGACCTTCAACCAACACGCTCTAGACTCTGTTTCTTCCACCTTTGGATATGCAAATTCCAATAGCCTAATTTTCTTTCCCCTCCTTCTTTCCTGCCACAGTGTTGTTAGACCTCATGTAGGCCTCTAATTCTTCAAGTCCAACCTATGTTTCTGCCTCCTCTAGTGCAGCCTAAGCTCTCTGAAGTCAGAGGGTGTTCTCAGCACTTGTCACAGTGCATAGCCCTATGGAGAAGATAGTCATGAAAAATGAATGAGCAAAGTGGCTGTCCCTGCATACCTCGTGGGGTGTCCCCACAGCCTCATAAAGATGTTTTTGGTAAATGACACAGTATCACCTCAGTAGCATCTAGACGGAAACCAAAAGATCAGATTTCTAATTCTGGCTCCATCCCTAGTTACCTATGTGGTCTTGGACAAATCTCCTGACCCTTCCCCGAATCTCAGCTTCCTTTTGTCTTTTTTTTTTTTTTTTTTTTCTTTTTGGTTGAATTGTTAATGGGAATCAAATGAAATCATGAATGTGAAAATGATTTTAAAATGTAAAGAGCTCTACAGTCATATAAGAATCATTATGAAAATACCAATGGATTTCCTGTCCCCCAGTGTGTACTGACTTAGCAGATTCATACCCTTCCTTATGGAGGAAAAGCTGTGAAAATGTTGAGGGAATCAAGTACCCAAAAGCCAAAGATGAAACATCAGGGACTGAGATCAGCACAACCTGCTTCTCTCAGCCTTCCATATTTCTTCATTTCCAAACATTCCTTGATTTTCTACTATTTTCGGTTACTCAGTATGGCATAGGCTTTGCCCTTACGGAGTTCAGTCTTTCCATGGGAACAGATGAATAAACGACTAATTGCAACCAGTGTGATAAAAGCAAAACAGGAGTAAGTGCTGGATGCTGGAGGTGGAGGAACCGCTAATTCTCTCTGAGGAGGCAGGAACACAGAGGATGCTAAAAGAAGGGGCCCGTGCTCTCCGCAGCTACACCGGATCAGCTTTCCCGTGGACACAGGGATGAGGCCAGGTTCTGGAGGAAACAGGTGTTTGGAGAAAGAATTAAACACTACTGGACTTTAAGCCCCTTTCCTTAGCTCCTCCCCGGACTGCGCCCCTTGCCCAGGGACTACCTGGCCACAGCCACCGACGTCGCAGGTGTGTGTAGTTCCTCCTCCCGACCACCCTGTGAGGTACAGGGCCGCCGCTTGCCTCTGAGGTACAGCCAGGCCTCTGAGACCAGATCCCGCATTCTCTTCACCATGTCACTGCCCGTCATCCCTGGAGAAGATGTTGTGTCAGAGCACGAGGAGGAGGAGGAAGGCCTCCCACAGCATCTGTAATTGGCTTCAGAGCTTCAGGGCAGAGTTACTGTCCAGGTGACCAGCCTGCCTCCAATCAGTATCCTTCCTATACCAGTGGCTCCCTGTGGTGCAGGCCAAACTGATCTATACCCCATTATGTCAGGTTCCCCAGGCTCGCGCAACGCAAATTAAATGCTATCTGCTCAGGAGCAGCCCAGAGGCACTGCATTCCCCACTGGCTGGGCAGGCTGGGGATGACGGGAGAAGTACAATGACTCCTAGTGATGGCAACCTGACAAAGCAAGTGGACCCAGAGACTCTGCTGCATGGCAGACAGCCTGTCCTCCCCCTGTCACGGGGCTCGGGTCTTCCTCCCTGGATTTTTAGAGGCTTCTGAGTCACCCCAAGAATGGCACATTCACCCCACTTCTTCTTGGACAGAAGATCCTGAGGAAGACACAGACCCAGTCATCATACTGCCAACAGGGATCCTGAGCATAGTTTAAGCAAACAGTTGGGGCATTTTTAGTAACCCATGGACAAAAGAGATTGAGGCTTCAAAACTAACCTCTTTCTTTACTCTTATCCTGACCCCCTAGGTGGGTATTTCTGTCTCTCTCCTCAAGTGCGGGTGGATGTTGGGGGAGGGTAGGAGGGGGTGGAGGGCTAGGAATATCCAGATGTAATTTCTGATAGCAAAGTTTCAACTACTTTCCACTCATTTCTCCCCCTACCTTTTATACTTTTAACTATGAAAACTCCTAATAAATGTCCATTTAGTTACACAAGCAGGACAGGGCGAGTAACAAAAGATAGTAAATTTTCATTAGCCCCATGTTCTGCTTCCTCTTATGCCTTTCCCTAACCACGGGCTT
>CM052884.1:7838349-7848578 GCA_028534135.1 Potos flavus
TTTTTGCAATACTCCATGAAGTTAAGAGGAATTTTGTGCCTGTAGCAATCAGCTTCAGACGACAGATACCCTTTCATTCTCCAGTAGGACTATTTCACTAAGAATTTGAGAGGTCCTTTCTATTCAGCAGTTCCTACCATCATGGAGCCTGACACTTGGTATTAGGGTTAATCTTTTCCAAGGATCTATTGGAATCATTCCTCAGCATCTTGGCATACCTAACTTTGCGCCACTTTTAAAAAGACTCTGGTTCAAAGCCTGCCCCTCCAGAATGCCGAAGAGGAGCCTGACACCACCTGAGACGTGAAGCTCCTCTTTCTTGGCCTGCAGTGACCCCAGGATACTCTCAAACACACCCCACCAAGCTTCTAACTCAAAGGCTGAGTTCTGAGAAGATGTAATTGCCTGAATGTCAATGTATTTGCCTAAATGTAATTGCCTAAATACCTGAATGTCACCCATTAAATTGGGAAAACCCAATCATACTCATTTAAAGGGGCCTAGCATGGAGCCAAGAACAGAATCAATATTCATTTTCTTTCCACTAAAAAAGAAATGACAAAGGAAATTGTCCAGCAGCCTTTCAACTTGAGCAACACTGATTTATTGGGCGTTTGGCAGGTGGACCTGAATCTCCAGGCCTGACTTCCTTCCCCTACCCTCCCTTGTCCTTCTTATTCCCCACACTCCTGGCAGAGGAGACTGTGAGATCTCCCTGCAGATATTTCCAATAGCACTGGGGCCTTAATTAAGGCTGAGTTGAGGTTTCTGACTCTCAGGACTGATTGAGGCCCAGGGCCAAACTCTCTGGTTCAGGGTCAAATCTGAAGCAAGAAGATCTCATGCCTGTTCCCTGCCCTCTGTAGTACAGAAAGAAAAAGAAAAGCCAGAAGAACCACTGTACCCTCAATAAAAACTCAGGTGGAAATTTTTAGGTCAAGTCTTACATGGCACTAGATACACTTAATATTAATGCAAATCCTGGGCTCCAAACAAGGTACTTTTTCACTTCTGTTTTTCACATAGTTCCTCCGCTTTTCACTTCTTTTGTGCAGAGGGAGAGGGATCTCTGTTTAGCCCCCAGGTAAAGCACATTAAGGGGTTGAGAACATGCCACCCTGGAATATGCCACTTTAGCATGCTGATTATTGTGAACTGAAGGCTCTTGAGAACAGCAGGTGCAGAAAGGGCTCTGACCTCTCTCCTACCTAAAAGCAAGACACGACATTTCCCAGGAGCAAGTGCTCCCCACACCAGGAAGAGAAGAACATTCTTATCACCAGAGACTGGGAGTTGATGCTGAAATGGATCTGCACGAACAGACCTATAAAGTAACCTTGATCTTCCATTAGCTTCCCCACAGATCTTACAGTCACTGTCCCACAGCTTACCACCCCTAGAAGCTTAAATTCCTTTTCCTTTGTCTTGTCACTTCTCCACAAATGGATGGTTCTTTGTTAAGAAGGCACATAAGCTCTGAGTCCCAACCACTTCTTTGCATCTTCATTTTTCCTATGACATATTAAAATGTTCCTACAAATGGTAAAGATATTAAATAAAATGTGTATGCTTTTCTCCTATTAATCTGTCTTATGTCAGCTTAAGTCTCAGGCCAACCACAGAACCTAGGAGAGTACTAGAAAAAAGTATTTCCTCCTCCACATACATCTGGATCCTTCTAGAACCAGGTAAAACTACCCGGATTCTCCCTGTTCCTTTTTGCATCCAAGAAGCTGAGGCAGGCCTACACCCTGTGCCCCATGGCTGCTCACATGTGTCCACATGGAGGCCAGCCCAGTGTCTTTCTTTTCCTCTCTCTCTTCAGGCCAGTGCAAGTGGAATTTGTATCTGGGATTTGGTTTTGGGATTTGGCTCTGGCCCCAGTCTCCAATCAGTTTTTGCCATCGCCATGCTGTTTAATAATGGTACTTCTCTTCTCATTTGGTTATTGTTCTTTGTGCACATACCCCGTCTGTCAGCTCCTTAGAGGGCAGAAGGGGAGGGACTCCCTAGGCCCTAACGGTGATCGTCACTAACAGGAGAACATGGACAGAATGACAGAGATCACACAAATCTTCCACACTCGCACTCGTGTGCTACCTGGCAACTGTGGCAAGGTCCATTTGACTAGCATTCGCATTTATCAGATGTGAGATCTTAATGCTCAGAGAGTCAAAGTCAACCGATGATGACCAAGGCAGCTAGTCAGTGGCAGACCAAGGCTCGGGGCCCAGGCTCTGGAAGCAGGATATACAGTGGAAAGGATGCAGGCTTTGGAGTTGGCCGGACTGCTATTTGAGTACCAACTCCCCAGCTTCACTGCCTTCTGATTCATTGTGTGTGTATGTAGAGGATGTGGGGAGGGTCAGCCTGACCTTGTCGCGCAGCTCCCACCTGGCTTCTCATCCCCCTCTGCTGCTGCTGCAGCAGACCCTCCCCTCCCCGCAGTGCCAGCCTCACTTGTCCCAAGAACCTTCTCTCTGGATCAGAGGACGAATTCAGGATCAGCCCAAGGGAAAGGAGCTTTACAGGAATACCCATCTGGTCCCCATAAAGAGATAGAGGCGGGGAGTGGGGGCCAGAGAGGGGCTGTGGATCTGGGATCCTCCCCATCAGCCCTTGCAGCAGGGACCCTTCCCCTTCCCCAGTCTCCATTGTTAGGCAAACAAAGTCCTTGGTTCTAGGGTGGATTGCATGCAAATTGAATTAAGTCTCCATCTGTTAGTTTATTCATCGCCGAGTTTTTGTGTTTTGTTTTGTTTTTTTTCCTTTTTTTCCTTTTTGGACTCTCCACGTTTCATACTTGCTAATGATCAGATCAAATAGCATCAGGGGCTGTGGGCAGGAGGCAGCTCTGCTCTGCAGGGAGCCCCAGTGTGCTCTCTGACACCTCCCAGAGATACCCCTCCCCTCCCGTCCTCTCTTTGGATTCATGCTGCTTCAGCCCTCCTAGGAAAAGTGCCCAAGCTGTTGATTCAAAATAGATATTCATTTGCATGGAATTAGCATGTTGCTCTTTTAAAGTTCAGTTCCGCCAACAGGCCCACCATCCCAGGCCCTCACTCTAGGATGTGGTAAGGGTGACTGACTTGGGGGAGGGATGTGGAGCATATACTGCAAGTGGTCCCTCAGGACAGTGGTCTCTAGGGCACCACTCCTCAGTGGCAGCCTCTGAGCTCTGCTGTTTGTTCGCAGGAGGCCGGCAGGCACCTTTGAGGCAGGTGCCTCTGGCCTTCACCCAGGCTCTGTGGCAGTGCTAGAAATGCCTGCCGTGAGTCTCTGTGGAACATTTGGTTGAGGGGAGAGAGAGGAGGAAGTAAGAGCCCTACAGCATCTGTGAAAATACCACAACAGTAAGAATAATGAAAATAATAAAGCCACTGTATATTGACCTTCCATTTTAATTCTAACACTTATCAAAATCTTTAAAGATAAACAGTATCATATTGTTGGGACTCTTTCAAGTGCAAGTATCTGGAAACGTAAGTCTAACAGACTAACAAAAAAGGGGCAGGGAGGGAATGTTGTTTTATGTAACTAAAAAAATCCAAATCCAGGGTTCTCGGCGTCAGGCCCTTCTAGATTGAACAGCTCAGATGACGTCATCTGGACTTGGTATGTCTCCCTCTCTCAGCTCTGCTGCCCCGGTCTGGAATCACTCTGAGGCAGCGTTCCTCAATTTGGTAGCTTCCAACAGCTCCGGACTTAGGTGGAGGAGTAAATGAGAAACCTTCTGTTTCTCAATGATTTGAATTCAGGTCGGACACGGGCTTTTATTGGCAGAGATTGAGTCACATGATCTGCTGTGACCCAATCACTGTAGCAGGAGACGCAATGCCCATTAGCCTGAGCCGCGTGTGCGTGTCTGGAGAGAACCCGTGTGGCGTCAGTGCCCCCTACCCTTTCAAAATCCCAGGCCTGTGTGTCAGGGCAGGGGATTCTCATGAGAAAATTGGGTTCCTGTTACAGAAGAAAGAGGAATAGACACTGGGTGGCAAAAACAATAAATATCCATTGCAGATACCGTGTCCCTTCAGAGGAAGAAAAACGCCCAGAGGGTACATTTCCCTGGGAGGGTCACATAGCTCCTAAACTGCTGGTATTCAAATCTAGAGTTGATTATCTCCAAGCCACATGCCGCATGTCATCCTTCCTCCTACACTGAGTTTCAAGAGGGAAGGGAGAGGTGTTAGACGCGGAGAAATGTATACAACAGAAAAACTGCTGATGTCATGGAGAGCAGCTTCCCAAATGCCCGGATGTACTGCGGAAAAAACAAAACAAAAAAAAACACCATGGGAGAAGAGGAAAGCCCTTAATCCATTGGATATGACCACTTCATGATGGAAATCATTTTATATTCTAGAGCAAGAAGGGATCTCAGGAGATTTCAGACCATCTGGGCTGACATGAACCCCGTGGCGCAGTTCCTTCACATCCCTCCCTATGTGCCTCTTGGTGGGTACCGAAGACCACATGTTACCTGGGTGTGGCAGTCCTTCTCTGCCTTGAAGAGGGGCAGGTGTGTCTGTTACTCTACAAGGAAAAAAAAAATAGGAAATTGACTTTTACAGTCTTCTGTGTTTCTGTTATTTTCTTGGCCACTAATTTCCCATAAGTATCCCCAATACTGTTAATGCCCAGTGCTGCCTTAGCTGAGTAATTCACAGTGGGAGCTGATGCTCCTTCACCCCCGTCCCTGCTATGTTCCCCCGTGCATGTCTCAGGATTCTTTGATGGCAAGCAACAGACACCTCCTCTGGGTAACATAAATTGAAGGGTCTGGGGTAGTTATAGAACCCAGAGAAAATCTGAGCAAAAAGGCTGCAGGAAGGACAGAAAGCAAGACCACTCCAGGGATATAAGAGGTTAAGTTGGGCATCCCGCTGAGCAGGCAAATTAGACTGGATTTAACCTGCTCTCTCTCCTCCTCGAGCCTTGCCTCTCTGTGTAAGGTTTTGTCTGCCTAGGGAAAGGTGACTTTTTCTTTGCTCAAAGATACCTCAATTCCCTTAGCTGTGTGCCTTTTGTAGGTATCACAAAGGCTAGCAGTGGCCCTGGAAGTAATAAACAATCTTCCCAGGTTGCTGCCATCAAAAATACATCAGCTCCAACCATTTTCGACCTTGTATAATTCTACTCACAGTTCAGGTTCCGAGCGATTGGCTAGCCCCCAGGTCGAGGTTAGTCTGTGCTGGGTTCTCCTCCAGCCCTGGTCCACATCTTCTGTAGTTGCTGCCAGGGCTACTTGCTCCTTGTGGGAGTCCTGTCATGGCCAAAGGCATGCAACCTCTGGGGGCAGTGGGACACAGGCTTAACCCTCATTAGGCTGGGTCCCCGGGGGCTGCTGGTGGCGAAAGCCTGGGGTTAGGTTCCACCTAGTTTCAGCTTCGATCCTTCAAGCATTGACGGAGCGCCTCCTTACACGCGGTGGGACATCAGTGGGTTTGTCCACCTTTCAAAACTATTTGGCGCCACCTCAGGGTCTGGAGGCTTCACAAGAAAGGAATGTGAACAGATGGCATAAGTTGGGCAATAAGGTGGTGAGGGTGTAGAAGGGACATGGGGAGAGAGTAAGCAAGTGTCCAGTGGAAGGGATTTGCGTGTTCTCAAAGGCTGCTAGGCAACTGCCGTCAGTCCGCCAGTGGGTCAGGGCTTCCTGCTGCACTGGAAGAGCTTCTTGTCATCACTATGAGGGAGGCCAGTGCCCAGAATTGCAGGTACTTACCTCTGGGAGGAGCACAAGACACATTGTTGAGAACGTTTTAAAAAAAAAAAAAAAACACATAGCATCTCTATTTTTATTTAATTTTTCAAGTAAATAATAATCATAATTTACATTAAAATCTATTATTAACTTAAGTTTAAATTTACCTAAGTACATTTTATTTATTAAAAGAAAGAGAGAGAGATTGGTTAGCTCAATCCCCTGACAGATATTCTTATGAAGACTGCATAGGATCAGGAGTCAGGGGGTGGAGTGGGAGGAGGCAGAGCCCCCAAAGGAAAATTGGCATTCTTTATCAAAAGAAGGGACCACATTGCTGTGCAAACAAAACCAACAGGTATCCACCTTACCCCACAAGCTGAACAGGAAGCAAGTGTTCTCCCTTACTTAATATGGCCATGTTACCAAACCCCAGAAGCAATCATGCACATGGAATGCCTTGTGGATGGCGCCCCCTGGAGTTGTGCAGTGGGGAAGACTTCTCTCTTCCCTACCTACTTCCTGCCTTACCCGTCTTTCCAGGTAGAATATACACAGGGATACAGTTGATATATTGTCCAGGCCTTTTGCTGATGGGTCCGCTAGATCTCTCAGCCCAGCATGATGTAGGAGGGTCCCAGTTTATGACTCTTCCTGTCTTTTTCTTTCTTATCACCCAAGGAAAGAAAGCCTAGGTCTTCAGAAGTTGGCCCCACTTGGATGATCCCTTCCAACCCCCTCTTTTAAGTTCCCCAATCTGTATCCCACATTCTTCCCTCTGAAAACCACCCCTGTCCTACTGGAGGAAGCCCTCTGCTCCTCCTTTGCTTCTGTGTCTTGCAAACTTAGAGCCTTTACTTGAATAGAATGCTAATGAAGGTTTTCCTCTAGTCGTAAAAAGAATAGAAATGGTGAGTGCTCTAATTTCAGTCCATTGTTCTAGACTAGAATTTCTAGATTTCCTTAGTACTTACGTTAGAAACAAACACCCTAAAGTGAGTGTTATTTTTTCCCGTCTGACCTGTCTGAGAAAAGCAGAACCTTCCTTTCTATGTGTCTGACCTTGGTTCCTTGCAAAAAAAATTACCTGTGAATTACTGTGCTAAGCAGCTTTTGACCCCTTCCTGAGCCTGGCTTACATTATAAGAGCCATCCCATTAGCCCTGAGTGGCTGTGCCTGAACCATCTGGGATGGCAGAAACCAGGTCCTATTAGATTCCTTCGAATCCTCAAATCTCTTCTGATAGAAGCAGGCAGGGGTTGGTCTCAGTTCATCACTACACATTTTTTGTTTTATTAAGTTCTAGTCCACCCTGCTCCTAATTCTCCCAACTATTAACCTTGCTATTCATTTCTGTTTCTGCCCTTAGCTTGACCTTTAGACTTACTTCATGGCACCGCTTTTGTAGCTGCTTTCTTGGTATCTCTCCACAACTTTCGGCTATTCTTCTCTTCCACTTGGCCTGCTGCTGCTGGACCAGATATAATTGTGGGGATTTTGTCACATTAGGGAACTGTCTAGAAAGCAGGGAGAAGTGATAGAGGAAAATGAAACAAAGGACAGGTATGTTTTGATGACAGCCAGTTTCATGGAAATGTGAGTTTCCTGAGGGAGAGCCATAGCAGGGGCCCGGCCGCTCTTGACCAGATTGATGGTTCAGTGGAATGCAAGAGAAGGGCTAATGCTGGAAGCAGGAAGAACCACGAAAGTCGATTTCATTGCACAAGGCAGGCTATGCCTAACCCAGTCTAACCAGCAGGATCACCCGCGTGCCTATAACTAACCAGGACTCAACCTCCACCGCAACATGAACCCAGCAAGAAGAGCCCTGGGCCGGGCGAGAAAGAGCTGAAGTACCAGGCAAGGGTGGACCTCGACAAGCCAGTAGGCAGCCTGCCAGTATCACTGTCAGGTCCAGCACCTCCGTGCCATTTCCAAGCCAGGAGACTTGGGACTCCAGAGGAGGAATTCTAGAGTTCTGCTGCCACCAGTGGATCTTCCCAGTGTAATCCCATAGGATCTAGGTTGGGGAGTGGAGGAATTGGAAGAATCTGGCTCAGGGAGGATCTGTGTGTATTAATTATGGGAATTGGGCAAGTTACTTACCCCCTCTGAGACTCACTCTTTTTAATCTGCAGAATGAGTATCTTGATAGCATGTACCACATGTGGTTACTGTGAGGCTTATATAACGTAACATAGAGCACTGTGCCTGGTACATAGTAAGTGCTCAAAAACAAAACAAAACAAAAACCACTCTGATCTTTCCTGGCCTTATTCCTTTCCTCTCTTCCAGCTTATATATTCCCAAGTTGAGAAGAAGGGATGTGATAAAGGCAGGAAATGAGAAACAAGTTAAATCTTTTTAGCATATCTTTAACCTGAAGTTTTTGCTTTTGATTCAAGGAAACATAAAAAGAAAGGGAGCTTCTTTGCGATTCTAGCTGTCTTTTTTTTTTTTTTTTTTTCTCTCTCTCCAAGAGGAAAGCATCACAAAGACTCCTGGCGCTAGAGCACTGAGCCAGCGAGCCTGGACCAGAGGAATAGTGCTGCCTGCTCACTGCAGCGGGAACTGGCCACAGACACAGATCTCATTAATGCTAATGGCCTTTGTGCAGCTAATTAGCACCATATCACACTCAATATTTACCCTGTCTGCCCACAAAGTTCCACTTTCTCCTTGGGAAGCAAGCTGTTTCTCTACCTGAATCATGGCAAGGAAAACCCCTGATGCCAACACTTTACCTCTGCCTGGACGTGCAGGCTGGAGGATAGAGGTGGGGGCCGCCACCCAGGGGCCTGGAGAGGACATACAGAGGGAGCTCCTGATTCCCATTCCAGTCCTGGGTGGAGCACAGGCAGCTGGAGTCCTTGCCCACCAAGGGTGCCGTTTTCATGATTCAGCCAAGCAGCTGTCAGCGCCCAGGGCCCTCTACACAACTGCCCTGTGCTGGCAGCACAGAGATGAATAAAGTGTGGCCTCTGCTCGGGGGTGTATGCATGCGGACCGACTTGCCACCCTGTGAGAACGAGCTGGGTGCAGGGGAAGGAACACTGAGGCCCGACCAGCCGAGTCGAGAAAGGCTTCACAGAAGAGGAATCACAGAGCCATCCAAGCCCCAGGAACCTGAGCAACAGCCCCGTCTGCACTAGAGAAGTTTGGCTCCCTTAGCCCCCTCCCCTCCTGCGAAGCAACAGACTTGGGACCTGAGGGAGTATCACTGCTCTGAGTCCCGGTCCTGCGTGGAGGGATGCGGGCAGAGATGCTGCTTCCAGACGCTGTGTTTTGGAGACAGCAGGCTCATAATGGCTCCATTATCAGGCATGGGGGCCGCTTCCCTGAGAGGCCCCCAGCTGGCCCCCAACTTGCCACCTTGCTCCACAGTTAGCTCCAGTGCTAGCTGCACAGATGACCATGGGCCAGTGGTTTCTCAGCGTACCCCGAGAGATGTGCCATGACTGAATCTGCGCCCTCCCCCGCAAAATCACATGTTGCAACCCAGTCCCCAGTGTGACAGTATTAGGAGGTGGGACCTTTGGGAGGTGGTTAAGTCATGAGGGTGGAGTCCTCATGAATGGGATTAGTGCCTTCGTGAAAGGAACCCCAGCGATGTCCCTCACCCTCTTTCTACCGCATGAGGACACAAGACCAGGTGGCCGTCTGCAACCTAGAAGAGAGCCTCCCCAGAGCCCAACCCTGCTGGCAGCCTGACCTCAGACTTACAGCTTCCAACTATGAGAAATAAATGTCTGTTGTTCATAAGCCACTCAGTCTGTCTGTGGGGCTTTGTTACAGCAGCCCAGACTAAGACAGGATGCTGGCTCAAAACAAACCCTTCCACCCTGTGAAGTGGTCACCTGGCCAATGCCCAGCCCTGAAATGCATCGGAATCCCTGACCTGCCACCAGCCTTGTCCAAACGTGAAGTGAGCCTGGTCCATGCAGAGCACCGGGAGAGCGCCTGAGCCCGCCGCCTGCCCCCCAGGAAGCTCAGGAGGGTTGGGTGGCCCGTGCTTGAGAGCAGGAATTGAGACTGGAGGAGGACCTCTTGCTTACAGGTGGCCTCTCATCCAACCCCAGGAGCTGCCCACACCCCGAGACACACACACATACAAACACACACACATCCACGCATGGCAGTCCCTTCCTACAGCTCTGTTCACCAGAGCGCCACTGAAAGCTGTGTGGGAGGGCTTGTCCGGCAAGGGTCTGCGCACACACTCCCTGACATCCATTCTCTTGAGGCTAGAGGATTGCAGAGTAAGCTGCAGCATCGGAGAGAGACCCAGTGTTGGCCACTATCTTATGTGTCGTGCTGTAGCCGAGTCTATACAAGGACAATACAGGAGGGGGGTGGCTCTGGCTTGCCCCAGCAGAATGTTTTCAGTGTTCAAAGGCTGGAGCTTGCCTACAGAGTTGAGTTAGACTACAGAAGAATGCCTGGCCTGGTGGAACTGGCTTCTAAGCAGGCATGGCAAGCGCACAGGCAACTCCAAGCCGGGGGGGGGGGGGGGGGGGGGGG
>CM052884.1:7848678-7902188 GCA_028534135.1 Potos flavus
CTAGACTTATGGCTGCCAAACACTAAGGCTTGGCCAGTCTTGGTCTGGAAATGGTTCCCCTACATAGAATTGCCCCCCCCCCCCCGCCACATACACACACGCGCGTGCGCGGGCGCATACATACACATGTACACGTGGCCTCCCAGGAAAATGCCCCAGCTGCTCAGAAAAGGGAAATGCACATATTTTTTAAATGTCAGAGCCAGGAAGAAATCTAAAAGCCATCTAGCTTAGCATCCTCTTGACAGATGGTTAGAAATGAGACCTCAACAGGAGAATTGCCCTGCCTAAAGTTGTCCAGCATTGTCAACAGGACACCCTGGCCTCCTAACTCCTAGAACAGTGGTCTTCCTAGACCATCAGCTGCATCCTGGCCTGTATCGTCAGTGACCGCGGCGCCTGATCCTGCTCAGATTCCTCCCTCTGCTTCAGAGCTGGTCAGAAGCTGGCACACTGAGAGGAGGGACTTCAGGCATTTGCCTCCCTGTGAAGTGCCAGGGCTGTGTAGTGTGACGGTTGGGAGCTCAGCTCTGGCAGCTGCCCACCCAGGTCTGAACCCCAGTTCAATGACTAAGGAATTATACAACCTCCCTGGGCCTCACTTTCATTCTCTGCTAAATGGAATAGTAATACAACCTACCTCACAAATTGTTATGCAGATTAAATGAGTTAATATAGACTGGTACAGAGTAAGTTCTATATGAATCTAGGCTGTCATTATTATAGTTGGAGTATTTATTATAAATGCATATTACAGGCCCCATCCGTAGAGAATCTGATTCAGTATATCTGCATTGGGAACCAGTAACCTGCCTTTCAGCAAAATTCCTCATGGTTTTAGTGGGTGTGTGCGTGCGTGCGCGTGCGTGCTAGTGGTGGGGGGAGAGTGATCTAAGGACCATATTTAGAGAAACTCAGCTTTCAAAGTTGAGGAAGTGTGTATTAACTCCACTCTGGTTTGTAAAAGGGCTTTGATGACCCTATGAGCCCTTTTGTATGAATGCCTAGATCCATATTTCTTCAAGTTTGCCTCTTCCTGGGATGGCTTGCTAGAAGATTCATCCTCACATCCCACCTGTCACCTGCTGCTAACAACTCTTGGGCTCAGGAAGCAGATTTTCCACAGCTCCCCTCCTAGGTGATCTGCAGGTTCCCTGACATTCGAGAGTCACTGACAAAGAACAAGTTTCCCAGGTGGCATAGCCCAGAATGTTGGAATGCTGACCGCTGCAGGTCCCGGGGAACGAGACTGCCAGGGAGGGGGCTTGGGCTGCCTTTCATTTCCCTCTACCTCGCCCACTCAGGGCTGTCTCTCCACTGATCTTGGTCCCAGCCTGTGTGGCATTTCCATGGTGGCCCCTCATTTCCTGCCAAGAACAGAACTGACCTCTCTGACCCACTGGCTCTCTGCCCAGCTGGGCAATACACAGCATCCTTGAAGACTGCTTTGCCCTTTTCCCTCCAGGACTGAGAGGCTGTGCTGAGGAGGGAGGAAGGGGACCAAGGCACCAAGGAGGGGGCTGCAGGGACCATGCTTGGGAGCAGCCAGTAAGACAGTCCCCAGCCCAGACAGCCCCTCCCACTCTGCCCAGACCTCTGTATACACCTGCAAAGATAATTCAGTTACCAGGAATGCGGACTGGAGAGATAACCTGATTTAGAAGCTGAAACTCTTTGAGCTGAGGAGGGAGGCTAGGGTGCAGGAAGGCAGGGGCAGCAGACATGGAAAAAGGGTGTTGGGTGGAGAAGTGGTGGACATTTGCCTGGAAAGGATGACTCTGGGGTCTGGGTGTGTGGACCCTCAATCCATCCAGGGGCTCAGCCCTTAAATCCTCTGTGAATTCACTTTTTTTCTAGAGAGTTCATATAGCCATCATCTGGCTTATACAGCTATCCAGGGAGGAGATATGCTGAGAAACCTATAAAGTGTCAGGGAGGAAAGAAACCTTTTCTGAGGCTTAATTTGAGTCATTGATCACCAACTACCCTTGGAACAAATTATTTCAGTGTGATCTGTCATCTGTGAAAGCTGGTGGCAGGGCTGCTGTGGGGCCTGCTGGGGAGGAGGGCTGCAGAGGTGCTCCGGGTCAAGGTCAGAGGGCTGGGAACCATTCCCCCTCCTTCTCCTTCACACCTGAGAGCCAGTGCCCCTGGGCAACATCTGGAGGGCCATCTTCCCTCCACCCAGCTGGCGTCTGGGTCTCTTCTCTGCCTTTCTCACATCGCCATATCCCGGGAGCGCCCCTGTAGTCTCCTTCCTTCCCCCTGTGTCTTCAGAGGGAGATGCTCTATGGAAAGCAGACCAGCTGGCCCCTGAAAAGCAAAGGAAGACACTAAGGATATCAGAAAGCATCCCCCTTCATTTATCTCTGTCTCTTCTCCTGGCCTAGGGAAATTCTTCTCTGCAAATCATTTATCTTTTTTATAACCTGCCTATTCTATGTCAGATGAATGCAAGACACTGAAGAAGCTAAGACCAGACCAAGAGTAGTTCCTCTGATGTGTTAGGCTAGATTCGTAGACTGGAGGACAGAGCAGGGACCCGCCCACACCCCAGATGCCAACCCCACCAGAAATGCCAGATGCGCTGTGGGACGGCTGTACCCCGCCCCTCGAAACAGCCTGGAAGCTCCAGCATTAACTAGGCAGCAGCAAGGCCAGCGATGAAGGAGTTAACGGACAGCACACTGCTACCCATCCCCCTCCCTTCTCCCATTGGACCCAGATGAATAACCAGTCAGTAAGATGACCCCAATGGAAGAAGTCCAGAATTATCCACTCTGATCCCTGGGGTGTTTGTACTCCTCTCAGCACAAATGAAATCACTCAGAGTGAGGGTGGGGCTGAGGAGGGAGTCCAGGGAAGCCAGCTTCAAACGCTTCACAGGCTGGGCAGGGGTCAGTCCAGGGGCCTGCCCCAGGGTCCTGAGACCCAGGAGTTTGATAGAAGAGAGTGCTCTGACCCACCTGGCCCCCTTGGTCTAGAATCTCTGCATTGTTTCCCTGAGAATGTGTTAGCTTTCCAGAAAAGTTATAACTTGGCTTTCACTAGCTCAGTAAGACAATGAGGAGCCTCCTCACAGTTACCTTAGCCGCCCCAGAGGAGAGGGATTAACTAGGAGGAAGGTAAGGATTGACAACGCCAGAAAAAATGCTGAACTCAGACTAACCTGGAGTCTGACAGGAACCAGAGACCTCGCGCCTCTCCCTCTACGGGAGGACTCACTTAGTGGGTCTCTGCTGTCTCCTCTCTCTGCCCTCTCCCTGCCCCCAGCTCCTGCCCAGTGGGCCTCCCCCAACACCCCACAGGGTCTGCTGCCTGACTCTTTGTGCTCTTGAAAGGCCTGCAGATTTATAGGCCTCAGCTGCAGCCTCAACCCCTGCCCTTCCGCCCCCTCGCAGCCACTGAACCACCCTCCTGAATCCCTGTCTCCTGGCTACCCCCAGGGGTGTCTGACTTCTTCAGGCAGGAGTGTAGCCTTCTCAGGGCCATGCTTGTGACCTGTTAGTAGCTCAGAGGGGCCTGTCCATGAGAAAAATACAGAAATGTCCATTTCATTATAGCCCTCAGCTGTCTTTCTAGAATATTCTGCTCTGTAATAGTCTTCAGGCTAAACCTGCACTCAGGAAACCCCACCTCCCAACATCAATTCAGCCTGTGTCCCCAATCCAGGGACAATATAAGCAAAGTCAAATGAAGTTGTGGAGATGTGGACAAGTTGTTTGTGTGGAGAGAGACAACGGCTGGAGGTGGAAATGTGGTGTCATGAAAAAAGCCTCAGACTTGCACTCAGACTCCTGGGTCCTGGCCCTTGGATCATTAACTAGGCATGGGCGCCGGGCCAGAGGCACACTTCTCTTGAGCTAGGTGAAGTCTGGGTTATGCCACTAACTGCTGAGGTCTCTCAGAGGTTGAGTTAAAGAGCTGCCTTGGAAGCTAGAGGCATCCTTCACATAATCATTGAAGAGTAATGGGCTTAGAAGGCAAGGTGAGAATGGGCTAGGGCATGAGAGAGCCACAAGGCAAGCCAGGAGCTGGGAGCTGGAAGCAAGCCAAGGAAGCAGTGGTAGACCCATGAGGCCCAGAGTCTTAAGAGGTCCAGCAGGAAGGTGGGTCCTGGGGAAGACCTTGATGGGTGATGGGCGAGAGCAAGGTCAGGAATGAGGGTGCCCAACAGGTGCCTTGGGCTCCTCCCATTGGAGTCTGGCCAAGTCCTACCTGGGCTATCTGAGCTGAGCGTGCGATTCAGCTCTTAGCTCCACTGGGGGGCAGAGCAGTGGGGCATCATAGAAAGAGCACAGTGGCCCCCCTGAATGGCTGGACGCTCTTGAGCAGGTTCTTGAAGCTCCTTGAGCCCTAACTGACTCATCTGCAAAATGTCCGTAGTGGCACTTGGCCCCTGCTCCTCGGAGCAGCAGATGATGTGCCCTCGAATAGTCTTTGGCACCCAGTGGTACTTCCCTTGAATAGATTACCACCATCATATAATTTATTTCGTGTCATATCCTGAACATTATGAATAATGTCATGAGAACAATGCCCACTTCTCAGGGTAAACATTCATTACCTGTGGCCTAGAGTATGCTCAATCCCAGCTCCAAATTCCCCTGCCCCCAAGCCCGTCAGCTCTCTGTGCATCCACCTCACCCCTTCCTCTCTGGGCCCAGAAAGCCTGAGGCCCCAGGTGAGCCCAGCAGTGGATGCAGCAGTGAGAACTAGGGGAAGGCAGAGACAGGCAGGAGCACCAGGATGTCTTTGGATCATTCACGTGAATATGTGCTTAGATGCTGAGGGCGAAAAGATTAGTGTGAAAATCTCATCCTGAGAAGATAGTAGCTATACATCAGCAATGCCTTAAAGATTGGATACTTATTGTAGATTTGGGGGAAAGTAAGTAATGTGCCAATTCAGGAATCACAGCTATGAGAGCAAGAGATGGGACAAAAATCTCCGTCTTCATCACACAGCCAACCCCAATTCTGGCTCGTATTTTGGGCTGGGCCCCCATGAGGGAAGTGGGGCTTAGCGGCACAGACAGCGGGCCTGATCTGGGGGCCAGCCTTGCCAGAGCAGAGAGAAAGGGGGGAGCTGACCTGTCCATCTGGACCTCCAAGAAGGGACAGCTGCAAGGGCAGCGCGCGGGTGCTGGCAGAGGGAAGCCTTCGCTGGGCAGCCAGGTTAGCTTAAAGTACTTCAACTGAAAGAAAAATGTCCTTATCCACCTAACTATTCTTCAGGACCAGCAGAGAAATTGACAGGGTTGATTCATTTAGCTCAGCAGTATTCAGGTCAAAATCAATCTTGTCAAAAATCCATCACCCACACTCAATAAGTCAGAAAAGGGATACAGGCTCCCCGGGAATCAATCACACCCCAACAGGGAGCAGCTGAAAACAGATCTATCATGGCCTCTGATGGAGGCTTCCATTACTCAATGTGGTGTTTCCTGAATGCACCCTGGGGACCCCTCCCAAGGTCATGGGCACCAGCCAAACCCCTAGCAGCAGCTAGAACTGAGACAGCCCAAGAGCAGTGGTCAATCTCTATACAGCCAGACAGAAGTTTCTGGAGCCTCAGTGCAGATTTATATATGCTTACTTTTCACAGGATCAATACTTAGCTGACTGGCATGGCCCTGCAGAAGTCATTTCATCCCTTTCTCAACTTCAGAAATCACTGTCACTTACTGTTCCTGCTGTCCTCAAATCCGTGTGGCTGCCTCACATCTGTAGGAAAGGGAAAAATAACAGCCTAGCAGTTCTCTGCTGTACAGAGGTTAGGAAAAGCAGAGTGGCCTCTGCAGAGCTCCCCTGACCTTGGGACCTCCCACAAGACATACGGAAGGCAAGACCTGCCACCCTCTGTGCTCCCGGGTCAGAAGGCAGCATCCTCTGAGACTGGCATTATGGTAATGGTGACTCCCCCAGAGTCAAAGGAAGCATATGAGTAGGGCCACAGAAAGTTCCTCGAGAGCCAGATGGTGGACAGGGGTGGGTCCCATTTGTACCGTTCACTGATTGTGTGTGCTTGAGCTAGCTCTTAAACTTCGGCGCGTCTCATTTTTCTCATATATAAAATGAAAATTGTAATAGTGGGCGTGCCTCAGGATGCTTGAGGATTCAGTGAGACTGTGTGTGAGGAACTGGCCTACAGACAGCACTCAAGAAGTGAAAACTCTTTCAGACAAAGGTCCCTTCCAGTACTGAGCCTTTTTTTCTACTCCCATCTTCCCCCACAAACAACTTCTAGAAAGGGTTTGCGTGATTCATTCCTTCATTCATTTATTCACTCAGGAAATATTTATTGACCATCGATTATTCTACACCTGTTGTAAATGCTGGACGTACACAGATGGTGTACACAGGAGGGGTCAGATAACCTATAATCAAATCAGATAATCACAAATAATAATAAATGGCCCAAAGATGAGAAAGAGGGGGTAAACAAGAGTAGCTGAGTTGCCATGGAGACTATTTAAGTTTGATTCACAAAAACCTCTGTGAAGGAGGGGGTACATTTGAGTGGAACCCCAAATGGTATAGAGGATTCGGCAGCACAGCAGTCTGGAAGGAGGACCTTCTAAGCAGTGCGAATGTGGAGGGTTGGCAGGGACTGCAGGGAGGCAGGTGGAATGGAGGAGGCACCCCAGGGCGGGGCTTTAGTCTAGTCCCTGCCTAGGGAAGAAAGATGGACCTGCCCCAGGAGCTCGCTGCAGGAAACAAAGGGTAATTCCAGAGGGGTCCCAGGCAGGACACAGGGCTGAGGGGCACTGCCCCTCCCTCCCCCCCACCCCCATGCACCTGCTCCAAGAATGATGAGAGAACCAGTCAAGGGAGCTGTGAGGAAACAGGTAATGATCTCAATTTCACAGCTGGGTGGGTTGGGGCCATGCCGAGGGAGTTAGTTTCTGGGACAGCAAAGAAGCTCCAACTTCTCTGTCTTTCTATCTGGTTCATCCAGTCAGGTGGTCAGGATGAGTCCAGCCTGGGAATCCAGGCTCCAGCGCCCACACCCCAGACCCCCTTACTGCGCAGTGCCCGCACTTCCTCACGCGCCCTGGTTCCCAGCCCATGCCTCGGGCTCCCAGGCACACAGGCTCGCCACAGTGGCCCCTTTCTAAGACATATATAATATTCATAGTGGTAGCTGCCATTTATGGGGTGCTTCCTTGGGGCTAGACTCAGACTCTCTGCGTTAGTCTTAGTACCGACCTTGGGAGGTGAGTACTGTGATTCCCATTTCACAGATGAAGAAACTGGGATTTAGAAAGGTTAATTTGTCTGATGCTTTACAGCTAAGGAGCAAAAGAGCCAGGATTCCAACCAGCTATGTCTGACTGCAAATTTCATACTCTAAACTACTTCTATTAATTCTGAGGATAAACTAATCACCACGAGCTGCCTACAGCAGTTGGAGAGGGGAAGGGGGAGCTGAGCCACAGTTCCCTCAGCAGAGGGCAAATGGATGGTACACTCTGTAGGAATGAATGCACCCTGAGTCTCACACTGAGGCCCCCAGTCCCAGAAGCACTGTGAGATGACACCTCCCCTCCCCTTAGTAGCTGTATCAGTCCTCCTTCTCCCAAGGCAGACTCTGCTGTCCAGCTGGGCATGAGAAAGTCTTCCAAGACCTGATATTGAGTAGACTGTCCCTTACTCTTCCCACAAAGACAGACAAAACTATCGGGGAGCAAAATAGAACAGAAAATCGAGGTGTTTCCCCAGGGGCTGGGAAGGTTACCACGTTTGGAGGCGAATCTGCATCCACCTCCAAAAAGGGAGCCAGGCCATCTTCACTAGGCCAGCCTATCCATCCTGGGGCAACGTGGCCCCCCAGAGTCACTCCTCTTAACCTTGGCTCCTTCCTCAATCCCCAGGAGTTCAGTACCTTCCACCAGGTGCCCCACAGACTGCCAGGACCAATTCCCACTGCCTTTTGTGTAGCACACTCTGTTGTTGGCTCCTAACCCTGGATTCTGTCTGTAAGCCCGAGAACTTTCCTTTTAGACTCAGGGATGCCTCTCATCTGCAGCCACTCACCCTTGCCTGGGATACCCCTGCTCAACTCCAGGGCAGCAGCAAGGGTTGTACCAGTCTCTTATGTGCCTATCTTAGAGCTCAGACCCTACATGGAGACATAGGGTGAGCACCTGCCTTCTGGAATCCGGGAATCAGATGAATCCTCCTAGAGCTCTAAGGAAACCTGAACATGGGATGCACTAACAGTCAGCATGCTTGGGACTGCAGGTTTCAGAAAAATCAGACTAAAACTGTCTTAAACCAGTGCTTTTCAGTCTTTAATGTGCACACAAGTCACCTGGGGGACCATTTTGAAATGCACTTTCTGATGCAGTAGGTCTGGATGAAACCTGAGATTCTGCATGTCTAGCAAGCTCCCAGGTGATGCTGATGCTCCTGGTCTAGCACTCACACTCCGAATAGCAAGGACTTAAGTTTAAATCTCAATGGCATGTATTGTTTATTTATCAGAAGCCTAGAAATAGGTGACTCCAGGATTGACTCTGTTAGGAGGACAAAGGGGAATGACCTAAAAGCAGGCAGCCATCAGCAGCTACACAGTCAGGTACTAACCATCTCATACCCCATTGCTGGGCCACTAACCCCCTTAGCCCTTCTCTTGGCAGAGCGGGTCTTAAGGGAAGATGCTAGCACCATGCAGTCATTAATGTGCTCCTTAGAAAAAGGAAGTGGTCATTCCCGTGTATCTTACTCATACAAGTGTGGGGGGACCACATGTGGGAAGGCACAGAAAAGCATTTAAAACAGTAAAATGCCACAGGAATGCAAGCGCTTGTGGTGGGAACAGCAGTTGGTACCCCCCTAGTCCCTTGGGATGTGCGGAGACTTGAGAGCAGAAAGAATGTCCTCCTACTGCCTGTCCCCCTAGCCAGATGACCTCTGTGACTTTGCTGGGGGTTTTCCCTGCCCCTGATTCTCTCCCTCTTTGTCGATTGTGATTGTGACTGCCCAGCGATCAGCTGCTGCTGCTGGCAGGGCTGGGCGGGCTGGCATGAGGCATGTGCTGGAGGAGATAGAGGTGTTTGTGTGGAGGAGGGATTCCTGCCCCGCAGCAGGGAGAAGTCAAAGAGCCAGAGGCCGCAGGGCACACCGTGTCCTCTACAGAAGGGCAGGACCTGGGTCGGGCACTGCCTCTGCGGCCTCGTGCCTTCACACATGCTGTTCCTTTCCCCTGGAGATGCTCTTCTCAATGAGGCTCCCGCCCGGTGTCTGACTCCTGCTCAGCTTCAATGGCACCTCTGTGGAGAGGTCTTCCTTGGCCCTCAGATCTAAAGCCCCCAACCCCGCCTCCTCCATCCCCACCATTGCTCTCCGAGACGGATTTCTCTTCCTCTCACGCACCACGATTGCTAACGATTTGCCGGTTTATTGTCCATCAATGTGAACCTCCACGAGGAACTGAGTCTGTCCTGTTGCCACCACCTGCTTACCACGTTGGGGGTATATATATATATACTAAATGAATGAATGAACGGGTGAGTGTTTTCAGTGAGTGAATTCAAGGCGTCTAAAAGCAGCCTACAGGCACATACCCAACTGTCTGATACAGGGCCTGGCACGTTGTGCTCACTCAGCCAGTGCCTGTGGAATGAAGGGAAGTCGAAGCAAATGCCCCTGAAGAAGCTGTTTTCTGTCTCTGAAATGGAAGAGTCAGAGTAAACATTTAAAGGAAGCAAAAGAAAATCAGTTTAGCTACAAGAGGTGAACTTTCTAGAGAACCTCTGGAGGGGGCGAGCAAACAGTGTGGCCACATACCATCTATTGTTCAAGGGGGAGCGGGGAGGAGGCCTGCCTCAAACCAGGAAATGGTTACACTGCTTCTGAAAGATCCTCTTGCCCAAGGAAGACAGGACCCTGGTGTTACCCTGCCCCCATCACCCCCTTTGCCCCATCACCCCCTTTGCTCCCATCGTCCTCATCACCCTTTCACCTCCATTGCCCCCTTTGCCCCCATTGCTGCCTTCATCCCCATTACCCCCTTCTTCCCCATTGCCCCCATTGCCCCCATCGCCCCCATCACCCCCATCTTGTATAGCAGTCAATAAATTGATTCTTTGGTTAGCACTTCTGATTCCTTCTGCTTTCAGAAACCCCATTAGACTTTTAAGGGGATGGGAGGGGCAGGATCAGGAGCTGGGATCCTGGGCTCTGGGTCCCGGTCCACTGGGCCATGTGATGAGTGGGAAATTGACTGGAATGCTAAAACCATGACCCAGAACAGCAAACTCATTCCCTGGAAAGACTGGAGTTTGATGGCAGGGTGGAGCTGAGGGAAGCACCAATCACTCACGACTGGACTGAAGTTCACGTAAGCTGTCCTAATGGCAGCTCTAAAAGGTCCCCGGTGCATCCTGCCTGGTCCAGGGTGACAGGAATAACCACCCAGGCCAGCAAGCGTAGAGGAGACCAATCAAGCAGCAAGTCTCAGGGAAACGCAATCAGCTATCCTCACCCATCCCTGCTCATCCTGACAGGCATGCAGGGACAGCCACTTCATGATTTCTTGGGATCCCATTTACAGCATCATGATATTAGCCCATGCCAATAAGCACTACAGAAAATGAGAGCTGGAGGAAGGGGCAAGGAGGAGAGCACAGTGACCTAATGGAAAGTTGGGCCACTCTGTGTGTGTGTGTGTGTGTGTGTGTGTGTGTGTGTGTGTGCATGTGCATGCGCGCACGCGCGCACGCACTCGCCGGGGGGCGGGGTGGGTGACCCACACAGAGGTAGGTTAAAGGAGCAAACAGGAACAAGGACTTGTATCAGACAGTTGGGTATGTGCCTGTAGGCTGCTTTTAGACACCTTGAATTCACTCACTGAATGCACTCACCCATTCATTCATTCATTTAGAATATATGAGCACCCACTCCTTGCCAGGCACTGTGCTGTTACCAGATTTAAATGGCAAACAAAGCCACTCTCTCCTGCCCTCATGGAGCTTGTAGGCTACAGGGAGACTCAGAAATGAATCAAGTATTCACAAACCGAAACTGGTTAAGTGCTATGATAAGAACAGCATGATGAGGTGAGTGTTTGAGAGAGGCCAGTGAGAGAAGTTTTCCTGAAGATGTGAGAATTGAACTGATGTCTGAAGGAGGAGGAGGTTAGGTAACAAAGGAGAAGCAAAGACATTCTATGCAGCAGGAACAATATGTGCAAAGACCCTGAGCTGGGAAGGGACAAGAAATATGTAAGGAATGGAATGAAGGCCAGGGGAAGAGGAAGGGGACAATGATGAGGCTGGGTCTCTTCTCAGCTCCGGAGAATCTAGGGAAAACAGAAACAAGTGGAGCTCTCCCAATGCCCATCCACCTACTGCACTCCAAGACAAGGCCAGCACAGCCCAGCCAACCACTGACTGGGAACAGGAAAACTCTGCCAGCCTCCTGGGTTCCCCTAGATGCACTGAGAGTCCCGGACAAACATCTTCAGGGAGCTTTGAAAGCCCTCCCACCCCAGAAGTGTGCTGTGCTGCTCTTGTTTCCCCATACTCTCCTGGGAGATATAAAAAGATAGGGAAAGACACACAGCTGGCTGGCTCATAGTGCAGAGGGCCAAGTTAGCGTGGTAGTTTCTCCCTCCACCACCACAACTCACCTTCTTGTTCAGGAGGATCCTGAGGAAGGCACTTTATGTCTTTTCTAAGGTCTCCTGGTCCAAAAACTAGGAAACCAAAATGGCGTTGTTAAGCCAGCATTCCAAGATTGCCAGGGTGTTTGTTCAAGGTCAGATTTCACAAGGCTTTATAGCCATGTTATAAATTTTCTTTTTCTCTTCTTCTCTCCTTCTTCCCCTGCTCCTTGCTTTTTTTTTTTTTTTTCCAATAAACTTTGTTATTGAAGTATAACCTGCAGGGAAGGACATAAATCCTAAGTATTCAATTATTATTCACAAAGCTAGCACACTCTAACATGTGAACACCAAAAGGCTGCAAGAATGTTCCTAGTAACATTATTTGTAATAGTCACAAATTGGGAGAAAACCTATCCATCAGCAATAGGATGGTTAAGTAAAATGTAGTATAGCCATATGATGGAAAACTCTACAGCAGTGAAAGAATTAAGAAGCCACGGCTCTATGCACCAACATGGATGAACCTTGAAAACATTATGCTAAGTTAAAACAGCCAGACAGAAAAGGACAAATGTGTGTCATTCCACTTATATGACATATCAAGAATAGGCAAATTCACAGATAGAGAAAGAGTCCCTATCCTCGGTGGAAAGCAGACTAGGGAGGCTAGCAAAAGAGGGAAGGGGAGTTATTGCTTAAGAGATGCAGAGTTTCCTTTTCAGAATGATGAAAATTTTTGGAAATAGCTAGGCACTAGCAAATTTCTTGTAGTCTTTGGTTATACATATGAACTATATGAACTCATTTTTTAAAATTTTGTTTTATTTTATCTTATTCTATTTTTTGGTTGCATACCTGGAATTGGAATTTCTGGGTCATAGGTATGCATCTATTTAGCTACAGTAGATTCTGCTCAAAAGTTTTCCAAAGTAGTTGTACCAATAATACTTTCATCAGCAGTATGTGAGATCTACACCAAGCCAACGCTTGAGACTGTCTTTTTTAAAATTTTAACTAATCTTCTACATGTAAGTGATATTTTATTGCAGTTTTAATTTATGTATTCCTGTTGACCAGTTAATTGAGCATTTTTACAAATTGGCCATTTGGATATTCTCTTTTGTAGAGTGCATGTTCAAGCTTTTGCCCACTGGGGAAGAAGTGCATCTGTCTCTTCCTTTCTTCTTTCTTTCTTTTCTTTCTTCCCTCCTTTCCATCCCCTTCCCTTGAAGTTATGCTTTCTCTTTCTCTTCTGTTTTTAACAGAAAAAAATTTTTTTAATTGGCAGATTTGTTTCTCTAAAAATTTTGAAATTTACCAGTGAAGTCATTTGGGCCTAGAGCTTTCTTTATGGATGATTTCAAGTAAAAATTTATTTATTTAATAGTATGGAATTGTCCAGATTTTTTTATTTGTTTTTATGTTGGCTTTGGTAAATTTAGTTGCTTTTCTAGGAATTTGTCCATTTCATCTAAATTTTCAAATTTACTGGCTTCAAGTCATTCATAACATCATCTTGCTACCTTTCTAATATCTGTAGGGGTTGTAGTATTGACTCCTTTTTTATTCCTGATAGGGGTTATTTGTTTCTTCTCTCCTATTTTCCCAATCAGTTGTCTAGAACTTTATCCATTTTGTTAGAATTTTCAAAGAACCAAAATTTGGCTCTGTTGATTTTCTTTATTGTACATTTATTTTCTATTTACTGATTTCTGCTTTTTATTTTTTTTCTTCTTTTAACATTTTTTGAGATTAATTATTGTTATTTTTTGAACTTTTTGGAAGGGATACTAGATAATTTAAGCCTTTCTTTTCTGATACTGCCTATATCACTTTAGAGTTTAACCCTTCATGGCCTGGCTACCTAGGATGCTCTCTTATACTTCCAAGTAGCCATTATATAATTGTAACCAGATTTTATGTTTCTTAGTGGAGTTGTTACTCTAATACATAAGACACTATTATAAGCAGAAGCATCAGTATGCTATAGGTTTTTAAAATCATGAGAACACATGAAAATGTTTTAAGTAGCGGGCACTTTCATACCATTTTAAACTTACTGGACTTTAGTCTACAAAGTCTGACCACTAGAGATTTTTTTAGCAGGAGGATAAAAGATACATTTTGGATACTGATTATTAATATAGCTAACATTTATTAAGTACCTATAATGTTAGAAGGCAGGGTAGCAGAATTTTTAGGTATTGATTGCAGAATCAAATTGCCTAGGTTTGAACATAAGCTCTATACTTATTAGCTTGGACAAATTATTTCACTTTTTTGGGCTTCCTCATTTGTAAAATAAGGATAATAATAATACTTACCTCATACAGTTATTGTGGGATATTAAATAAGACAATATCTATTATATCTAGGATTATGCCTGAAACACAGTAAAATAGCTAACACTTACTGATTTCATATTTTATTGATTGTATTTGGAGATAAGAAAATTGGATTTCAGAGAGGTAAAGTAACTTACCCGAAGTCACATAGTTTATAAATGATAGCAGTAGGATTTGGATAGGACTAGATGTCTCCAAATCCAGTGGTTTAATATGAATGAATGTAAGATGAGTTGGTAGAAGAGGAAGCATAGCAAAGTGGTCCCTGTAATACTCCAAGATTAAGCCACAGCAGCCTAAATTTGAGTGGTGACAGTGCAAAAGGGAAAGAAGGGAAAGAATCTGAGAGGCATGACAAAGGCAGCACAGGACTTGATGACTAATTGGATATGAAATGAGGGAGGGAGAGCTGAGTCATGGTGCTAAGCCCCAGTGACTAGGAAGGCTGATGATACGTTGACAGAAATAGGAGAGCCACGAGGAGGAGTGGGTTTTGGAGGGGAGGTGTTAGACTCCATTTTAGTCATATAGGGAGGGAGCCATCAATTGCAGATACAGAATTGGAGCTTGGAAAGAGGGTAGTAGAAATCATCCCTGGAGAGGAAGCGGTTAAAGCTTTAACAATAGATGTCATCCCTAAGTGAGAGAATAAAGAGACAGGAACAGAGCCCTGAGGATTGAACCTTGGGACAGAGCCAATGTTTATTTATGGGTATTCTAAAAGTGAATAAATAGACATGTAGATAAGGAAACTGGTGGATATAATCTACTCAGACTTTCAATAAGCCTTTGGCAAGATTCCATTTCAAAGACTATAAGAAATCGGGGCATGATGGGTACATGAGGGAAGCGGTTTTGTTAGAAGCAAGGAATGGGTTCAGAAACAGAAAATAAAGGCTAAGGATAAATGGATGGTCCCTTCTCCGGAAAGATAAGCATAAAGGATCAGTACTTGGTCTTTACCAATGATCTTGATAAGGACATTTCCAATAAGATCTTCATGTTTGCAGTTGGCATTAAATTATTTCCAGAAGTAAAGCACCAGGCTGAAAAGATTAGAGTAGAGAAAGACTTGAGGAACGTGTGTGGATGGGCAGACACAGACCTTGCCGGCTGCTCACTCCCTTCAGCCTCCCTCTCCCCAGAGCCAAGGCCGGAACTGCAAGCTCAGCCCTGGTTCTGGGGCCAAACCCTGTAATCAGAGGGCCTTTGAAGAGTCTAGCCCAACCTCCTGGGCCTCCACATCAGGTCTGCCTTCTTTCCAGGTTCCAGTGGCCATCTGGGCCCTACACTAGTACCTAAAGAAACAATCCAGAAATTATTTAAGTACCTGCTGTTTGTTAGGTACCGTGTTAAGTATTGGCTTAGTCTCTATTTCCACAGGGCTCACAGATGAGAGTGCCTACCTTCATTGCCTTACAGAATACCATTGCTTATGGGGCTGGGGACCTACCTTGCTCTTTCCAGTTGTAGTGGAGGTGTTAGTGCTAACCCAATACATATAGGATCTACACCTCCAAGCCTCTCTCAAAGATAAGGTGGAGCCATGTGATTAGCTTTCACTAATAGACTGTGAAAATAAAGTTTTTTAATTCTGAGTCAAGACAGTTAAAATGAACAATTCAGGGCAGAAAAATATTGGAAATAATCTATACATGCAACAAGAAAGAATATGATAAAATACAGTACACCAACTCATTGGAATGTGATGTGGACATTAACAGAGATTTAGAATACATGTATTATCTTGGAAAGATAGTTCAGTAATATTATATAAAAATGTATGTAATATACATAACCGTGTGCACATATATACCAAAATATTAGCTTTGGTAAGATTCCAGGAGATTTTTATTTTCCTTTTTCTCCCTTATCTGTATTTTATTTGTTTTTCTATAATAAACTTATATTACTCTTGCAAAAAAAAAAAAGTATCCCCCATCTCTGAATTCTCTTGCAACCTTGGAAAAGGCTATCCGGCCCTCGTTAGACTTATGATAGATAAATAAAGTTTTAGTATGTTAAGCTACTGAGTTTGAGGGGTTTGTCTGTTCCATAACCAAGCCTAGTCTATACCAACTAACATACTGTTTTTCCCCAGAAGCTAGAATCCTGTCCTTACAGTCCAGCTGGCTGATTGGGCCACTGCTACCTATAGACATTATCTTCAAGAATCACCTGCTCCAGGAGTCACTTATCAGGCCTCTCTTTCCCTCGGGACTCACTCTAAATCTGTTAGACTTGCCTCCTACTGCAGGTTTACTTTAACTGGATACTAGGTCCCTCTGGGCAATATTGTCCAACAGAAATTTCTGCAATGATGGAGAAAACCTGTATTTTTACTACCCGATATAGTAGCCATTAGCCACATCTGGTTATTGAGAACTTGAAAAGTGGCCAGTGAAAATGAAAAACTGAATGTTTAACCTTATTTTTTAATGAATTTAAATGTCGATCACCACAGGTGGCTACCATTTGGATAACACATCCCCAGGGCACCGCACACCCCAGGGCTGCATGTCGTTAGCCTTCATGTGTTCTGATACACTGATGCTAATGCTTCCCAGTGCAACCAATTCATGACGCAGTGTTTAAAAAAAAAAGAAGTGACAGGTCTGTTTTAATACGGGCAATGTTGAAGGATAAAAATTCTAGAACATTTAAATAAGTGGAAGGATTTGGAGCCAGATCCAAGGGAGGGAACTTGGATTCATCAAAGACTATGTCTGAGCTCAAAATCTGCTTGTTATAGCCCAAAAGATCAGCAAAATATTGGGTATCCGAAATCACACCAAAAGGGTATCTGAGATCACACATCTACGGAAGAGTCCCAGAAGAGGATAAAGAACTTTAGCGTGCCTGGGTGGCTCAGTCGGTTGAGCCTCTGCCTTTGGCTCAGGTCCTCATCCCAGGATCCTGGGATCGAGCCCCGCATCGAGCTCCCTGCTCAGCGGGGAGCCTGCTTCTCTCTCTCCCTCTGCTTGCTGCTCCCTCTGCTTGCTGCTCCCCCTGCTTGTGCTCTCTCTCTCTCTCTCTCTCTCAAATAAATAAATAAAATCTTTTAAAAAAATAACTTTAAAAATTCAAGATTCTTCAATCTGTAGGTATAAAGACATGACTGAAGTCCGTGTAATTAAGGACCACCTAAACAAAGTTGCCATAATATTAATTCTTCCAAATTCTGAGATAGGAGATGTTAAAAGGAGAGTAAAGGAGAGTGTAAAACCATAGTGTGTGGTTTCTGAGTTGGAAAGCAACCTTAGAAATCAGGGATCATTTAATTGCTAGAAACAGAGGTCCAGTCAAGCTAGTTTCAGGAAAGGAACAGCATATAAAGATGCAACAGGCAATCTCCCTGATGTACAAAGATAGGAAACAAATAAGGCTTCGTCAGAACGAGGGACCTGAAACTAGAATCCCAGGTGTTGAAGTTTCTTTCTCCATCTGTTAGGGCAGAATGACCCCCTCCCATCTTTTCTCCTCTCTGCTTTGTCTTCTGCTTTCACACTTATTCTTTCTATATATAACTCCACGGCTTTCCCAGAATCCACACTGATGCTCACAACTTTGGCTTTCTGACTTCTATCACAACTACCTGCCTTTCTCCTTATGTTCCCCTTATCATTTGAGTTAGTGTCTCAGTATCCAAATCTCAAATTCCTGGGTGGAGAATCTGACTGGTCCAGCTGGAATCGAGTGTCTGCCTCTGTTCCCTTCGGCTGTGGCTAGGGTAATCAGAGGCATAGCGGAAAGGGCTGCTCCAAGAGCTCAGAGTGGGGCGGGTTCTCTAAGAAGGGTGATCGGCGAGGAGGCAGTGATCAGTCCGCCACCCCCTTACTTTACCAAAGCCCAGGGAGCTTCAGTGATTTGCCTAAGGTTTTAATTCCTATGATTTTTCCTAGGCTGAGCCCTTTGATATTTGTGCAATCAGAACAGTAGTCCACCTATTGAGTACTTGCCATGTGCCAGGCACTAAGTTGAGTTGTTTTATTTTGTTTTTTGACAAATGTTGGGGGCACCTGGGTGGCTCAGTTGGTTAAACGTCTGCCTTCGGCTCAGGTCATGATCCCAGCATCCTGGGATCGAGTCCTGCATTCCCCTGCTTGTGCTCTCTCTCTCCCTCTTCTCTGTAAAATAAATAAATACAATCTTTAAAAAATATTATCACATATAATACTCATATATTTTAGGAGTCAGGTATTCTTATTCTTTCTTTACTTATAAGGAAACCAGATGCTCAATGAAGTTTAAGTAATGAGACCAAAGTCAAGCATCTAGCGCGTGGGAGAGCCAGGTTTGAATTCTAATATCTCCAAACCGAAAGCCCTTAACTTCCATGCTAGTCTGCTCTTTACTTCACATAGTAGGAAATACTTTGTGGAATTTGTCATCTCGAAAGATGAAAGCAGCACAAAATGCAAGTGTGTTAGGGTGACTTTGACTTAGAGAGTAGCCAGTGGGCTAGGGTTACCAAGGGAACCCACCTGTCTGTAAACACCAAAGATCAGAGACCTTGCCCATCCTTCTACCCTTGATTCCCAGTTTCCAGGAAAGAACACAGTAAACATATAGTCGATTTTTATTGAAAGGGGGGAAAATATAGGTATCAGGGAGGATAACAATGCCTTCTAGCAATATATACCTGAAGGTGTCTATCACAAGAGATGGATTTCTGGGCTGAACAGAATCAATCTGTGAATCTTAAGTTTTTATTTCAGGGGAAGCTCAAAGTGTCGTTGGGAAACAGAAAAATAAGGGACAATCATCAAAGATGTGATATATATATATAATATATATTATATATATAATATACATATATATATATATTCCATGATATCATGGAATATTATTCAACAGTAAAAAAGGATGACATCTTGCCATTTGTAACCACATGGTTGAGCCTAGAGGGTAATATGCTAAGTAAAATAGGTCACACAGAGAAAGACAAATACCCTGTGATTTCACTTACATGTGGAATCTGCAAACAAAAACAAAAACAGACTCATAAATTCAGAGGACAAATTGGTGGTTGCCAGAAGGGAAGGGGATGGGGGATGGGTGAAATAGGTGAAGGGCCTTAAGAGGCACAAACTTCCAGTTATAAAATAAATAAGTTACAGAGATGAAAAGCACAGTATAGGGAATATAGTCAATAGTATTGCAACAACTTTAAAAGGTGACAGAGTGTAACTACACTTACTGTGATGAGCGTTGTGTAAGGAATGGAATTGTCGAATCAATATGTTGTACACCTGAAACTAATACAATATAGTACGTCAACTATACTTCAGTAATAATAGTTTAAGAAGCCACCAAACACTATGTAACCGAGGTATATGCCCGGTATTAAGGAAGCCCTGAGGCTATTTAAGCCTCTGGGACTCATCCACCCAATGGCAGTGGGGTAGGGCCTCGCAGTTCAGCAAGGAGGGACTGCATAGACAGAAGCAGCAGAGCTCTGTGTAGATTGGGAGAGGGGAAGCCAAAGGCAGTTCCCTGTTACCGAGAATGAAGACTCCGGGAGCCTGTAGTGGGGGGTGAGTGTGGAGGAATTGGCAGTGGCAAATCATGAAGGGCCTTTAACTCCACGTTAAGCAGCTTGGACTTTATCCAAGTGATTAAAGCAGGAGAATAACAGGGTCAGAGTCATGTTTTAAAAATAGATCTTCCTGCTCTGAGGAGGACTGATTTGAGAAGGAAGGTCTAGGGGCACAGGACCTATTGGGAATCCAGGCAAGAAAAGATGAGGACCCGAACTGGGGCAGAAGTTCTAGGGAGAACAGAGGGAAGAACTTTGAGAAATACTTAGTCTGTTAAAGTGACAGGACTGGTAATTGACAGTGAATAGAAGCAACGGAAAGGAGGTGACAAAGAGGACTGTGAACATTCTGACTTGAAGTCTGCATCAATGGGGGATGCAGTCACTAAGAGAGAGATGCGAGGCGGGGCATGTTTAGGGGAGGGAAGGCTGAGTGTCGAGCAGCTTCCGAGGTGGGAGAAGATGTCTAGAAGGAATCAGGGCAGAGGCCCAGCTCACAGATGCAGATTTGGAAGTTAGCCGTCAGAGCTGGAGCAGGAGAGATTGCCACTGGAGGCATATCAAGTGAAAAAGGATCAAGGACTGAATTCTAGAGAGGCCCAGTCTTTTAAGAGGAGTTTGAGGGAAAGGAGCAAGAGGAGGCAAAGGCAGAACAATCAGAGAATAAGAGGCTAACAAACAGAAGGGATCGAGTAGCGAGTTTCATAAGGACAGGAGAGCCCAAGGGTCAAATGTAGCAGAAAGAATAAAGTTTATTCTTTGGACTCAGCAATTAGCATGTCACTGGTAATCATATGGAGACTAGTGTCCGTAAATCGGTGATGGGGAAACAGGTGTCAATGGATTAAGGAGACGGTGGAGGTCTTTAGAATGTAGAGAAGAACGTGACCACCCATATTAACATTCATGGCCGTGACATCCAAGAGGAAGCCACGTGGAAAGCGGTTACTTAGAAATGGTAAATGTAAAAGCATGAGTGGCTTTGCAGAGAACACCCCAGAGTAGTGGAAACGGAACTCAGACTGCAGGAGGAAAACATTTGGCAGTGGTGCATTTGTAGAGGCTTAGTGAGCTGACTGGTAATTTGAGATAGAAAAGCATGAGAAAAATAGAATGAGAGACAAAAGAGAAAGTGGGGTCAAGCGTGCTCGTCTGAGTGTTCCTTCTCCTTCACTTTCCAGGAGGCATGACCTGAACATCTCGGAGACATATGGGAAGGAGAAAGTGGAGACGGGACATGCTGTGGGAAGGGGGATGGCTGATGAGCTGAGATGGGAGAACAAGGCCTTGCGAGCATTGCTCAGGAGATTTTGCCTTGAAGGAGCATGAAGATAGAGACAGGCGTGTATAGAAATGGAAGAGAAGGACGTGGTGGCCCCAGCCATCTCACTGAACGAGCGGAAGTCATCTCCCCTACAGGGTAGCCCTGAGCTGGGAGAGACTTGAAGCTGGCTGCTGTGCCAGAGGGGACACATTAGGGAGCCATCAAGACATGAGTTAAAGCATCTACTAGGCCACAGCGGGGACTTGCTTAAAATTAGACCGATGTTAGCAATAGAATCAAAGGCCATAGAAAATCAACTGAAACAAGGAAGTAAGACTTAGGGATTACAAGAGATTGGTCAAAATCCCTTCATGAGATTGGTGGCACAGACAAAAAGAAAAAGTGCAAAAGACCCAATTATGAATAACACGAGAAATTTACAACTTTCTAGAGACAATCAGCCCTCCTTCCTCACCCCTGAGTAAGCTCTACTGGTGGTGATAGGGGACCATTTGGGGGAAGGGGCATGGGGGTGAGGGCAGTCAAGGCTTCTTCCCTTCAAACAACAGGGGTCTTGGCAAACCCTTCCAGCCCCAAAGCTGAAAATGGTCAAGTCAGCTGCTTTAATGCCCACCACCCCCAACCTGCCAGTTCAATCCATCAAAGATTATGGAGTGCCTGCATGTGTTGGTGCTGGGCTAGGCGCTTTTAGAGAAGGCAGGGAGAATGGGGCAAATAAGGCGCTCTCCTTAGCTTCACAGGCTGGCTCAAGGACTTGGAATCTAGTGCTCAACCTCCTCCCACAGTGGTCCCTGGGGCCCATTTGTAGTTACACCGGCAGCCTGCCAATGGGCACTGCACTTCCCCTGGACAGAATCGGGAACCTGGGAGGGGCTTTTCTTCCCCTGAGATCTGCCTTATACGACCAGCCCATATAATAATGGTCCATCATCATTACTGGCTGCTTAAAATATCAGAAGACACATTCTATGAAGTGGATGAATCAGCTAATAATAAGGAAATACCCATGGCGGGCAGTGAGGCTGCCAAAAATAAATCAGTGAGTGCACCCCACAGCATGGTAGTGCCGAAGGCGGGCCCCACAGCCAGCCCTCCCTGGAAACTCTCTATGCCTGGCTTCCAAGTGCTCTTACCGCACAAACCTTCTCTGTCATTGGTTTTTCTTGTTGCCCAGAAGTTTCCACAATTATCTCACACAAGAGCCAATCAGATACAAAAGCAAATGCAAAAGTACATGCAGATTTGTTAGAGCTGATATTTAATTACCATGACAGCTTATATTCAAAATGCCTGCTGAGCAGTGAGTATTGCCATGCTAATTTTGGAGGGCTGATGCGGTCTTAGCCCCAGCTCTGCCTTCTCTGGCATCTCCAAATAATAGCTACAACTTACTTATCCCACTTTCTCTGTCAAACTCCTGCCTTTCCTCCAGAGCCCACCTTCATGAAACCTCCAAAGATTGCTCCAGTCCAGCTCACATCAACTCTACCCGCCAACCTGGTATAACATGTGTACATCTCATTGTGTGATGTTTTCTGATCCCTGAATTCCCTAGGTTTTCAATCTCTAAAGCAATTGAAACTTCTGAAAGGCAAAAGAAACCCCCTTCACTCCCCATTATGACTTAATGCTTCTCTGTCTCACTCATTCACTCGATGTTTTTTGAGCATCAGCTATTCTGGGTACTAGAAATGCAACAGTGAACCAGAAAGCCCTGCCCTTGGGGAGCTTAATGTGAGGGACAGACAAGGAAATAGGCTATTCTAAGTAAAATGTATTAGGTAGCAAGGCAGGGCGGGAGGAGTAGCATCCAACCCCATTCTAGTTGGCTCCATCAGCAGGCGATGGGGTGGCGGAGAGGGGACTTCATGTAGGAAGTGGCATGCAGGAGAGTCCTGGAAATGTGGGATAGGAATTGTCTGAGTCAGTATGTGTGGTGTGGACAGGGGTGGGGAGTCCCATGGGAAGGAAAATGTTTAGTGTTCAAAACACCTGCAGTTGGTCCATTCTGGGAAGCATCTGTGGGTCTGTACAAGTGAAAGGTGAGGAAGGGAGCAGTTAGGCCAGACGCTGAGGCACTCAGTCTGGTCCAGGAGAAGAGACAGGCCAGAACAAAGGCAGTGTGATGTGGGCAGGCTAGACAGGCACATAACCCAGCTTGGGGGGTGGAAGGCTAGGGAAGGCTTCCCCAGGAGGTCACATCTCAGCCAAAACGTCCAGGGTCAGTAACCAGGACAGAAGACAAGGAAGCACATTCTGAGCAACGAACACTGTGCATTTAACATCCCGGAGACTCTGTGAGCCGCGGGGAATGCAGCATTATCAGTATTGCCTGTGTTCTTCTCGTCCCTTCGGATTACGTTCAAATCTCTGGCCTTTCTCTAGCTCTGCTTACTCCAGCTTCCCAGCCAAGCCATTGTTAGTATCTTCCTACCAGAGAGAGGAGAAGAAACTAGGAAAAAAGAGAAGAAGAACAGATTCTCTACGGGAGGAGTATGGGGCAGCCAAGGTTTGGAGGAGGACGAGGTGTTCAGCAGCTACTGAACTGCATTCTCAGAGTGGAGGCCCTTAGCCTTTCTTGCTCGGGGGATTATATCCTGGGTATTAGCAGCCATTAACCCCCTTGAAGTGCAAGTGCTATACTATGAACTTCGTGAGGGAGGGGACTATGGTTTTTAGTTTTGCATTCTCAGTGCTTAGCATCATAAATATCTAGTATTATGTTACATAGGCACCTAATAAGTACTGGATGACTGACCGAAGGTCTGAGTTGCTTCCTATAGGATTCTATCTCTTACTATGAGCTAGGATGCCCTTATTTAAAAAAATAAAAAATAAAAATAAAAAACACCTTAAGAGAGCCACCCACCAACTAATGCTCGCTTCTTTCTGTTGAGCCAGGCTCCTTGGCGAGTCAGAGGTGGGTGCCAAAGAGCTGATCCTTCTTCCCGGTGTACTTTACCCTCGGGTCACCTGGGGCAAGTAGGGTGCAGGTAGTGATCATGTATATGGCCTCGTACCGTTTACCTTTACCAGCATCTACTTTATTTATATTCCTTTTCCCTTTTGGTTACATAGAAGGTGTATGCTTTCAATTTATAGTGCTTACCCTTAATTTTTTTAAACAAGCATACTTAATTATACATGCTATTTAAACAGATCTAGGTTATTTAATATTTCTGTTCTCTTCCTAAACATGTCAAGGACAGTAAAATGTCTAACTACCTCCTGAACAGCACCCCTCCCTGCATCTTGCTATTGTCATCCAGAACAGGGGTAGGCAACGTACTACACCCAGGCCAAATCTGGCTGACCACCTGTTCTTGTAAATAAACATTTTCTGAAACATAGCCACATTCATTTATGTATTTATTGTGAGTGGATGCTTTGACTCCAGGACTGAGTAGTTGTGACAGAAACAGTATATCCTGCAAAGCCTGACTTACTTCCTATCTAGCCCTTTATAGAGTGTATCTGCAAACCCCTGGTCTAGAGTTTTAATTTTGCTCTTTTTCCATTCAAAACAAGGTGTTTTGTTTTAATAGTTAGTGGTTATTTGAACTTATCACTATTCTATTCATTTCTGTGCTTGCCATCTCTTCTAGTATTCCAGATCTCTCTAGATGCTCCTACTTCTTCTGTAATAATTTCTGCGTAGAGTTAGTAATTTCTCTTCATTTTTGCTTAGAGAATGATAGTTTAGCTGACTATAAAATTTTAAGCTGATGGTTAATTTTTCCTTAGCACTTTGAAGCTATTTCTCCTTTGTTTTCCTTCCTCTGTTATTGCTAATTGGATAATAGCTGTCTGTGCAACTGTTGTTCCGTAGAGAACAGGATGTTGTCTCTTTGATAATTGTAATACTTCTCTTTATCTTTCATGTTCTGTAGTTTAACTACAAGTCTAAATGTGTGTTTGTCTTTTTTGGCTGAGTACTCCAGATGTATTTTTAACTGGAGAATTCATGTCTTTCTTTAATTCGGGGGGGGAGGGGGAGAATCTCTATTTTTTCCTATGTTTTGCTATTTTATTCTTTAAATATTGCTTCTTTGCCGTTAAATCCATTCTTCACTTGCAAGTTTTTTAACTATTTCTGTTCCACAGACTTCCATTCTTTTTTATTTCTGCCTGTTTTGTTCCATAATTTTTTTCATTTTTAATGGCTACTACTTCTTTTTATCTCTGTGTTGATTATAAAAATACTTATTTTAAAAACTTTATTAGACACAATGATACAATTAATTTCATTTAGAGTTAATTCACGTTCTGATTGCTATTTCGTTAGCTATTTTTCTTACTATCAGATTTCTTCGTGTATCTTTGAATTTTGGTTTTCAGGGATCATTGTAAACAGGATTTTTTGTTTTGTTTTATTTTGTATTTTTCTTCTTTGCTTTCCTGTCTAATAATTTAATGTTTGCCTCCACTTGATGCCCTGGGGCCCAAGCAAAGAACCGGGGTTGTATAATAGTATTGCGGATCTGTAGTGATACTAAGGATATTGCAGATCCAGACATGAAGTCATGGTGGCTTGACACAGTACCTGCTCACAACTCCCTGAGCCCACAGCTTCATATTAGACAATGGTTCTTAAAGTGTCTTCCTGGGGCAGTAGCATCAGCATCCCTGGAAACTAATTACATACAAATCCTTACCCCAGACTGACTGAATCAGACACTTTACCCAGGCTTTGGGGGTGTGGCTGAGCAATCTGTGTTTTAACTAGTCCTCCTGGTGGTTCTGAGGCTCACTCAAGTTTGAGAACCACTATATCGAGCTCCGGGGCAACTAGCCAATAATTGCTTTTTCCCCTCCCTTGCATAAAGGGGGACATTCAGCCAGGTCAGTTCCATACTTCCATGAGTCTGATACTTTTCCCCATTTCATCACTGTTTTTCCGCCCTGGAATCGGCAACCTGCTTGTCTTCTGGCTCGGGTCCACAGAAATGCTATCTTAATTTTGAGCCAATTGATTTCTCATTGGCTTTCTCTTCTCATATTTTATTTGTTATTTCTGTGTTTATGGCAAAGGGAGTGCGCTAAAGCTTGAATTTACAGAGACATCTTTAAGGAAGTCCAGAAACATCATCCGCACTCGCCTCTGGGTTCGGTGACAACAACATTACCATACTCACCATACACTATCTGATTGGATGACCAAAAAATTAGCCACATTCATAAACCATGTACATTTCACCATGTTGCAGTCTTGGACAAGCAGTTGGACAAGACCCCCCTGAACCTCAATTAATTTATCTATGAGAGAGCAATAATAACTATCTGCAGGTTTTAATGTGAACACTCAATCCAATGTCATAAGTAAAATGACCTCGCATAGTACCTGGCCCAGAATTGCTTCTCAGAGGTTGTTAATCTCCTCCCTTTTTAAATCTAGAACTTGTGTTAAGTTTAAACATGGTTAAAATTTAGGCTACCATTTTCCAGTTTACTTACCAATTTGCTTCTTATCCAGAAACTTTTGTCACAATTCCAATTCATCAGAACATGATAATATTCTAAAACAGAAATGTTAAGAGATTCCTCCCTAGTTGTAAAGAACGAGGCCCATCCCTGTCACTCCAGTGGTTGGAGGAATGTAGTCATTGGTGACGGCACCTTATACACAATCTCAGAAGGGGTGAATGCTTACAGCCCTGCTGCACATGAGACCCCCCGGAGCAGGAAAAGGATAGGGATAACAACAATATCATTGACAATAATAATAAAGCTCATGTGTGCCAGGTACTGTTCCGAGCCCTTGACATGTGATCTCTTGTTTAATCTTCACCAGACTTCATGAGGCGGTTACTAGGATCTCTGTTTTCGAGATGAGGAAATGAGTCACAGAAGAGTTACGTAGCCTGTCCAGGTTCAGCCATCTAGTAAGCTGTAGAACCAAGATCTGAACCAGGCAAGTGACCAGGCAGTTAACCTACAGGGATTCCAAAGAATGAGGAATCATCTCCTCTTCAGTCAGGGATCTGGGTCTAACCCTCTTGATTTTGCAGCTCTGATTGTTCCCTGCCAGCAGATCACATTTTCATCCCGCTTCAGCAGGCGGATTCTACCCAGGCTCTGTTGCCATCAAAAAGCGGGCGCGGTTCTCCCGGAAACAAGGAAGAACAGTCCCCTCAGGCAAAATCAGTGGATCCTCGGGACATTTCCCTGGTGGAGACGTGCCACTGTCTCAGTGAATGTCTCACACGGCCACTGGCTGCCTGTCTGGGAGTATTTTCGGCCTCTTTGTTCCTTCCTGTCTGCTGTGGGTGTGTCTCTGCCAGCCTTCTCTTTGACCAACTCTGTCTGTTCTGTCACTCTCCTTTTCTTCCTTCGCAAAATTGCCTTTACAATGTGGTGACAACTTCCCACTTTCAGTTGGAACCACCTATTTTGAAAAGGATGTGAGTATACGGACCAAAAAAAAAAAAAAAAAAAATCCTTTACTATCCGAACCGATTCTTGGTTTCCTCCCCCTCGGCTGGTTCTGCTGCCAAGGAACTTCCTTGTCCACGCTGCTGGTGAGGGTGCCGATCCAGCCTCTCGCACCCCAGGCAGCTGTCCAGCTCCTAGGGGCAGGATGTGGGGCCGCAGGAGGACAGGCAGGGTGGCGCAGGGTGCTGGGGTCACTAGCATCTCTGGGTTCCACACAGGCATCCATTTCCAACTGGGATAATTCCATCCTTCATTGACTTAAAAATTGCTGTGATTCTGGTCTATAAACAGCCTAGAGAATGAGTTAGTATAGAAAAAGCAGAGGCCTTTGAGTCTAACCTTTAGATAAGTCTCAGGCTTCCACACCTGGGAGAAGCGAGAAAAATGAAGGAAGAAGATGGCTCTTCACTCAGGCATAAATGAAGGCAGCTGAGATGCACTCACTAGGTGGAACATCATCCCCTCCTTTTCCAAAGTGCTAATTCATTAAAACTAATGAGGCCTCAGTGCTGCCGAAGCTGAATGCTGATCAGCCTCCCACATCACCTGCCGCGCCGGCCCTCAGCGTCCGCTGCGCCGGAGTGAGGAAGGGCTCCCAGCGGCCGGATTTGGAGGCTGCGGGGCCTCTGTGGCTCCATCATGGACTGACGTGGATTGGTGCTTGATGTGCACACGATTCCACGCCAACAGGCTTCTGCCAAAATGCACAGACAGACCTCCCTCACTCATTCTGTAAGGTACCTGCTTCCCACCAGGCCATGTTGTCCCATCTGCTGAGGAGGCCCCTGCAGACGCCTTTTTTTAAAGGCATACTTCTATGTCCAAAAGTCACCTGTACGTCCTGTCTGGTCACCAGGCAGAGGGGAGGGGTGTTGCTAGGGAGGAGCGGGCTAGGGGATGGTAATTCATATTTCCCCATCCTCAGTAGAGTGTATATTCTAATTGTGGCCCCATTTGGAAAGAGGCCGTGAGGGCAGGTGGAAGGTGAGGAAAGGGGGCAGAGAGGAATACTGGATGCTCCCTCATACGGCAGTTCTCTCCTTCATTCTGTAAGTGTTTACTGGACACCTACAATGGGCCAAGAAATGTTTGCAGCACTGCGCAAATGTTGCAAATTAGACTCAGCAGTGTCCCCACGCTCTTAGAGCTTATTCTCCTGGGTGAGATAGACCATTTAATAAGTAAATGAATGCCAAATTAAATATATTAGGGAGCCATATTCAGAGTGACTGCAGTGGGGGTGCGTGGAGAGCAACATTAGTCTGGGTGGTCAGGATGGCCTTCCTTCCGGAGGGATGATATGGGAACCAAGACCTGCAGAACAGGAAGGTGGGTTTGGGGGAAGGGAGTCATGGAGCAGGGACAAGGCCATGGGCAGGGATACTCTTTTTGAGACTGGGAACTGAGAAGAGGCCATAGTGACTGGGGTATAACGGGCGAGAGGGACGTGGTCAATAACGCCGGAGAACAGGTAGGGGTCTCAGGCTATGGAAAGGAGTAGTTTTTTGCCTCCTTTGTTAAACCTGCAAGGACAGGGATTTTGCAGCATTTCTGGGCACATGCATCCTAAATCTTCTTAGGACATTCTTCAGGGTCAAATCTAACATATTCTACAATGGATAAAACCTGCTTCTTCCTGTTCTGTCCACTTTTACTGCCACAGTAAAATCAGCACAGTTTCAATCCCGTGCCTTTGCACAGACTCTAAAAATGCCAGGAGAGTAAAGTTCCCTCCAATCCTGGGGGCAATGAGAGCAACGTCCTCGGCCACTGGCTCCAGTGCAGAAGAGCAGGAGTCTCAGCTTGGCAGCAGCTCCCCTGATCAGAGCACTATTCTGAAGTCTGGGCTCTGCTCATTTCACCAGAATTTTGATACAGGTCTTGCAAGCAGAGGACCTGAGTATTGCCACTCAAGGGTTAAGAGAGGGATCTAGCATTCTCTGTAAGTGGAGTCTCCCTGAATTTGCCTCCTGTCAGGTTAGCAGACATCGCACAAGAAAATCATGGCATTCTGACTTATTGGCTTCAGTAAGAGCCTGCCCCTTCTCCCCTATTCTGTTCACTTGTCAGGGTCTGGCCTCGTCTGTGCTCCCTCCATCTCAGTTCATTCAACTCCCAGAAGTTTGTGATTCTGAGTCTATAACATGTTTGGATCCATCCTGCTCTTCCCCTTCCAGCTACAACTCTTAGGTGACTCTCTCCTGAATATTTTCTGACACCTTCCATTGTTCTTTCTGTGTCCAGCTGTTACCTTTTCATACCTGGGCTCCCTACTGCCGCCTGTGATCTTTCCCAAACACAGACCTAATCATGTTCCCCACTACTTAGGAAACCTTCGAAGGTTCCCCCAACACCTCTGTTTAAGGGTAAAATTTAAATTCCTTGGCTCGGTTTTCAAAGCTGGATCTCACCTTTCATTTTTAGTCTTACCTATTACGATGCACATTTGCTGAGGCCTCTGACTACTCTATTCCCAAACCATTATTAGATTCTATGGTTCAAACTATTTCCTCTAATTAGAACAGGGTTCTTTTCTCTATCCCCACCCTCACCCCTAGCTTCCTGCTACAGCCCCCTGTAAAATTCCTACTCATTCTCTAAGGTCTAGTGAGTGTGGCAGGTCCTCTGCCTTTGGGGCACTCTGAGAGGAGACTTGCACTCCCTAGTGCATCACATGGTGGTTGGAAGCCCAGCTGTGGAGTCAGAACCAGCCCGCCTATGTACTTGCTCTGTGACCTTGAACAAGGAATTGAACCTTTAATGGCCCAATGTTCCTTTCTCTATAAAATGGAACCAATAATAATATTCTCTGCATAGGGTTATGGTGAGGATTAAATAAAATAATCTATGTAAAGAATAACACCTCGCACATAATATGTGTTCAGTAAATTTGTCAGTCAACAGTATGTACTCAGTACCTACTATATGCCACACTCTGTTCTAGCACAGGTGTGAATAAGGCAGCATCCCTCAAGGAACTTACAATAAACATGCAAATGAATCAGTTAGACAATTTTAGTTGCTGATGAGAAGGGATAAAATCAGGATATGTGGGAGATACTGACTTTAACTTAAGGGATTTGGGAAATGCTACCTGGCAGAAAAATATTTTAGTTCATTTTTATTTCCTTTATCATAGTTCTTAATAGAGCTTTATGTTACTCTATGTACTTGGTCAAAAATCGACTTGCAAAAAGCAATGCACTAACATAAGGCAAATTGGCTGCCTCTCCTTATGACAGAGGTTGTGGCAGAAAGTGCTAGTCACCTGCTTCCTATAGTTGAGATCCCTCAACTATAGTCATAAAATATGGATTATATTTGGGGCGTCAAATGGACACATTTCCCAGCTTCCTTGTAAATAGGTGTTTTAGTCACCTTGGGCTGCTATAACAAAATACCACGGAGTATTTATTTCCCACAGTTCTGGAGTCTGGGAAGTCCAGGATCAAGGTGCAAAAAGATTCCCTTCCTGATGAGGACTGTCTTCCTGGCTTGTAGACTGCCACCTTCTCACTGTGTGCTCATATGGCCTTTCATTAGTGCATAGGTGTGGAGACAAAGAGATCTGTCTTCTTCTTATAAAGGCACTAATCTCATGATGAGGGTCCCACCCTTGTGACCTAATCTAATCCTAATTACCTCCTGAAGGCCACATCTTCAAATACCACCACATTGAAGGCTAAGGCTTCAACATATTAATTTGGGAAGGGGGATACAGACATTCAGCCTATAATAATGAAAAGCTCATGGAACACTATTCATGCCAATGATATGTAAGAGGAAGTTCTGGTGGAGATGTCCAGGAAAACTCCCTGGAAAAGGAGGGGTCGGCACAGCAGGTGCACTTTTTGCCCTTTGTCCTTTGCCTTTTTCCCATCTCAGACACAGGTGGAAGGCTGGAGGTCTCCCAACCACAAAACTTGTGTCCACCAGGCTTCTCCTATCCTGAATAAAAGCACAGAAAGACTCTGGGTTTTTTAAGACAATCTGGAGGCATCATATAAATCCTGTGGTCATCCCTTATTTCAGGAGAAAAACAAGACCCCTAATTTGTCACTGAACACAGTTTCGAATGTGAAGCTATTGACACATCAGGTGGATTCTCTCACCTGTAGAGCAGGTCATTACCATTCCCTGCTTTGTGATCTTCACCTTGCCTAACATGATGCTTCACCCAGAGTATATGTTTAAGAAGTTCTTGTTGAGTTTTAAACAAGAAATAGTTATGCTCAAGTTTTCCATAAAAATCTAAAAGTCTAGTCCTTTCTATTCTGATATTTTTCACTCACAGACCTGTTGCCTGATCTAATCCCTGGTCTTTAGGGGGCTATCATCTCTTTTCTGGCTGAAAACTCTGGTTACCTGTAGACACTCCTCCCTTCATGATTACCTGAACCCCAAGGTTATTGTTTGTTCCCATGTAGAATGTCCTGGCCCCTCTCATCCCCAGAGCCCCAGATGAAGCTGAGACCTGGGCCAGCTTTTTTCTTCAATCTCTGGTCTCTCTACCTTCTCCATCCCTTGCCTTCCTCAGATAGAATGCACTTGGGTTCCCTAGAGACCAAAGTGCTACAGAGGGACACCTCTCCCACTTGGCATGAGATGACCTGGATTTCATTTCTAGCTCTGCCTCTTACTTATTTTGTGACCTTGAGCAAGTTTACTTTACTTCTGTACCTGAAATTTCCAGATTCTCAAACAAACATAATGATTCATACCCATACCAGTTTGATGTGTAGATTAAACTAGCTTATCTCATTTTTGAAAGCCTTGGGTATATAATAAATACTCAATAGATCCTTAATATTTAACATAATTTCTATTGCTTTTAGTTCTAAAACTCAATCTTCTCTCCCCAAATTTCTCACCTTCTTTGCGGTAGCTTCCTGACGACTGGTCCTTCTATTGGTAAGATTGTATTTGGTTGCAAATGACAAAACCCCCAACCACTGTAACCTTAAAAAAATTGATTCACCAAGTAAGAAGTCTAGAGACGGGTAGGCCAGGACTGCGGCCACTGAACAATGCCACCAGGGACCCAGAGTGTCTTTATTTTTTTATTTTTTGGCTCTGTCACTCATAATGGGCAGAGTTTCATCCTCATGCTGGGTGAGGTAGCTGTTGCACCTTTGGGCCACATATCCTAACTACAGGCAGGTAGAAGGGGAAGACCGAGTGGGCAAAGGGTTTTCTGCTAATGAAGATTTCTCCTTTTATTCAAGAAGCCAAGTTCTTACTAGAGGTCCCCCTGCATCTCACCAGTCAGAACTGTGTCCATGGCCACCATTTGCTGTGAGAGAATGAGGGGAAATGAGTATGTTTAGCTGGACACATTGTTCCTTGCTCAGAAAAAACTGGGTTTTTGTCCATAAAGAGGAAGAAAATAGAAATTAAATAGGCAATTAGCAGTATCCACCACAATCCTTTACTCAAATACAGTTTTAAATTTATGAAGCAACTCAACTCAGGCTTGAGCCAGTCAAATGATTTAATTAGAGACACATGATTTGGGCAGGGTTTGGTTTTTTTTTAATACACTTTATTTTTTACAACACTTTTAGATTCACAGAAAAAATTGCCAAAAAAGTACAGAGAATTCCTCATAGGCCTAGCACCTCATTTCCCCAATTATTAACATTTTAAGTTAGTATGGTACATTTATTAAATCCAAACCAATACTGACACATTGTGTTTAACTAGAGTCCACAGCTTATTCAGATCCCCTTAGTTTTTACCTAACGTCCTTTTTCTGTTCCGGGATCCCGTCCAAGACACCATATTATATTTAGTTGTCAGTCTGCTTAGGCTCGTCTTGGCTATGACAATTTCTCAGACTTTAATTGTTTTTGATGACCTTGAAGTTTTGGGGAGTATTGATCAAGTACTTTATAGAGTGGCTCCCAACTGGGATTTGTCTGATTTTTGTTTTAATGCTTAGACTGGGATTATGAGTCTGGGGGAAAGTCCACGCGGTATACATCATATCAAAAGTACATAGCATCACATGACTCATCACTGCTGCTTTTGGACTGATCACCCAGCTAACACAGTGCCCCACTCTCAAGTTTCCCTTCCCCCCACTTTCCATATTATATTCTTTGGAGAGAAGTCACTAAGGGCAGCCTACAGTTAAGGAGTGGAGAGCTATGTTCCACATCCTTGAAAGCAGGCGTCTACCAAATGATTTGTAATTCTTGTGCACAGGGATTTATCTCTTCTTATTTGTATCTTTGTTCCTTTATTCCTTTATTCATTTATTTATATCAATATGGATTCATGAATCTTTATTTTATACCTTGCATTATGATCCAAGACTTCTTTATTTCCTGGCTCAAATTCTCCCAGCTCTGGCCCCTGGGGGCTCTTTTGGTTGGCTTCTGTGTCCCCTTGACACATCCCCATCTTTGTGTGTGTGTATGTGTGTGTGTGTAGCACTTTCTTATTTTCTGGCGCTACAAGATGCTTTAGCCTCATCTTGTACATTTCTCCAAGGAGCCCTAGCTCCTTTTGTTGGAGAATGGTATTAAAAACCAAGATCTGGGCATTAGATGTGCTCATTGTGAGCAATTGTCTTTAATTACAGACTTAAGACTTCCTTCCTTATCTCTCAAATGAATAATGATTTTGCTCCTCTGCCCACCTCCAGCTTCTTTCTCACCATCTCTGCCCACACAGAACTGAGATCAACAGGAATGCCAGGCCCTCAAAAGTTAGGCTGGAGAGAATACAAAAAATAAAAGGTGTACCTCCATAAATAATCCAGAAACAATTCGGCTGGGAGGATGCTGAACTCACAGAACTCCTGAATGTTAGGGGTATCACAAGGCCCAAACTTTCACGTTTCTGAGGCCCTAAGAAGTGAGTGTCACACAGCCACGATTAGACTCTAACTCTCCAGAATCCTCCCTGGTGCCCTCTTCCCTAAAACACTATGCTGCTAAAGTCCATTGATTCTTCTACCCCCCCAGATGAGTTCAGGCCTGCCCACCGCCCCGACGTGACTCTTATCGGGTAGAAGCTTCAGTTCCCTGAGGACAAAGCTGGATGCTGGCAACCTGCAATGAACGTTCAGGGCTGTGTGACAGGAAGGAGCAGAGGTGTTAGATGCCAGCTAGCCGTGTAGACATCAGCTCAGGCCTCACCGGGGCAGGGAGGTGGCATCCGTCGTGCAGATAATGAGGCGCCAACACAGGTGCTCTACCTCAGGGGTCCCCCGGGGCCCAGCTGCCTCTGCCACTCCTACCGGAGGAAGAACGCCAATTTGGGATGTGAGGCTGTTTGGATGATGTTGTTTTTCTGATGTAACCCCTGTTGGTTTCCCCACCTTCTCTTCTCCCTCCTTCCCTCCCTCTAGGGAGCAATTTGTGTGTCTCTGGCTCCTCTTAGACGGGGAGAGAGTGCTAATGAGCCCTCTGATTCATCCCAGGCCACCTGTCCCAGGGCTTTGGCAGTAAGGCCAGACTGGGCGTGGCCCCAAACTCTCCAGGGCAGGCGAGTGTCCCAGGGGCTGGGACAGTCCCCCATCTGACGTCTGACTGGGGATCATGCAGCGTCATGGGTGGGAAGGAAGGAATAATCTGCTTCAGTGGGGCCTGTCCCTTCCACCCCACCTCTTGTACACAAGCCACATGGGCAATTGGAGGGGAAGCCATTCCTACACCTGTTGGCGGCTTTTACTTCCTTTCTCCCTTCCAACTGAAATGTGCTCTCGGCGAAGAGAACATGTCAGTGACGAGTTTCCCAGAGGTCAGCACACCGGCTGATGGATCTGAGGAGTGGCTCACCGTTCTTGCTTCGTACCACCACCTTGACCAACAGAACTCATACCACTCCAGGTCCCAGGCAGAAATCTCAGCAGAACATCTCCAAAGAGTTGTCTGTGCTCATAATCGCAACTTCCTCACCTCCCTTTTTCTCCGTAAGCCCCACGTCAGGCTTCAGCCTCTCTTCCCCTGTAAAACTGACCCTGCCAAGGTCCCAGCAACCTCGCAGGCCCCATGCAGTGTCCCTTCCCAGCCTCCACACCATTCAACACAGCTGGCTTCCCCTTTCTTTAATTGTTCTCTCCTCATGGTGTGTGGGCATCTGGCTTGCTTTCTTCCTTGATGGTTATTCCTTCTCGGGCTCCTTTGCTGGCTCCCACACCTTGCTGGGCCCTTTCTCATCTCCATACCACTCTCTCATGAAATGACTTATTAGGCCCATAGTTTAATACCATCTGTATGCTGAGGGCTCCCGGACCCCTCCTCTGTGCTCCAAATTCAAATGCCAACAACTTAGTACCTCTGCTTAGAGAGCAAGCTCCAGACCCAGGGTCTCCTACTAAAATCCAGACCACTGGACTAATCACCAGTAGACTAATTTAAACATTATGAACAGGCTCTAAATAGCTCTCTGCTCTTTATATTGCTTTCTCAGTCTTTGGCTTTGCTGTCTGATTATAAAATGATTAATGAGGATAAGAAGAGCAACTAACAGTTGCTAATTTCTTACTATGTGCCAGGCCCCGTGCCAGCCACTTTGTAGGCATCACTCCATTTCACACTACAGCAAACCGGTGAGGGAGGTATTTTTATCCCCATTTTACAGCTCAGAATGCTCACGTTTGGGAGATTAAAGAAATAGCAGAGGCAGAATGAAAATCCTGGTTTGCCTGACTAACCAGAGCCTAAACTCTCACACATTCTCTTTGCTAACTGCCTCTTCTTACTAACCCACCCACAGCTTTGTGCCCGAACCTTCTCGTTGAGGTCACTGGTACCCAGCCCCTGCAGGCCTGCCATGTCCTTTTGCCTCTGAGTCCTGGCATGAGAGTTGCCGTCCATGTCTTACGCAGCAGTGACTAGTCCGAGGAGCAGGCTGTCCCGCTCGGCAGCATCGGCATCACCAAGTGTACTCAGGGGTCGTGTCTTTCTTCCAAGTGCTTGCAGACCCGGCGAGCAGGGCAGAGGGCTCGGATGGAGGTGGTATCGCATTTACAGATCTCTCTGGAAGAAGTCTGTCTCTCCCTCCCCTTTCTTGGGCATGATTAGAGAAAATGTTCTTTAGGCCCCATTCGAGAACCATAAGCGATTATCATCACATACCTCTGGGCCCGGTTGTCATGGCTTTCAGTCTGCGTTCTGTGGGGCCCTGGGGCTCCGACAGAGTCTTGGGGCCTGGAAAAGCCCAAGCCTTCCATGGGAGCATCCAGCTATGTCTTATATTGGGGTTTATGGAAGATTTCACTCATTAAAAATGCAAAATTAAGAAGACTAAAAAGAAAGAGATGAAAAAGAATTGAATTAAAAAGAAGGGAAAAAAGTGGTTTTTTTTAAAGGATAAAAAGTATAAAAGACAACAGGTTTAAAGTGTGACAGGCCTGAGTTGGCATCTTGATTCTGCAACTTACTAATTAACATCATTAAGCCTTCATTTTCTCCTTAGTAAAATAGGGATGATGGTGTCTACATCTCTAGGCTGTAGGGAGAAGTGAGTGACGTAGTGAGCATTCCTAGCAGAGCGCTCCTCACCAAATGTTCAGGAAATTCCCACTTTTCTTCCTTGTCTTCTCCTCCTTGACATCCTGTCATCTCAACACAGCAAAAAGGACTGAGGGTTTCAGTGTGTGAAGGCTGCCCCTAAAGGGACAATATTTCCATCGCGTCTCTACCTCCCAGCCCTGTAAGGTCGAACATCCAGTTCAATAAGCCGACAAGTCCTTGACCACCCAAAACAGCCATCACAGAGCCTCATCTCGGCTAAGCCCAGCACCTGCCTCTTTGGTGTGTTGTTGAGGGCCTCCCGGACTCTTCCCGAAGACGTAGCCAGTTGAGGAGGGGGGTCTGAAGGCTCCCCAAAGTGGGCAGCGGCGCACAGAGAAGCAGCCCTGTGGAAGACAGGCAGCGGGCCATGGGCCACACACCCCCTGGCAGCCAGGGGACTGAAAGCCCATCCACTGACATTGAAAAAGGAGTCAGAGCAGCTAGAAAGCAGATGCAGACATAGATTACAGCTCCGTGAAATTATGATCAGTAGCCTCTGTTTAAGGAGGAAAGAAAGTGTGTAATGCATTTTTGAAAAATGTCTGCTAAAAATGATTAATTTTTTTAAGAAATGCTTTTGGCTCTTGATAGGATAGGTTTCAGTTATCTGGCTACTTTGTGTAAGTTCTAGCAATGCCCAGATAAATGAGGCGTTATGCACTGAAACTCAATGCCTGGACTTGTGGGTCTGTTTTAAGCGATGGGGTGAATGGGAACATGACTGTTGATGGATCTCAATCCAAGGGGAAGATGCCAAGCTTCTTGGGGGAGCCTGCTCCCCCCCCCCACCCAGCAAGGCCCAGGGATTGAGACCACTGCTGGAACCAAGCAAGGGAGAAGGAGGGGAGGGAAGACACCCAAGCTTGAAATAGCAGATGGTTAGGTCCAGAACAAAGTGTGATTCATTAGTTTTTATCTATCTTCAGTGAACAGAGATGGAAGAAAGGAGCAAATGTCAAATTACCCATTTAATTATTTTTTTTAACTCCCTCTTCATAGGTCTTGCATGGTTGCAACACAGCCTATCATTTCCCCACCGAGCAAGAGCTTCGGGACAGTGGTCAAGCCGGGAGAAATGCTGAGGGGGTTCAAGTCCAAATGTGTTCCTAGACTTCCCCGGGGAGCTGGGGGGACAAGAGCTGATATATCTGAACACAGCACTATCAGGGAGCCTTGCGGCTTATGGTGGGGACACCCACCAGCTTTCTCCTGGGCTCAGTGGGGCAGAGGGGGAGCAGCTCAGGCTTCTAGAGTCTCCAGGAATATGCCATACCACATCAGACAAACCTTTGTCCTTTGCTGGAGACAGCTTGTGATATTGGTTCTCCTGCATTTCCAGCCCCACCCATCTAATCAGGGCTGCTGAGATGGGGAACCTGAATGCGGGAACTTAAAAATTTGCCTTCCATTTCAGAGGAGGCTCACTCTTCTTGAAGCTCTGGTCAAAGAACCAGCATCAGAGCCTTTCCGGGTCTTCTGGGCTCCCATTCTTACCTGCTTTCTTATTCTCTGCCTGCCTGCACTGACATCTCTCCAGCTCCAGGCTCTTGCCTGGGGGGACTGGTTGCCACCCCTTGTTCCTGGGCTCTGAACTGTTCATTAGGGATCTTGTACAGTGATGTCCTAAGGGACCACCATCCTCCTCCCCTCTCCTTCCCCGTCCTTGATTGGGCTTCTGCAGATACTTGATTCCCTTCTGACCAGGGATGAGTCATCCTGAGGCACTGGCTTCAGGCTCACATACCGGCAGGGTCCCCAGACTCCCTGGTGGCCCCTTAACCTCCAAGGCAGCCCTCGTGTGTCCTCCTGCGGACCAGGCACTCCTGTCTCAGGCCCCAGGTCTCTGGGTCACTCTCAAATAAGGCTGGGTACCCGGACCCACACCGAGCAGCACAGGGTGGGGCGGGGCTGGAGGGTCACCTGTGTAGGTCGGAGAGTGACTTGCCCACGGTTACAAGGCTAGAGTGAGGCAGACTAGAAGTCGGGCCTCTGGCATTGAGCCCATCCCCCTTTCCCCACACCACCAGGCCTCAGCCTCTTCTGTGAGGGGTGTCGCAAGTCATCTGTTACAGAAAGCACCGGCATTTACACATTGCTTCCACTATCGTACATTTAGTTTGGGAAGCAGAATAGCAAAGTTATTTCAAGCAGGTACTTTGGAGTCCAACAGAGTCTGAATTCTGACTCTGCCACTGATTATTTTTGTGACCTTGGACAGTTTCCTTTACCTCTTTAGCACTCAATCTCCCTGTCTGTAAAATGGGATGGTAATAATGTCTACTTCCAAAACATTGTCCTACGGATTGAATGAAACAAGATGTGCCAAGTACTTAGCACAATGTCTAGCATAGAAGAAGTTCACAATAAATGTTGGCTACAGTTACCGTTCGTGTTCATTTGTGTATTTATACAAAAAAATATATTCAAGAGGCTGCCTATAATAACTCTGCCCTTTCTCCCTTTTATTCTGACAGGCTTTCCTGCAGCAGGGAGAGAATCAGCTGGCTTTGGGGGCTGTACAGAAGAAATCATATGTAACAGCAGCTTATCGTATTTTTTTGTCACATCTACAAGTAAGTTATCATCATTGATGTGCTAATAATATTTGTGGTGGTTACAAGTTAATATAATGCCTTGTTTCCCCACAAGATAAATATTAGCCTGGGTGTGTTTATGTGTCTTTCCCCCCTCCTTTTGGCTGCATTGAGAGTGTGTCTCAGACCTGAGCCTCATCTGTCAAGGATGTCGGGGCCGACAGAAGCCGACAACGGCAGTACCCATGTGATCCCGGGGATCCCTGTGTATAACCTGAGCCTTCAGGTCCTAAAGGCTCAGGGCAGGGGGCTCTGCCCAATGGGCCTGCCTTCGGGCCCGGCTCTCCCTGGACAGGTCCAGGGATCCCTCCTGTTGTCTTCTTCCCTGATGAATATGGAGGAGCCTTCACTCAGTGCTGATTGCTGTGGGGCTTTGTTTCTCTCCACCACTCCCCTGCTCTCTGATCGGATGTCACTCTTTTTATTATTATTATTCCCTCTGTGTTGACAAGTGATTTAAACACTTCACAGGAGAAAAGAAAAAAGAGGGTGGGGAATCTTTTCTTTGAATCCAGGGTATTCATTTTTCAGATTAGCAAATAAATGACTATGAGTATATAATTAATACTAATAGGTTAATTAGAGACCATTTAGATCATTCCAGAAAAAAAAAAAATAAATAACCAAAGCCAACGACTGTCTCTTTCCGAGGCAAACCAGGGGTATGTATAGTAAATAACCTTGTGTGGAAGAATAGCACGCTTACATTTTACTCTGTCTCGTCCTTCAGGGCTCCTAGTTTTCTAGGAGGAGCTGGGAAATGGAGACCAGACATTTCCCTGCAGACCAGAGGAGGACTCTGGGAAACAGAGTCAGGGAAGGCTTTCTCCAGGGAGGCAGAGCAGCTGCTGTGGGCACCAGGGGAGTCAGGGACAGCAGCACCTCTGTCTCTCTGAACTCAGGCTCTCACTCTGCTTTCTGTTGGTCTCTGTCTCTCTCTGTGCCCTTTTCTGCTCAGCTGTGACTGTCACTCAGCCTGAGTCAATCTCTCCATCCTCCAGACAACGCGATTTCAGAAAGTGTCTGTGCCTTGACAACCTTCACTGGCAGCAGAGCGGGGCAGGTGCAGGAGGTGGGGAGCAGCAGGAGGGGAGACGGGCTAGCAGGCAAGTCAGGTCCACACCAGCAGGCTGGCTCTCTCAGGCAGGAAGTGCTCTGGTTGGCCTGCAGGAGTGGCCCGCGTCAGAGCTTTCAGCTGAGCCCTGGTTTCTGCTCACTGAGCCAAGGATGTGTGGGATGCAGTGACAGGGGTGTGTGTGTTTAATCAGCCCTGGCAGGGCAGGACCCAGAGCTAGGGAAGGCAGAGGGGGAACCCGGCCACTAGACTTGGTCCCTGTTCTTTCTAGTGCGGCATTTCTGGAAGTGAAGGTGGAATCAGCCCCAGAGTCCTGCTGCCTTCCAGGCCAGGGCTTTTTTTTTTTTTTTTTTTTTTTTTTGCTTCCAGGGAAAAGCCCTCATAGGTTTCAGTTCGTCTCCCAGAAAGATAGGTTGGAGTCCTAGCCCCCAGTACCTTGGAATGTGACCTTATTTGGCAATAAAGTCATTGCAGATGTACTTGGTTAAGATGAGGTCACACTGGAGTAGAGTGGGTCCTTAATCCAATATGACTGGTGTCCTTAGAAAAAGAAGAGACAGACACAAAGAAGATGATCCTGCAACGGTGGAGGGGGACTGGTGTGTTCCTGCCCGGAATGCCTGGGGCCAGGAGAAGCTGCAGGAAGCAAGGAAGAAGCTTTCCCTAGACCTCTGAGACAGCATGCTCCTTCCAGCCCCTTAAGTTTGGACTTCTAGCCTCCAGAACTGCGAGAGTATACATTTCTTTTGTTTTAAGCTACCTAGTTCCCAGTGCTTGGTTGCAGTAGCTCTAGGAAACCAACGTACGGCTCTGAGCAGCCGCCCCGACTCAGTGACTAGTAAAATCTCAGATTCAGTCTGGGAATGAAATCTCAAATCGAATACCTGGAAGAAAATAAGCAGGTCTCAGTATGATCAGGCAAACTATTGTAGCATGGAAGGTTCAAGAACCAGACCCCTGCCCTGCCCCAACTCCCAAGATGTCTCATTGTCTACTTGGGCAGTCAGTAGAGAGTCCTTATGTCCCGAGAAGGACCACGCGAACCCCAGCCAAGACAGAGACTACCTCAGGAATCTGGGGATAAAGAAACAAGCGTTTTCTTTCATTGTCTCATTGTTACTGTTAATAATAGTAATAATACTTGCCATTTATTGAGCACTTGCCATGTACCAGACATTGTGTCACAAACTCTGTAAGGATGTTCTCACGCACGGCTGCTCTTAAGTAAGCCCCGTGGCTCCTGAGGGCTCACAAAAGAAGATGTCTTTCTTTTGCACCAACCCAGCATGTCAAAATTGAGGGAAATGAGCGAGGGGTGGCTACTTTTCAAAGTTTTACGCAGTGCCCTGGAATTAAAACTTACACCACCACCATTCCCTTCTCATATATTCACTGACTCACCCTAGCTCCCATGTTCTACAAAGTAGCTTTTTTTTGTTTGTTTTTTGTTTTTGTTTTTGTTTTTAAGTTGGTGCTACTTTCGTAAGCTTACAACAAACAGAAAAGCTACCTTGTATAAGAGAAGTTCCGGAAAGACCTAGAAAAGTATCTGGGACCTGAGGCACAGTTGCACCAGCTCAGTTGTTCATATCCCATTAAAAACAAATGGTCTGAGAACTCCCCTCCAGGGACCCCTACTCAAATGGAGGGGGAAGGAGCAGGTAGCACAGGCGATCCTTGTGAATGAATGGCAAACCCATGTCCCCACCTTTCTCTGCTTCTATATAAGACCACTGAGCAGAAGAGACGAGAGGAGGTAGGGGGTGGGAGAAGAAAAGGAAACACTTACTGGTCATTGCCCTCACCTACCACATACTGAAGCTGTCACCCCGCCAAGGCCTGATCAGGGTAGGAGCCACTCAGGGAGCAGGGAAAAAACCCACTCTTGTCTGGGGGTGAGCAGAGCTAATATTTCTCAGAAGTGGGACAGAAAAGGGAATGGATATTAATTTTCCAGTTCACAGAATTAAACTTTGCAAAATGGCCTCATCGTCTCTCAAAATCACCCCCCTTCCACAGTGGTGACACTTCTTCCTGTAAGGGGTCTGCTGTGTCCCAGCTCCCTTTAGACCAAGTCACTTCACCTCCCAGTCAACGTTTTCCTTATCCTCAAAGTGTAAATTGTGAAGCAAAAACTGGAAATTGCACCAGGAGTTTGAGGACAAATATAATAATGCCTATTCGTTTAAAATCAAAACCGTGGGGCGCCTGGGTGGCTCATTCATTAAGCGTGTGCCTTCGGCTCAGGTCGTGATCCCCCGGTTGTGGGATCGAGCCCCGCATTGGGCTCCCTGCTCATCTGGAAGCCTACTTCTCCCTCTCCCGCTCCCCCTGCTTGTGTTCCCTCTCTCGCTGTGTCTCTCTCTGTCAAGTAAATAAATGAAATCTTAAAAAAACAAAAGATCAAAACTGTATAAGGAATTATAATGTATAAACTGCTAGCAGCCATATGTAAACAATAGTAATGATTATTATCCCTGTAGACTTTCAAATATTACTCGGGCTGCTGGAACAGTAAGGAACATTTCTATTTCTGGGCCGTGAAGGACGGGAGAGCAAGCCACTCATTCTAACTGCCAGTCCTTCCCGATTTGACAGCGCAGCCATAACCTACACTTTCAACTTGCGGAGAAAGGAAAATACAGGTAGAACCCCAGAAGGGAAACCAAAGGAAAAGAGGAGCGAGGGAAGTGGCTAGAATCCAATCGCAGGGAAGTGATTTGATTTTCTGCGTTGAGTTAAAGGTGTCAAGTCCAGAGAGCAGGTATATCAATAGTTGTTTTGTTTGCCCAACAGAAAGAGATTGCGTTAGACCCCTGCTGACCCGCAGCTAATCCCTTCCTGGCAGGCCTAGGAAAAAGCTGTTTGCTGGAGCTGTGAGCACCTCCTGCACCTTCAGGCGGCAGGAGACAGGATTGAACCCGAGCTTGCTCAGAGCCAGTCAGCCCCCTCCCGCAGCCAGAAAGCTCGCGGGAAACGCCCAACGCGAAGGGGGGATTCATTCGCCACTTACTGCTCGCCCAGCCAATCACGGGAGCCCGTTCAGACGGAGAGCCAATCCCCTCGCTGGACAGGACAGGGCCCAATCATCTCACTTCCCCCATCGAAGCCCTTTCACTCCGAACCTCCGCCTGCTGGGGGCTCCTTGAGCAGAGCTGCCTGCAGCCAGAGACACTGGAGCGGAGGGTGAGCTGAGGACCCCCCAGCCAGGTCAACCTAAGCAGCAGTCTCTGGCAGAAGGGGAGGGCACAGATACAGATGGTAAACTCCAATTCCTCAGTTCCACCAATGTGTGCCTACTGGGTACTGCCTCTGTGCCAGGCGCTGGGAATGAGAGGGACACAAGGTTACCCTGGAAGAGCTGAGGCTAGTCGGGGAGACAGAAGTAAACAAACACAGCCCTCGCATGAGAGTGTGATGAGGGCCAAGCCAGAGCTCAAGATGCTCTGGGAGCAGACAACCTCATGGGAGTAGGGCAGCCAGAAGCCTTCCAAGAGGAGGATAGTGGCGCCCAGGAGCATACCATAGCCCCCAAAGGACCTGCGCTGTAACCTGAGACCCTCAGAGCCACCCCATGCCCAGCCGTATTGGTTTGCTAGGGCTGCCAACAAAGTCCTACAGCCTAAGGGGCTTAAACAACAGAAATGTATTTTCTCACACTTCTGGAGGCTACAAGTCTGAGCTCAGGGTGTGAGCAGGATTTTCTTCTGAGTCCTCTCTCTCTAGTTTTCGGATGGCTGTCTTCTCCCTGTGTCTTTACATGGTTTTCCCTCTATACATAACTTTGTCCAAATTTCCTCTTCTTACAAGTGCACCGATCATACTGATTAGGGCTCACCCTAATGATCTCGGTTTACCTCTTTAAAGACCTTCATCTCCAAACACAATTTTGGGAGAGCACCTCAGCTTATTACACCATCATATTTTAAAAGATTTTATTTATTAGAGAGAGAGAGAGAGAGAATGGGAGAGGGAGAGAGAATCTGAAGCAGACCACACCGAGCGCAGAGCCTGACACGGGGCTCAATCTCATGACCCTGAGATCACGACTTGAGCTGAAAGCAAGAGTCAAACGCTTAACCGACTGAGCCACTCAGGCGCCCCACCATCATTTTTTTACAATTGTTGTGAAGCTGCTGTTTTGCCACTTTTCCTCCAAAGCACACAATGACCATGGGCTTTTTGTCGTCTAAATCTTCTGTATGAGGTGCCAGGCTGACTTGCACCAAGGTCAAACTTCGACCTGCTCCTGTCGTAGGAGAGGGATGGAAGAGCCCCGCATCTAGTTCTTGAAGTGAATGCCCTCATCATTCGTCTTTTCCTCAAAGAGTTGCATGTCGATTAGAGTCTTGGAACAATCACTCTCTACTGCTCATCAGCCCTGCTTACTGGCCTCTTGCCCAGGGTAGTTGATAAGTCACTTTATCTGCAATAAGGGCTGCCATTTCCTTTGGAGCTGGCAGGGAGAGAGCCAGTGAAGTGGCCATCCATCAAACAAGGCCCACACAGGCCAGCCTGAACCCCTGCAGAGGGGGCCAGATGTCCTGATCTAGTACCATGAGACATAAGGGGACGTTCTGTGATCGTCGTGATCCTAAGGCAACACAGTAGGACTCTGCACAGTCTGCAGGAAGGTAGGGGAGGCACCTGGTCTCCATTCCACAGCTCAGTGTGTTGAAGATTTATTGGACTTTACTATGAACTGGGAAATGAAATGAAATGAATGGGCCACTGGCTAGACCTTCAAGGAGCTTAGAGTCTCCTGGGGAAGACTGTACACCTAATCCTACATAAGGTTCTGGCTGAGTTGCTTTCGGGGGTTCAGAGAGGCTTCCAGCAGGAGCTGATGTCCGGACAGAATTTGGAGGATCAGTGGTGCTAGGCAGCTCTGTTAGTGGGGCCAGAGAGGAGAGCAAGGTGGTCTAAGCAGCGAGGTCCAACAGGTGAGGGGATGGAGGGGTTAAACATCAGCCGTGTGGGAAGAACCGCTTGCAGGCCAGTGTTACTGGAGCCGAAAATGTGAGGGAGGACGTGGCAGAAGTGGGATCGGAGAGGTGGCCAGGGACCAGATAGTAGAGGGATATGTAAACCACTCTGAGTGGCGTGGACATTTCCCATGAGCTTTCAAACTGTGTTGGGGGCACTGGGGCTCTTTTGCGGTGCCTTGGGATAAGGAACAAGACTGAGTGAGCGAGACACTCATCAGAGCATCTTGGCTCGCTCTTCTTTTATTTATTGGGGTCACATTTGAAAAAGAAATTTTCTAAAGCTTAAAAAATCAGCAACTACTATTGCTTTAGCTATTGAAGAACACTTCTCAGCATGGGATGGTATGGTGATGGTGTGGGGTTCGGACCTGCGGGCACAGGCCTGGAGGCAGGGGCACCAGTTAGGAGACTGATGCAATCGTCCGAGAAATCAAAAGGAGTTGAAAGAATGGAGAAAGGGTTAGGAGGTGAAGCTGATGACACTTCCTGATTTATTTAACATGGACAGTGCAGGAGAGGGAAAGGTCTTCTGTGGGTACTGAGTTTATTACTCAGATAAGTGGGTGCACGCTGGTGCCTTTAACTGGGCAAAGGAGTAGAGGGGAGGGAGCTCATTTGGGCAGACAGATGAGGAGTCACGTGCTGGCCATGTGGACCGTGGCATGCCATTTGGACACCCAGGGGGAGCTGTCCATGCGGCCATTTAATTGAGTCCTACTCAAGTCTTGATACATCCCAGCCTGAATAGAGTCCTTGCCTGTTGCAGACAGGTGCCAGTAAATGCATTTTTTAAAATTTTAGAATTTATGCATGAAGTCTTGAAGGTTCTTTACCATCTTTTCTAGAGCTACTTTTCAATCTCATCCCTTTGTACTTTCCAAAAGTATATGAAATTAGAATAGGCCTGTGTTCCCTGTCCACAGAGGCTCTGCTCAGCCAGATCAGCATCGTAATTGTTTCCAAACAGACATCTCTCTGAAGCCTCTGGAACAGATAGAGAGATGATGGAGAGAGAGAGTGGGTATCTCGCACATGGGGTGCATAGAAAATGTAATGGAAGGTATGATATGTGACACACTGCACCTCCATTTCTGCTAATGCCCTTCCCCCACCGCTTCTGTCTGTGTGGTGTGACTCACCCCACCAAACCCAGCTCCAGCCCCACTTTCTCCACGAATCCTCTTACTCTACTCCCTTAAGGAGAGCAAATCACAAGTAGTCTGTAGAAGTCTGTGAGTTCTGGGGAGGGGGAAAATTCATTCTTAAGAACACCCCCTTCAGTTTCCATTTGCCTGGAGACTCACCATCGGGGCATCCCAGTCCCACAGCACTGGGCACAGTTGCCCTTGTCTCTCGTGATGGGGAGCCCCTCATCAACTTGCTAAGTGTTCTCAGGGAGCCAGTACACCTTGTTCTGGGTCAAAGGCATCTAGCTCACCGAAGGTTCTGGACCCAGCCAGCCTGTCTGCTCTGTCAGGGCCGGTTCATAACCTATCTGGTGTTCCTTTGCCACATCTCAGTACTGCTGGATTTCCGTGGCACGTGTGTGCTGAGCCTGCCTTCCCTCTGCCTTACTTTTAGTCTGCCCTGGCTTCCAGATGGATTCTAACTCTCCAGCCCTGGCCAAATGCTTAGCAACAAAACCCAGGAGACCAGGCCTCTTTCTAACCCTCCAAGAGGTGCCTCCTTCTACAGAGTCCTGGTCCTCTGGGAGTAGTAATGTGCTTTATTCATTGAGGAGCAGCACAGAAGGTTACTCACTTCTACAACCCTGGCAAGTGGCTCTTCCCAACCCATACTCTCCCTTGTTAGTTACTCTACTTTTCAGGGTGCCCAGGGAACCCCAAGGTGACTCTGCACGGATAGCTGCCTTTTTGGGGGCGGTCAAGGTGTTCAGCTCATTGTTTCTGTGCACTGTCTTGCATCAGATCAATAGGGATTCTTTCTACCCCTCTGAAGTATAGAAAGATTTATATGGCCCACATGGTATACTTGTAAAATACACATGAGGCCTGATAAATTATACACTATTTATTATGCTACTAAAATGATACCCTTTCCTTAATTAAAGTAGCCATATGCTGCAGTGCAAATCGTTCTCGTTCATTAAGATCCCAAAATATGTTTTTAAAAAAACAGCCAGCAGCAGTTAGGAAGAATACAACCAGATTACACGGTTTTGAGGACATAACTGCATTAAAAATAGTCTCACTCTTCAGGGTGATGTTTTACCAAACATAGCCGTCCCTCCATCCATTCGTTTCTTTAACAAATAGGTGTTGAGCACCTGCGCTGCCAGACAGCTTCCAGGCGCCTGGGAAGGACCTAGTCTCTGTTGTCAGGGGGCGCACAGACTGGTCTGAGAGACAGAGCGGTAACCAAGCAGGGAGTGCGATGCCATGGCCGTGCCGAGCCACGTTGGAGACTCATCTAAGCTAGCCTCGTTGGGCCACGGAAGTTTCCCAGAGGAGGTGCTATCCGGGTTACATCCTACAGGATAATTAGGTCTGGGAAGGGTTCCAAGCGATTCCCTTTTCCATTACCTCGTTTATTTTCTTCTCAGTGATTAACCAGATCACAAATCTGCGATTATCTTTTTCATTTGTCGACATGAATGCTTTCTGTCCCTCCCCTTTCCCCTGCCACTTGAAGGTAAGCTTCAACTTACCTGCAACTTGTGCAACTTGCCTCTCTTGTCTAGTGTTCTCCCCCCAGCACCTTTAGCATATGAGAGGGGCTCAAAAATATTTACTGAATGAATAAATGAACACTGTCTAAGGAATAGCGTGTGCAAAGGCCCAGAGCTGAGGGAGCATAGGATAGGCTCTGAAGACGTTAGAAGCCATCATGCCACGTCGCCCAGTGCTTCACACCAGTCCCCAACACCTCTCCACACTCCCCCACCCACTCCTCCACACACTCGCCCCTTTCCCACAGGAACTGGCATTTTCCCACTGGCTAGAGTAAATAAGCACATTAGCATCCTGGAACAACAGCAGCTATGTTTCTCCATGACCTTGGGGTTAATGGCCATTGGCTCCCGGGTACCATCTGCAGCGAACTGTGGCAAGAACAAACTCAGCCGTGACCACCTGGCAGCTTCGCAGGCACGCAGAGCTACCCCGGAGGCCCCGCACATGCCCTCACTGTTGGGAAGCTGTGTCCGAGGTGTGAACCACATGGAGGCCAGAGTCAGAAAAATCTGGATTCAAATCCGACCTATCCCATCTTGGACAATATGCTTAATCTCCCTGAACACTTTCTCAATCTTTAAAATGGACATAAAAATACCTACGTCATGAAACGTTTAGGGATTAAATGTGGGAAATTAGGGGGAAATCCCTCAATTCTCAAAGGCTCAGTGCGTCAGGAGTTAAATGCAGATAACAGTAAGAGTATCTGTCTCACAGGGTGGTTGTGAGGCTTACGTGAAATATTGGAGATAAAACCACTCATGTGTGAATGTTTGTGGCAAGGGGAGAGAGGCCGTTAGATCCAGAAGTGTCCTTTGTATCATTGAATAATAGCAATGGTAGTAATTGAGTGTTTACTGTATGCCTGCCACTTCAAATTTAATCCCTAAAGTTTCTTTTGGGCTGGATTATTCCTAGGTTCCTGTCGTGATGGAGGAGAGGAAAAAGAGATATATATTGAAACATGTATGAAATCCATGAAATGGATTGTGGCAGACTGTATTTCCCAAAACAGTCATGACAGTATTATCCAACCTGCTGGTCCTTCTAGAACCTTGCCACACATTTTCCCCATCAGGAAGTGGAGTCTGTGCCTCCTCCCCTTGAACTCGCATGGGCCATTGGTTTCAACCAGGTTGGATAGTTTCAGAGCCCATGTTTTTATGGGACCCTTATCTGTAGGACTATTTGTAAGCCTTTTGACAAAGCAGAGGGACTCTATTGGGAAGGAGTTAAAAATAAAGCTGGAATGGCAGGTCAGAGCCAGATCAAGAGGGCCTTCCTTTGGTCTGGATGCCATTTGCATCAATTTGCATCCATTTGGTCTGGATGCCTTTGGTCAAGAATGCCATCCTTTGGTCTGGTCATTTACTTATCACTTAGTGACACACACGCCCAAGTACCACCTGGGCTACTAGTCCCATAGTGATGTTCCTTAAGCCAAATTTAAACTATTCATTTAAAAAAAAACCTTAAACTTATTCTAAGAAATAGTAATATAATAATCACAGGTTTTATGTCTTATTCATATTTATCTAACCTACGTAAAATAAGAATATAACTACTTTAAAAATTTTTTGTTTATGAATCCTGTAGTAGATGCTCTTTTACCACCGGGGCATCTATATCCCATTTCAGAATCAGCGTAGTTGGCGATGAAGAGCCACCATACATTCTGAACAAAGAGAAGATCAAAGGGACCTTTTAGGAAAACTGACTTGTTCTTGGTACATATCAGCAAACACATTCCAAAGACTTGTCAGTGACAGGTTCTCTGAGAGACGCAGGTAAATCAGCACGGCCCGCATCCCTGGGGTCTTTGTGGTCTGGGAGTATGGGGTCGTGTGCTGGTGTGAGAGGCACAGGAAGAATGTGGAGCACCTTCCTGGAGTGGAAATCTAGCTTGCTGGCAAATAATTTAAAATAGTACAGTTATATTATAGATATATTAAGTTTATATCCAAAAATCATAGGAATGTTTCATAAACAGGCAAAGTCTGAGTACTCTCACCTTGGATTTGAGCAGCGTTGGGCCCTCTCCAGAGCAGGAGGGGTTCATGGTTCCTTCCTTTAGCCCAGCGTTCACAACCGTGGCTCCACATCAGGATCATCTGAGGAACTTTTAAAAATCATCAAGACCCAGGCTCTACCCTAGACCGTATAAATCCAAACCTCTGAGGGTGGGGCTCAGCAACTGGTATTTTTAAAGGCTCCCTAGATGATTCTAATGGGATTGAGTACTACTATTTAAGAGGTCCTTTGGTGAGAAAGTGCAAGGAGCCCTGACAGAGAGCACGAAAGGAGGCCGTTAGGTTAGGTTAGGAGGCTGTTCTAGAGTCTGAGAAAGATGTACGCAGTTTCATCGTATCTGGTAGAATCTGCAGAGTAACCCCTGGCACACCTACCACGGAGGCACACGCAGAAACCAGCAAATGCTCACGAACTAGTAAGTGCATACGAACTAGTAAGTGCATACGTACAAGCAACCTATGAGCCTGGCCTTATTTGTCAGGCAAAATCACCACAGTGCCTCTGTAGGACAAAGCCATGAGAATGAGAACTGGTAGACTTACTTGATTTAGGCTTATATAAGGTTAGGTCAATTTCTGACAAGCTAAGCCTACCGAATTTGGGCTTCAGATGTGATTCATTCATAATCAAGTCACAGAAGAAACATATGAATTCATAGGGCCATCTTTGGTCACACTCGCAGACACACTAGTCAGGTTAGGCTGAACATTCCTCGGACTCAGATGCCTCGGACTTGCCTGAGGAATCTGTGAGGTTTTTGTTCCTCCTAACTCTGGTCCCACTTCCCCCGAGCCTGAAGGCCAGGGCCCCTTCTGACTTCCAGCTGGGAGCAGGCCCTCTGTCCTAGATCGGAGGGGCACTTGGCAAGGAACAAAAAGAAATTGCAGCCCAGCTCCAGGGCAGTGCTTTCCTAGCTTCACAGCCCGTTCTTCTTGCTCCCTGGGTCCCCAAACAAGAGGCCACTCAGAAATCAGAGCTCCAGAACAAGGCAGCATTGTCCCCTGGGCCTGGGCTTCCCTGGGGCTCGGGTGAGAGAAAGAGATGCGCAGACTCCCTGGCCATAGGGTCTGGAGAGAAGCTGGCACCTGGGGAAGAACCATTTCCCAAGCAGCTGGCCAAGCTGGAATCTTCCAGCTGAGGTGGAGACGTGCCCTGCTGCCCTCTGTCCCCCGAGAGCGCCTCACTTCACAGAACCCGCTTTCTGGGTGGCACTGCCCCTCACCTGCCCTTCCCTGCACGGCACCTCCGGCAAGTCAGACGCTGATCCCAGAGAAGCACAGAAGGGCCACTGGGGTAGGAGCCAGAGCCCTGGCCTGAGGGCCCAGCTCCATCTCCCCAGAGCTCACCATCCAGAAGGGAAGGTCCCCTGCCCAGCCCCCCGGACCGACAGCTGGCATGAAACGCAGCCAAGTACTCCTCACCCTCCGACCCAACTCCAGGAAATGGTAGCCATGTGGAGTGAGGACCCTCGGTGAGGTTCAAGAATTATGAGGAGGCCTTGCCCTGCTCCCCTGCCTGCATTTCCACGGAACATCAGTGAAGATCCAGGGCTCTTCCCTCAACCTTGAGCCTGGTCACAAACGTCCTCTGGGCAACATGGCCATCACCCTCATTTTAGGAAACGTTTTTTTGGTTGCTCAGCATCTCTTGTTTGTTCCGGAACCCAACCCCACCTACTACATACCAGTTAGGGTGCTTCGGGCTACAAGTTGCAAAGCAGACAGAAACAGAAATCCAACATGAGCTGGTCTAAGGACCAATGACAGCTGTTGGCCCGCGGGCCCGAGGAAGGGAAGGCTTCACGGTGGGTCGGTCCAGAAACCCCAGCTCTCCCACATCCTCAGACACGTCTCCTCATCTAGGGTTGGCTGCCTCCCCTCGTGGGTGCAGAATGGCTTTGGCAGCTTCACAGCTCACAAACATAACCAATACCCAGAAGAGAGAGTTTCTTCAGGTGGCACTCTGCTAAGAGCAAGGATACTTGTCTTCTGGCAATCTCCAGCGGACTGCCTTCAGGAACCGTAGGGAGCTGACCTCTGACCTCTCCATCACTGGCTAGACACGGAGGCACCTGGTCTGAAACGAGCCGTTCACAGAACTTCATCCCAGGGGCCGCAGTGGACGGTCTGTGGAGGGGCAGGTAACTGAGGTCGGGCTGATCCTAATCCTTCCTGAGAGATTTCCCAATGGAAGATTAGGTTAAGAGCCACCTCTCTGTCTGGTTATTACCGTCTGAATCTTAATGTGGGCCTCTTAGCTGTCAGCCACATCCTCATGCTGAAACCATCTGAGGGGTGATGCCAGCGATTAGAGAGACCAGTCAAGAGTAGACGGAGTCCTGAGGAAGTGTCCATTCTCGACACGAACCCCTGCCAAGACTTTTCCTTACACGTAACAAACCTTCGGGTGTTCATTCTAGCAACCGGCTGACACCCGGGATCAGCGCGCCATCTGTGTGCAGATACTCCTCTCTGAGCGATGCGAGGAAGGTCTCCGAGTCCATCGCTCTGGCTGTCCTCCTGGGGCATCTCACCCACTAGTCTCCAACGACAGCCAACTTGGCCACAGCTTTGCAAAGTACAGACTCGGGGAAGCGGGCGTTACTACCCAGAAGCCCTTTTGGGGTCCAGCACATCTGAATCCGTGAAATACCAGCAAGCATGAAAGAGAGAGCATCACTACAAACAGGAGGCTCGGGCAGCAGCCACACTGCCCAGCACACTTCTCAGCCCACCTTCTAGAACGGGCAGGATTTATTGCCCAATTTGGACTGCAAACATGAGAGAGCATAGAGTACCCATTAGCTAAGGGTCACAAGGAAGGCAGTGTTCGCAGTGACCCCATGTTTTCTCCTTTTTATTCATTCAGTCAACAAGCATTTTAGGTTATAGGAATATCCTAAATAATATTTTACCTTCACTTCCACATTTCTCTGTGCCATCTTTTCTCCCTCTCTCTTGTTTATTTTCCACTTTCTCCCTGGCTCCGTGGTTAATCTATGGCTCTTTTATTGTGGTGTCTTTGCGTCTCAATTCCTTCTTCTCTCCTTGACAAATTTCCCCACATACTTTATGTTGTGGTTTCCCAATTTTACTTTATAAAATAACTATGACTGAGAGTCTGGAAAACTCCTGGATATGGAAGAAAACACAACAGGAAAGACAAAGAAACGTAGTATCATTCTTGGAAGCAAGCTTCCTGTGAGCTGGAAGATTCTGTAAGCAGACCTGTGGACAGAAGGTTAAGGGATAAGATTTCTAAAGTGATAAGATCAGCCTCTGAAGTCCTGAGCTCACCAACTGGGAGAAGAATCGGGTCTTCCAGAGAAAGGATTGTCAGGAACCAGGCACTGGCATATGAGAATGCAGAAGATAGCGAGGCGTTGAGA
>CM052884.1:7902688-7977927 GCA_028534135.1 Potos flavus
TTTGTTCTCCTCAAGCACTCTTGAACTGTATCTTAAAATTTCTTTTAAAGAGAGGCACCTGGGTGGCTCAGTGGGTTAAAGCCCCTGCCTTCAGCTCAGGTCATGATCTCAGGGTCCTGGGATCGAGCCCTGCATCGGGCTCTCTGCTCAGCAGGAAAGCTTCCTCCTCTCTCTCTGCTTCCCCCTCTCTCTCTGCCTGCCTCTCTGCCTACTTGTGATCTCTCTCCTCTCTGTCAAATAAATAAATAAAATCTTTAAAAAAAAAAAAAGTCAAAGGGGTTTTTCGTTTGTGTTTTTGTCTCTTGTAAGGAAAATCTTCATGAACCAGTTTGAACTAGAAGGAAATTATGTCTTCAAAAACTACTAAACAGTTCTTTCTAAGTTCAATAAGTGATGTTCTAATTGTCAAGTCCAAGACCTTCTTTCCAGCCGTGATCCTTCTTGGCTTCTCTGAAGCCTGACTGCCTCCTTGCCTTTCCTTCTCCCTCCCTCCCTCTCTACTCCTCCTCCTCCTTCTTCTCTCTCTCTCCCTCTCTCTCTCTCTCTCTTTCTTTCTTTCTTTTTTTTTTTACTTTTAAAGCATTTCTTTCTGCATCCCCACCCTCCTGAAACTTTCTCTGCCCTTGGCTTCTAGAAGAATGATCTCTTCTGTGTCTTGAGATTTTCTGTCTCTGTTTTTCATCCAGATCTCCTTGCTTTCTTCCCCTTGACAGCTTTGTCCCTTAGATACTGCTGTCACTAGGCTGCTTCCCTTCCCGAGCTGTCCTGCCCACACAAGCACTGCCTTGGGTTCTTATCCACCTCCTTGGCTTTGATTACCACCTATGGAGGTGACTCCTCAGACGGTACCTCCAACCCAGCCTTTCTCTGAAATTCAAGACCTACATTTCTGACCGACCAAAAGACGCACTGGTATTTTCAAGCTTAAGTTGTTCAAAACACAACTTATCATCTTCTTCCCGTGAATCCTCTCCTGCTCCAGTCTTCTCCAGCCCAGTGGAAGGCTTGTCCTCCAGCCAGCCATGTGGGTCTGAGAACTGGGAGTCTTCCTGGAGCCCTCCCATTCACCTTCCCCCTCATGCACCACACCTGTGCAGGCAACAAGCCCTATCATGTCTGAACTCTAAGTGTGTCTCACATTGACGCCCTCTTCTCCCATCCAGTATCACTGCCTTTATTCAGATCCAAGCCTTTGCTCTTCTCTGTTAATTACGGCAACAGCCTCCTAACTGCTGTCCTTTCTTCAAGTCTCATCTCCACCTAGACTGTCCTTTACATGGGACAGTGCTATCATGCAAAAACAGGGATCTGATTATGTCACTGATAAGGTCCTTCCGTAGTTACCCTCCTCTGAAGACTGAAGCTCAGGCTCTTTAGCATTGAGACCCCCAGTCCTACCTCCTGCCTTAGCACTCTCCTCTGTGCACCTGTCCTCCCTCAGTTTCTTGACTGCATCTTCTCTCACCTATCCAGGCCCCTCTCCATGGTCCTCCATCTTTGTGATGTGATATTTCTCCATCCCCCAGCCGTCACTCTCAGGTCCCATTCACATACTCGCTGGAGTCTTTCCCTGCCTACCACTTAGGAAATTTAATATTTGTTGTGTGAATAGATAAATGCTTGAAAAATTTTTATTTCTCCTTTAAGGTTTGGCTCTACCATCACCTTAGGAAAACTTCCTGTCTCACCCTGGTAGTCAGTGTCCCCCTTTTTTCCATAATAACGTCTATGTTCCTTCCTGTAGATCGTTCCAAACTCATTTTAAGGTACTTTATTGGCAACTCCTCTCCACCATAGACTGTGTGTTCTTTGAGGGTAGGCACCATGACTTGGTCTTCTGTGCAACCCCAAAGGCAGAGAAAGAATAGGTCCTAAACGAATGTTTGTTGAAATAAGGTGAGATGAACAAAACCAGCACCTCAAAACTCTCTACAGTGGAACAGTCCCCAAACGATTTCCATTCAGCTCAAATGCATGGTTTTGGAGTCAATGTATGTGTGAAGTGGCCGGAAGGAGAGCATCTCACTTCATGGGGGAGGGCAGAGTTGGCCGTTCCCTTGGAGAGAGCTAAGCACAAAAGGGCTCCCACTTTGTCATTCTTAATAATGTGTCAGCAGCAATCAGGACTTAACAGCAGCAGTTAAAGCGGGTCCTCTTGTGTTCTGTGTGAAAACGGGGGAAAATACACAAGCACAACAGCAGAAACCAGGGCAGTTTCTCTGTTTCCTATTTAACAGTGCCAGCAAGCAGCCCATTGATGCTAATTGCGTTGGGGGGGCGGGTACAGAGCCTTCCCGATACCCAGGGAAAGGTGAAACAGTGACATAAGAAAAGTCTTAACTACAAGCTTATGTCAATATTTATACTCTTTCCAGGACAGGTAACAGGCACATGAAGAGGCAGCAAATGTAGTTCTGTGCCAACCAAAGAAGATCTCAACCCACGGTAAGCCTTTTACAGGAAAATCCTGTATTTTGTTGATGCTCAAAAACTATGTGACTTGAAAATGCTTATTCAATTAATATGAAGGGGCCTGAGTTCCCAGTGGGCAGTCTGGGGATGGGAGACCCAGCTCCTACTCAGGAAAGCTATGGAAAAAAGGAAGAGGAGGAGAGGAAAAGAACAAGTGCTAGCTGTCTTATTTGTTTGCTCTTGAACCTCCCTGGATTGAAGTTACCAAGAAGGTATACACCCGCCCTGCTCACGACAGTCCGGCTGCGGCCAGACCCATTGACCTTTACCTGCCATCTCTCAGCAAGGAATACTCATGTCAAGTAGACGGGCTGGGTCCTGGAAGCAGTGACATACCAGGAGGGAGTGGAGATGTCAGGGAGATGGTAGAAAGAGATTAGAATAAGACCTTTGAGGGAACCTGGTGGCCTCAAGAAAATGGCAGCTGCGAAGGGATTAAATTCTGAATGTGGCACATGAGACATCTCGTGTGTTTTCTAGAACCATTTTGGAGTATGCACTGGAGATAGTTCATCCAGGAGTGAGAATCTGTTGGAGTCAGAGCAGAGCACTGAAAGCCCCAGCAGCTGTTCCTTTGCTACTCTCATTTATGACACACACTCTTTTGGACCACTATCCACGGAATGGGCAGTATTAGTTATCCACAGGGACAATTATTAGCCTGTTTTCCTTGATAAAGCTTGGCCATAAAGTTCTTGCTTTTTTCCTTAGAGTCTATCCATACAGTAAGCGGCTGGGCCATGTGAGGACTGAAAGCTCACAGGGATTCCTTATTGTTGAGAGCGCAGGGCCTGGTTTAGGGCCAGCCAGTGGAGAGTCACGTGGCGCTCCGCAAAGGCCTCTGCTGCAATGGGGTACGTCAGGCTTTCCACCAGTAGTTCAGCGCATTCATGAAATAAACCCCCACCAATCCACATTTCAACAGACCAGAGATTTCAAATAATCATTTTAACGTAGTTTATTAAAAAGATAAAAACCAGCAAGGGGCACCTGGGTGGCTCAGTTAGTTAAGCGTCTGACTCTTGATTTTGGCTCAGGTCATGATCTCAGGGTTATAAGATCAAGCCCCACATTGGGCTCTGTGCTAAGTGTGGAGTCTGCTTGAGGTTCTCTCTCTCCCTCTGCCCTTCCCCCAACTTGTGCATGTGCTCTCTCTCATGTGCTCAAATGAATAAATAAAATCTTTTTTTAAAAAAAATATAAACCAACAAATTACAAAGCCCGTATCAGGGATCATTCAGAAAAGCACATTTCAAAATATAATCAGGAAGGCATCTTTACCTCCTTGTAGAACATCAAGATATCTAAATATTTATAATCAGAGACACAGTAAGTACCATATAATGGTTTTTGTGTTAGTGTTGTTGTATTTTAATTGTTCAAAAACTTTTCTGTGTAGTCAAATGGTACCTGCAAGCTAGTCTCAATAAACAGACAATCTCAAATAGAAAAATATCATTTGAGAGGTGCCTGGGTGGCTCGGTTGGTTGAGCATCTGACTTGATTTCAGCTCAGGTCATGATCTCAGGATTGTGAGATCGAGCCCTGCATCAGGCTCCATGCTCAGTGGGGAGTCTGCTTAAGATTCTCTCGGAGAGAGATTTAATCTCTCTGTACCCCCACCCCTCTCTTTCTCAAATAAATAAATCTTTTTTTTTAATCCTTAAAAAAAAGAAGAAAAATATCATTTGATCTCTCCTCACTCCCCATTGCCACCCCCCTCTTGCTCATCTCCTTGCATCTTACTTGGAACTGATCCATCCTCCATACATAGGTTACCATTGGTAATGTCTAGTTGGTGCAATAGTATCCAGCTCCTGGAGGGAATTGATTAGACCACAGTAGGCACCCAGGACCAAACTGGCCCCATTAGAGCCCTTTTGGGTTTCTTTTCTTTTTTTTTTTTAACAGCTTTATTGAGTATAATTGATAAATTAAAAGTGTGCATATTTAATGTATACAATTTGATGAGTCTGGACATATGCATACACCTGTGAAACCATCACCACAATCAAGGTAATAAATATATCCATCAACTCCAAAAGCTTCCTCATTCCCTTCTAGTTTTTTGTTTTTGTTTTGTGGTAGGCGTTCTTGACGTGATATCTAGCCTTTTAACAAATCTTTTAAGTGTACCGTACATTACTGTTAACTGCAAGCACTACGTTATAAAGCAGACCTCTAGAACTCATTCATGTTACATGACTAAAACTTCGAACCCACGAACAACTCCCCATTCCCTACTTCACAGCTTCTGGCAACCACCATTCTAATCTCTGCTTCTATGAGTTTGGCTGTTTTCAATACCTCATGTAAGTGGAATCATGCCGTGTTCATCCTTACGGATATGAATGGCTTATTTACTTAGTGTAATGTCTCCCACGTCCATCCATGTTTTTGCGTATGACATTTCCTTCTTTTTAAAGACGTAACATTCCATGCTTGTACAGACCACATTTTCTTTCTCCATTGATCCATCAGCGGACATTTTGGTGTTTTTATGTCTTGGCTATTGTGAATAATCTGATATCCAAATATCCAAAATATATAAAGAACTCCTACCATTCAAAACCAAACACCAAATAACCCCACTTAAAAATAGATGTTGAATAGACATTTCTCAATGAAGACATCCAGATGGCCAACAGATATATGAAAAGGTGCTCAATATCACTAACCATCAGGGAAATGCAAATCAAAATCGCAATGAGGTATCACCTCACATCCATGAGGGTGATTATTATAAAAAAAAGATAACAAGTGTTGGCAAGGATGTAGAAAAATTAGAACTTTTGTGCACTGTTGGTGGGAATGTAAAATGGTGCAGCTGCTTTGGAAAACAGTATGGTGGTCCTTTAAAAAATTAAAAACAGAACTACTGTATGATCTAGTAATCCCACAGCTAAGTTTATGTCCAGGAGAATTGGAATCAATATCTCAAAGAGATATCTGCACTCCCATGTTCATTGCAACATTATTTACAATAGCCTTTCTTGGATTTCTATAACAGAAACTGAGGAAGAAAAGGCAATCTTTCTTCTAGTGCAAAGAAAAAAAATATGAACAGAGTCTAAAATACAAAAGATCCTATCAGAAGATACAGAGAAGAAAGACTCTTGTCTTCACCAACGAAAAACTGGTTTTCATTTCTTGAGATGAGAATGGAGCTCATGAAGTATTCCAGTGGCTAGTGGCACATTTGTGCCAGATATATGAGATCTCTTTGAGCCCAGGCTTTTATTAACAGTGACCCCAAGCTCATCTAAGCACCCAGCACTGTATTAAATGTTTATTAAAGGAACATCAGCACACACGGCACTCTCACTTGATGTGGCAATCTGCCAACCACTCTGTTCCAATGAATCTGTCTCTTGACCAAGCAGATCTATCTGTATCAGTGATCAATATGATGATTATGGTCAGTAAAGCTGACCAACATTGTTTAATATGCCTTTGCCCTCATGACTCTTAATTTGGCTGACTTCCACTCTTTGTAAGTGGAAAGAAGAGACTCCCTACAGAGGAGGCTAAGGGAAGTCTCAGGGGCCTGACATCTGGGTTCTTTCCGCAGGAATAGGCTTGCGCATTTATGTTGAGGCCTGGAGGACACTAGAGACATAAGTTGGGATGAGGTATGCTAGGACACACTGGTTTTTCCAGCACTTTCAAGTTTGCTATTTGTGGTAGATTGACTGCAAAATGACTCCAATTATGCCCTTTCCTGGGTTTGTAACTTCGCACCATGACTTTGTAGTTCCTCCCATGAAGAAGTGGAGTCCATTTCTCTGTGCTTGAATCTTGTTTTGGCCCACAGAATGTAGCAGCTGTGATTGTATGTCAGCCCCCAGGCTGGGCATCAGGGACTTTCACTTGCTTTCTTGGAACTTTAACATCACATATAAACAAATCCAGGCTAGCCTGCTGGAGGATGTGAGACCATGTGAAGGAAGGCCCATTTGTCCCAGCCAAGGCCAGCCCAGATCATCCAATAGTCAAGGCCCAGACACATGAGAGAGACCAGCCAAGGTCACCAGAGCCGTCGTCCCGCCCCACAAATCACTTCCAGCACATTAGTGAGCCCAGCTGAGAACAGAAGAACCACCCAACTGATCAATACCCTCAGGAGCCACAGTAAATACTTACCAGTGTAAGCAACTGAGTTGTGGGATGGTTTGTTACGGAGCAATAGCTAGCCGAGACACTTTTTAAAAAAAATGCCCGAGTCAGATGAAGGACTCTATGAAGGCACCTGCTACACCTTCCTTAAATCACAGTATAGCACACCATCAAGGGGGAAGTGCCTCAGCCTCTGTCCCACACTGATCCAGTTAGATGCCACAGTTGCTCTCATAGGAAGAGTAAAGCCATATCTCTCTTGCCTTATGATCCTCACATTGGCCTGACCTACACATATCTTTTGGGGACAGGAGATGTCAGTTCTGCAGTGTTTCACACATCTGCTCACCTTTTTAAATGAACCTAGCCAGTTCCCACTAACATCCTAGCAGTGTCTGCGCGGCTGTAACCGGCACCCATCCACAGTACTTCCTCCACGATGCCCGTTTGGAGCTGCCTCATTTTATGTGCCCTCAGTTCTTTCCTCTGCCACAGTATTTATTCCACTCTGGTGCATTCACTGCTCAGATTTTCCCACCAGATGGGAGGCTTCAGGAGGACAGAGAGCAGGTCTGCCTGGCTATCATTAAATCTTCAGTCCAGGGCACCTGGGTGACTCAGTGGGTTAAGTGTCTGCCTTCAGCTTGGGTCATGATCCCAAGGACCTGGGATCGAGTTCCACATCAGGCTCCCTGCTCCCCTCTCTCTCTCTGACTGTCTCTCATGAATAAATAAATAAAATCTTTAAAAAAAACCCAAAACTTTAGTCTGTAGCACAGCGCTCAGCACATAGCGGGTGCTCAGCAAGTATCTGCAGAGTGAGTGGATGAACAGACGTCTGCAGGCCACTTCTGATCTGGCCCTCCGTTGTGCCTTTCATCCTGTTCTCTCTTTCATAGTTCTTGCTATCACTGCAAACTTTGAGTCCTGTTTCCCATCTGGATCCTTAGATGTAGGGATCTAAGTGATACTCTTGACTTGGAAAACAAAGAAATAACACATTATATTACCAAATAATTTCTTTTTTTAAAGACTTATTTATTTATTTTAGAGATGAGAGAGAGTGCATGTGCATGTGAGTAGAGGGAGGGGCAGAGGGAGAGAATCTTCAGGCAGATTCCCTGCTGAGTGCAGAGCCTGATGCAAGGGTCAATCCCAGGACCCTGAGATCATGACCTGAACCAAAACCAAGGGTTGGAGGCTCAACTGACTGAGCCACCCAGGTACCACTATTACAGAATAATTTCTGTCAACATTGGCTAACATAAGATAGTAAAAGTGTTGCTAGTTAAAAATATAAGCTCCAATCACCAGGTAATTGAGGGGACATTGAACATCTCTGTACAGTGTCTAGCACGTGACTCGGGTTCTCAATTCACACTTGCAGCAGCAAGCTGGAGTCAAGCAACATAGCACCAATCGACCTTTACTCTGTGCTCAGCGCTGTCCTGGCTGCTGTGGGGCAGACACGAGACACAGTGCAAACAGACAAAGGCAGTGTTAAGCCAGGAAGCAAGGCTGAGATCTCTGCCACATTCACTATCCGTTCACAGTGACAGGACAGACTTTCATGGGAACCAATTTCTGTCCCAAACACAGTCTATTGACTTTCAAAATCCTTCTCAACTGCATTACAGAATATCCAGATATCTCCCCACAACATTCTCTGATGGTAGAAGCCCTCATCGCTGTGAAATAGGAATGAAATTTCTAGCTGCCTCAGGTATCTGAAAGGGAAAAATTCAAATTCCCTGAGTTAGCAAGAAATGGACTTTGTTTTTTGCAAAAACACAAAGTCTGTCCCTGCACAGTCATGGTGTGGTATCCCTGAGATGTGTTTATTCAATTTTATTTGCTTATCTACGGTTCAGTTTTCATGGATTTTATTTACTTTTTCACAAGGTCCAAAATCTTTCTGAGATACACCTTAATGGAAAGTAGTGAACCACTTAAAAGGTTTATAAGATGCTCAAGTAATGGGAATTAAAAGTCATTATCTTTGGTGAAGGCAGCAAATGGTTGTCTGAATTGAGTTGATTTTGGTGATACATATTATAATGGAACAAATTACTAATGAAGTGCTAAATTACTGGAAACATCCCTGTTACTTATTAAACACTTTGGTTAATTAGGCCAGGAAAAATAAAGAGTCGAAGAGCATTTTAATACCTCTATTGAGGCCAGGTCAGAAGTGAACAGATGTGAGAACCCAAAACCCAGCCCAAGGGTGCCCTCTCAGGCACAGGCTTCTGACCACCTCTGAGAAATGCTGCCGGGAGGAGCCGCCGACCTTACGAGTTCTAAACAGACCTCGGATTATGAGCAGATCCCCTTCTGTGTCGAAAGATGGGTGGCACTGGCCAATCATCCAAAGTTTGTTTTTAATGAACACTGAACAGTGTAGCTGCAAATACGGGAAAATGGACCTGGAGAAGGAAAATACGGAAATACAAAGTAGGGGGATGTTTAATATTGTCTATTTTGAAAATTCCTGTTTTTTAGAGTCTGACGTAGCTGAGAGACAGGGACACTCTGGCCTCCCCTGTTCTCAGCTCCCCTCCCTGTTTTCTCTGTTTTGTAACCTGATTCTGGAAACTGGCTTCCCATCCTCTTAGCTGTTCCCAAGTGCTTCTCTTGGTGATTAGCCTCTGCTTCTGGCTTCTAAGACCAGGCCCCTGACTGCATCTGGCTGCTCGGATCCTCAGGGATGGACCTTCTCGCTCTCGAATCCCAGCAGCCTATGATGTTCGGGGCTGCGGGATGCTCAGACATCTGGCTAAACGTTACTTCTGGGTGTGTCTGTGAGGGGGTTTCTGGAAGAGATTAGCATTTGAATTGATGAACGTAGTGAAGCAGATGGCCCTCCCCAATGTGGTGGGCATCATCTGATCCACTGAGGGCCTGAATAGAACAAAAAGGCAGAGGAAGGTTGCATTCACTTTCTGCCTGACTGCTTGGTCAGGGCGGACAGCCGTCCTCGGCCCTTGGTGCTCCGTGTTCGCAGGCCTTTACACTCGGACTGGAATCCGTACGCCTAGGCGCTCCGGCTCTCAGGCTCTTGAGCCACAGGCCCTGCTTTCCCAGAGCTCAGCTTGCAGACGGCAGAGAGTGGACCTCTCAGCTTCCACGATCGAGGGAGCCAATGCCTTATAATAAATCTCTTTCTAGATGCCGAGGTAGAGATAAAGGCACAGATAGAGACATCCTCTCGGCCCTGTTTCTCTGGAGAGCGCTGGCTGATACAGAGCCCATGTGCCTTCTGATAAGTTTACCTGACGCCACCTCCCTGAATCCCTCTCCTCTTGGATTCCTGAAGGTTGTGTGCTCCTGGGCTCTCTGCCGTGGCTCTGTGCTGCCTGGTTAAGACTCTTCCATCTCCGACGCACACCCCCGATGTGGACAGTTCCCCCCAGGTGCCAGGTTCTGTCTGCTGAGTCGGATCCACTTTAATATCAGTGGATGGGTTTGTCTACTGCCCTCTACCCACCCACAGTCCCCCTGTGCGAGTTGGATATGAGGGCCCAGCCACTGGGCGGTGAGCAGGACACAAATGCAGAGTCAGAGAATCAGAAACTGCCAGTATCTAGCTGTGTGACTGGGGAACTCTGCTTTACCTCTCTGAGCCTCCCTCCTCTCAGCCATTCTCTAATTCTATTTACAGAGAGGCTACTAAGTGTCAGAAATTCAAAAGATAAGAAGGCAGCGTCCTTGCCCTCAAAGAGCTCGTTTTAGCTAGGGAAACATTCTTGTAAATAAGTAATTACAAAATTGTGAGAGAGGTGCTAAGAAAGACAGAGACAAAATGTTATGAAAATACTGAGAACAAAGCAATTAACCGTGGCGGAGGGAGACCAGCGAGGAGTGTGCAGAGGATGTGTTTGAGCAAACCTCAAGGATGAGCTGGCACTTACCAAGAAGTCAAGAGCCTTCAAGGCAGAGAAAATCAAGGTGTAGGGACGAGAACTGCAGGAAAAACACTAGAAAACTAAGCAGGACTGGAAATGACTGTAAGAGGGGACAAGTGGCCGGCAATGAGGTCAGGAAACAGGAAGGAGCTAAATAGTCATGGGCCTTTTCTGTCAGCCTAAGGAGGTTGCATTTTTTTCGTACAGATAATGAAGAATCATCAAGGGCATTTTAACAGGACAGTTGTCAGAGCAGATGAGTGTGTGTAGGGTAACTCCAACCTGTCCACCGAGAATGGGTTGGAGAGGTGGGAGGCGGAAGTAGGGAGGTCAGGGAGGAGGGCATCGCAATAGGGCAGGTAAAAGAGTGTAGCAGCAGTGCAGGAGGCAGAAGATTCCTACAATGAGGAATGGGAAGAGCTTGGTGAGTAATTTTAGATGTGGGAATGTGTAGGAGAAGCGGATGTCAGGTCACCTCAGAGATTCTGGTTTGGATGCACTGGTGGAGATGGAAGGACTTTGAGGAGAAGGCTGAGAGGAGGAAGATGACCACTGATCTCTGCTTTGGACCAGTTGTGTTTGAGGGAAAGCAGAGGCAGCTGGGTGAAGGGGCCGTGGCAGAAGGACACACTGCTTGGAGCCGAGAGGTCTGAGTTAGGGACACACCCGTGAGAGCCATCCGTAGAAATGATGAACACATGCGGTCCACCAAATCGAGGGCACGGAGTGAAAAGAGAGGAGGGCCAAGGACAGAGCCCGGGGCAAAGCTGCATTTAAAAACCCGGTGAAAGAACCAGCAAGACACTGAGCAGGAGATGTGCGGAAACTCACAGAACTAAAAGAAGGAGGTGACCAAAGCCAGGGGAGGAGGGTCTCCTGGAGGACCCGTGAGCAGCATCTGAGGGGCAGAAATGCAAGTACTAATAGGGAGAGCGTTCACTAGTTTGGGCAACTGGAGGGTTATTGATGGCTTTGCAATGAGCAGTTTCCAGGAATGACAGATACGTAAAAGATGGATTACAGAAAGATGAAGGACAGGGAGAGGGGCAATAGGCTACTTTTCCATATATATTTGGCAATGACGGGAAGGTACACACTGGGGAGTGGCTGGAGAAGAAAGCAATGGGAGACTCTTGAAGTGGAAAAGATTGTAAGCATGTGTACAATCAGGGGATTGGACAAGGTGGTCCCTGAGATTCCTCTCAACATCTTTGTCCTTTGATTCTCAGGACTCTAAGAACACAGGGAAGCAGTCTCGGGCTCCTGGGAGCTTTCCAGCGTGGCAGGAAGAGTTATGGACATGGTTATTAGGGCTTTGTGCCTGCCCGTCCCTCCTTCCCCAATCTGGGGTGCTCTGAGGAGCTCTGGGCAGGAGTGGCACTTGGGGAGAGCTCATGAGGCTGCAAAGGCATCTTGACCACTGCAGATTTGCAACTGGCATGTTTCCATGCCATCAGCGCTTCTCCTCCAGCTTTTGCAAACTGAGGCTTCCCTGATGTGAGAGTCACCCAAACTATTGCTTGGTATTCCTTCCAAGTCCTGGGAGCCCAAGAAACCATGCCCGGAGCCAGATGAAAAGCAGGAAGACAGAGAGTGTGTGAGGGAGGAAAATCAGCAGAAGGCTCCACAGACCTCATTTCCCCCTCTTAGGAGTTTGTATCAGATCTCATGTTAGTTAGCTCGGTCGCTTTTTTCTCCCTGTTTGGTTTAATATTCTGGAGGGAAAACCAAGTTGAATGTGAACAACAGAAGACAAGCATTCTATCTATTTTAATCCTTGAGCAACATATTTCTGAAATAATTTTCAGAAGGCGTTTAGACTTTCAGGAGGAAGAATCTTATCTTCAGTGAATTACTATTTATTGAGGCTTTAATAAATGTTTGTGGGGTTTTTTTGCTGGCAGGCTGCTTTTTGTAGCCCGTTAAAGTGAAGATTATCTTTGGAAGAAGAAAAGCACCGTCTGGTTTTCAACCTGGGTAGAAACACAAGTAGAAACTTCCATATGATCGGTTTTAATCTCACCTACTGAGGTGGGTTTTGCTACTTAATGATATATTTTGGAAATGGATGCGACACCAAAGGTCATCAGGAAATAGAGCTCAGAGCAGAGAGACTAAAAAATCACAAATTAGATTCACTTGCTATGTTAGGTAGTAGGACATTTCCAATCTCCATCCGATTTATGCCCAAGAGAATCAAACCGTGTTTCTAGAACCTGCCTTCTGGGGAGGAGAGCTGGGGTAGGCTCGGGCTGTTGTGTGTTTGCTTGTTTTCTCTGTCCAGTCATGTGAAGGAAGTTGGCTGGGAGTTTTTCCCTTTGTTATGGCCTACAACACAATCGCTACATTATACTGGAGCCTTTTGAAAAGCTGGCGTACAGCTCAATTGCTTGATTTCCATTGTGCTTGAATGGAACACCGTGTAGCCTTAGGGAGCACAGGATCCTCTCCAGTGGCGAAAGAGAGGGGTTGCTGTCTTCAGAATTTTTAGAGAATAGGCTAAAATCTGCACAGGCCACACCAAATTCTCAGGGGCCTTTGTACTGTTCTGATGCAAAGAATTACCCTTGGCTCTTGAAAACTCTGCTTCTGAAATCATGCGATGGGGATTAGGACGTGGGAAATGATGATTTGGTATTTGTCTTCCTATATGTTCCTGAGTCTATGAAAAGGAAGCTCCTCCAAGGGAGCGTCTGTCAGTCTGAGTCCCGGTGTTACAGACAGAACCCAGGCTTCTAAGTCAAAAAGATCTGGATTTAAATCTTGTGCATGACACTGACCAGCTGTGTTACAGGGTCTCCCCAGCCCATTTTACTCATCTGTAAAATGGGGGAGAATAAGGCCCAGCTCACAGGGCAGCAAAAAAGATGACGTAAAACAATTTGAATGAATTTCCATTAATGAGTATCTGTGGAACCCCTACCGAGCGTCAGGCAACAGTTCTAGACACATAGGATAAAGCAGTGAGTGGGGGGCACAGAGACAAGGCACGCAAAGCATGGTGCCTGACCACCAACATGAGCAGCAGCTAGGCCAGGGGCCTCGTGCCAGGTTAATGCTTTGCTTCTAGAATTCCATTCTCTCTCTCCCCAGATCATTAGACTCAAACGTACTGAAAGCGGTACAACTACAAAAATGTACCAAGATCACAGCACTTCATAGGAGTCTCTAGCCCATTTCCCGTATCTGGGACTGACAGTAGCCGGGACCTGTCACCATCAGCTGAAGGGCGGGTGGCATTGTTAGGGTGTAGAGTGCAGGAAATGTCACCCCAAGGGCAGGATGAGTCCAAGTGTTTAGAACTCCAGCATTAAAGGGAAGTATGCATTGTTAATAATAATAATGGAGTAATTTACAATAGAGGCCACCGTCCGAGAGGGAAAGAGATAATAACCTCAGCGCCTGCTCACGTGCCCATAAGAAGTCAGGCTGCCATTCATCCCCCTCAGTACTATTGAATCGCAACCCATGGGATTGTCCTCCTCATGTAACAAGCAGACAACACACTTATTTATGTCCCACGCACTGTGCTAGTAGATCCCATGGATATAACAATTACATTCACACAGTTCCTCACCCTTGACAAGTTTAGGATCTAGAACAGAGGTTGGAAAACTTTGTCTTGAAAGGGCCAGGTAGGAAATATTTTAGGCTTTGTGAGCCATGTAGTCTCTGTTGTAACTGCTCATAGTTTGCTGACCCCTGACCTAGAAGGAATGACAGATATGTAACTAGATAGCGTCAACGACATGTGGGAAATGCCATGATAGCAGGGGGTGGGCACCTAACTTAGCTCGTGGCTTTCAGATAAGACTTTTTATTTAGGAGCTTGTATTTGCAACCAAGGGTGAACATTGCTCATTTCTTTGTCCTTTTCAAAAGAGCAGACCCTCCAAGGACAACTACCTCCGAAATCAAGAGGCAAAGGTCCAGCAGGGGAGACAGTGAAGACCCGAACTTGAGCAATGATTTTAGCAGCAGAGTGGAGGGGAAGACTTGCGATATCAGCTAAAAGGGGCAGGATGTGGCGATAGAATATGGAGAAGGAGGGAAGCAAAGGGTACCCAGGATGGTTACCATGTTTCTGACTAAGGTGTTTGGGCAAGTACCCCCAAGATAGGGAATTTAGGAAGGGCATAATTTTGCAGTAAGAAGGTAGTTTTCTTTGCTTGTGGGAAACTGAAATGGAAGTGTCCAACAAGTGGCTAGACAGCCCTGAGTCCTGAGTCTGTCCCCTGAACTGTTCATAGAGATCCCTAATGGCCTCCTGTCCCCTGTCCTGTGCCTCTCAAATCCATCCTCACTCGGCTGCCGTATGTTCCACCTGAAACGCTGGTCTGTCTTACTCCCCAGCTCGGTCCCCTTCAGTGGTTTTTCATCTGCCATAGGATAAAGTTTCGATTCCTTAGCTTGGTATGAGAGGTTCTCCAAACCTGGCCAACCCCTTTAGCCTTCTCTGTGATCACCCCCTGCGTCCTGTGAGTTCCTCCAGGAGAAATCAGGACCTTGCACAGGCCAGGGATTTGAAAACCCAAGGCAAATAAGGACTCAGACTCTGTCCCTGGGGGGCTGAGACCTTCAGCACGGACAGAGGAATTAGGGTTGGGTATCCTCTGTGGTGGCAGGAATGGGATCCCAATTTCGCCCAGGAGCCGTGAGCAAGACTGCGAACCTAGGCAGGCAGTTCTTCCAACCGGTTGTCACAGCCAGGGCCCCTCACCAGCATGCCCTGAAGCCTCAACTTCTCCAGAATTCACAGTAGAAAGGACAGCACCATCGGGAGGGAGACCTCCTTCCCCGTTCTGTTCTCCCATTAGCCATGCCTGGTGAAGTCCCAATACCAGAGAAATAAAAACTAGCTCCTCCTCCCACAAACTCCAGGGACCCCATTAAACCCAAACTGCCTAGTATTCACATCACTGCTCCTGAAAAAGGAACGGGATCGATTTTCCTCGGCTGGGGAGCAGAAGCTGGCCGTGCAGAGCTGAAGTGGAGCCCCGTCAGACATCGCTTCAGAAGAGGATTCACTCTCTGGGAGGCTCCTGGCATTTATAGCTGCTGCTTGGGTTGTCAAAACAGTGGTGAGGGGAGAAGCAGCTTCTCGAAGATTATAGGTCAAAGAAACAAAGAGGAAAGTTTTTGGAGAAGCTTTTACAGAAACGATGATCCCTGACAACAGGCTTGTTTCTAGTTGAGCAAACACAGAGTTGGGGAAAAAAGCTTCCAGCTGCCTGTGGAATATTTCAGCCTTTATTTTGCATGCAGGGAGGATTTGCCTTCTTACCTGCTGGGTTGGGTTACCAGCAGCATGTGAGAAAGGGTGATTTCAGACCATCTTTCATGGTTCAATAAACTGCAAATCTTTCCCTTCTAGGCTAATGATTCCAAAGAACCTTTGTTTCTCCCATTTGCTCAGCATTAAATGATTTTTAGTAATGGGAGTGGTGCCCTCCACCCCAGTGAAAGCAGCCGGCTTTGCCCCAGCACCCATGCTGGGTTTTCTCCAACGTGGGCCTTTTCGGAGCGTCTTTGATCTAGCCTTGAAAGGTACCACATGCCCACAACTCCAGCCCCAGGAGAAATCTGAATCAAAATATCTGCTTTGCCTTTCTCCCAAGCCCAGTTTTGACATCTGTGACCCACTGCCCCCAACGCACTGCTGTCCCAAGCCGTATGTGACATTTGGTGAGCCTGATTTCTCTGCACACATGAGCAGAAATTTTAGAGTTCATGTCCCAGAATGTATTTTCTTAAGGGGGCTAATAAACACTTTTTAAACTCTCTGAATTGCCAGAACAAATACATATCAAAGAGTTTGATGATAGCCTCAGTGGCACCGTGGGTAGCTAGCAATCTTAAAGTTAACAAGAGGAAACGTGGAATTGGACACTGGGGCATTGGCCTTCACACCTCGTCCAAATCCTATTCTGCTCCCTGACAATAACTCTTCATTGCTCTTTCCTTAGCTGCCTTTTCCCGCCATCTTGTGCAGGTATAGAAAATTCTGGGCAGCAGGAGAAGGACTTTGGCTGCAGGTATCACTAACCCCATTGCCTGGATTATTAATTATTGTTGATAGCAAAACATGGGCTTCGGCAATTGGTGAAAAGTAATTATCGACCATCTGTTGTAGGCTCTCACGTGTAATTACTTAACAGTGGAAGTAATTGTAAAGTCAAGGTAATAATGAGAGCAGACAAGTGACTGTCAGACATGATCAGAGAGGAGATTGTATCCTTAGAAGAACTGACGCGCTCTCTCTTTCTCTCTCCCCCACCCCCGCCACCTCCTCTTCTTCCTTCCTTTAAAAAATTTTTTTAAATATAGCTAAAGTGCACTAACTATGTCTTTGTTTGCTCACGCCCCCTCTTGGGTGAAATGTTCTGTTCTGTGAATTGCCTTATCTAGGCTCAGCAATGCACGGTGCTTAAATTCTCCACCTCACTCCCATACAAGGCTCTAGGCTGGCCCAGGAGAGTGGTCCTGGCTGCATGCTAGGCAAGCAGAGCTGCAAAATGGCATGTGGGTGGCCAGCACTGGACTTGGAGGCTGAGGCTGGAACCCATAGATCACCTGTTCGGGAAATGAACAGGTCAAGCTTTTGGGAATTACCATGCATGACACCGGACTATAGAGAGACACAGTTTCAGGGCAAATTCTAGAAATACAAGCCCGGGGAATACTCCCAGCTGAGTTGGGAGTATCGCCTGGCAAATGTCCCTGCACCCCCTTCATCCAAGTTGTCCAATAATGCTTCAAGGGGCCACTAAGGGCTGCTAAAGGAAGATGTTGGAAGGATTTGGTTTGCAGAACCCCTTGAGCCACGTTAGCCCTCCCTCCCGCTTCTCTTTGACCCTCCCTTCCTTCGGACGGTGCTGCCGATGAGCGCTGGTGCCCGAGGTCATAACTTAACCTGAGTACCCAATCTCTCCAGCTTCCCTAACGATCCAAGTCAAGAAAATCATTGCAATTTACAACCCCTCCCTTGTGCTACTGCCAAGCCTTTCTCTGGAAGGCTGTTTGATATTCTCTCTACTTCGGCATGCCATGTTTTCCTTTGCATATTAAAGGATGAAAATCGAGGTGATGGACACTTTCTCTCAGCACCAGAGTCAGCTGCCAAGTTTTTCTAGCGGACTCCACCTCCTCCTACAACCCTCCATTGCCAGTCTGGGCCTCACAGGGAGAATGCAAGAGAGTGCCTATGTTTCTCTCATTCATCCGTCTTCTAATGAATCACCTGGGAAGTGAAAAAGAACGTGAAAGTCACATGCAAGTGGGTCCAAAGTACTGTTGATTTTACAAGATTTTAATGCCATGCTGGACCGAGGGAACAAATTGTGTTTTATATTTAACTGCAGCAGGAGACTTTATGCTTAATAGGTTTTTTAATATAGTTTGACCTAGTACTGTCAAGAGAAAAACTACATTTTGTTCCTGCCTTACATTCAGGACATGATTTCTGCAGGTAAATAATTTGTAATGCAGTTTCTATTAGTAAGACAGTGTTTCACACATCTGTTTTATGTTTCATTAATGGTACAACAAATGAAACCATCAACCATCCTGCTTCTCTATATTAATTCAACCTACAAGAAAAATGTGTGATGACTCTAGACAGTACGGCCGATTACTGTGTCAGGGAAATCTACTAGTTTACTTATGGATCTGCAAAGGCTGCCAAAGCACAAATCACCATGCTGGCAAATGGCGATCCAATTTACTGTTTAAATCAAGAACGAGTGCCATGGTCTAATCCACAGTGGAGCAGTTTAGAACCCATTAAGTACTAATTTAACTTAATCTCCAGTACCCAACTGATGGTGAATAAGTCAGTTGGAATGGGAAGCACCAGTGGGAGAAAGGCCTTGTAAAGAAGGTGGTTGATGGGACTCTCCACCCTTCTTAAAAAGGGAGCAATCTTCAGTTGGGCCAAAGAGACTCTTGTTTTCTCTAGTGGTGAATAGGAGAGGAGCACTTTATTTAATCTCTCATATTACACCAGTGTTACAAAAGATATTCACAGAAGTGTGTGAGGTTGGGGGTGTGGATGCAGTTGACTTGGGTTGTTAAGGAAGTCAAGGCCTGAGCAAGCATTTAGTTCTGAATTTAATACAGTCTTGATCGCTGTCCTTCACATCCCTCAAATCGATGATGCCTCTGAGGTGCTCTGTAGACGATTTCTTTTGCATCCATGTTCTGATAATAGCAATGTACTTGTATTAGGAATGTCCCTGCCTCCCTTTGGTTTCTCTTCTAACCAAAGCATATGCTTATGGAGGAGTTAGCTCAAGTTATGGAGCAATCTGCTTTGGGCTTAAAGGACATCATTCTGCAGAGAATATCTCAAGCCCACCCACTTCACTGGTTTCTTTTCCTTCAGTTCCCTTGAATAGTGCCTTTCATGACTCTTACTGCTGATCCCCAACATCCCGAATGTCTTTATCTATGGTATTTGCCACCCACTGGTGTCCTGCATACTCTTTTATCTTGGGACATTTTATAAGGCCCTTTTTGTTGGAGGTATGGAAGAAGGCCAGAGTTGGAACTTTGGCCTCAGTGCATTGGCAGTACGAAGACTGTGTTTCATGATGCATAGCATGTTAATGTGGGATGACGTGTGTGTGTTTTAGCAGTAACTCTGGTAGCAAGATATCAGGAGAACTGTGCTCTAGACGGGGTCTTGAGTGTTGGCCTGCCAGAGCCAGGTATCATGATATACCTATAAGGAGCACAAAAGAGGGACATCCACTCTAATCCAGCCTGGGTGATTGCAATTAGGAAATATTTCAGTGGAATCAAAGAAAAAAAAAGATAGTTGGCCAAAATAAGACACGTAAAGTGTGGAAGGGTAATCAGAGACAAAGATGACAACATAAGAGAAGCAGGGAAGCAGCATGAGGGGAGGGACAGGGGGCTCTGGAGTCTAAAGTTCAAGCGAGAAATTGCAAGCAGGAGAGGAAGGGGCAGGTTCGTGCAGGTCTTGCGTGTCGTGGCAGGAAGTCTGTACCTTCTTCAACAGGTGATGGGTAATATGGAAGGGCTCAGGCAGGGACAGTCTGGTGTCACCATGTGGAGGATGGAACTGGAGCAACGACAATCAGGTTGGCATATTCAATAGTCTAGCTAGACAGGGGATAGTGAGGGCCCAGACGATAGGACTGGGGGACAGAGAGGAAAGAGAATCATGGATCATTTAGGAAGGTTGGGGTCCCCAATAGCCAGAAGGACATGTTCTTGGGACAGGCAGGGGACACAGGCACTCTATCCTGGAGCAGGTCACAGAGCTGAGACTCCAGCAACTACCTTAGCCAGCACCTGGGTCAGCGTAGAAACCAAGAGGACCTGGGGCCCAGGCAGGAGGCCCTCCTCACCCCCGCCAGCATTGTCTTTGTCCACTGCTGCCCTGAGTGGGAGCTGGTCCTGAATCGAGGGGCACGATGTTCTGGCAGGTGGTGATGTCTGCAGGTCCGACAGCGGAAAGTGAGGGAGGCCAAAGGCAGGAGAATCCGGCTGGAGCCACAAACTCAGGAACATGGCTACAGATGTTCTATCACTTCTGCCCCCTCACTGCTCTGGGAGGGAACCCCACGAAATAGCCTCTGTGCCCTGCACCTGCTCAACCTGCTCCTCTAAGCAAAGGACACAGGTTGGGGCTCTCACACCCTAACATCCCACGGAGAACGCCCTGTGCAGTGGGCTGGAGAGGGCACTGTGCAGAACGGGCAGGGAGCCCAGATCTGACTATTCCAGAGACACAAGGGACTTGACCACGCTATCCCCAAATCGACAGGGATTGTTCTCTTGTTCTTTCATTCACTAATGAATGAGTGGGTGCAGGGGGCACTGCAAAGATGTTGATGTGGCTCATATTTATGGAAATTACGGTCTAGTGGGGGAGATAAGGTAGGCATAGAAAGAGCATAAAACATGGCATAAAACATGTGTTCAGGTCCACTCGTGAGGCTGTACTATAGACATCCTGAGGAAGGAGTGGTAAATTTCCTGCGTGGACATCAGAAAGGTCCAGTGGAGAAAATGGCATTGAACTGGGCCTTGACAAGTAGAGAGGACTGACCATCCAGGCGGAAGGAAAGGTCTCGAAAAGTCTCAGAAATGGGATGGTTCAAGGAATGCTGAACAGATTGGCTTATTTACTATGAAGGGCATGAAAGGAAGCTAAAGAAAACAGCCTGAGCAGTGCGCCCAGAGGACCTCAAATGTCAGACCCAGAATTTGCACTTGATTCTGTCAGCTGCAAAAAGCCAGTGGGTCATTTTAAGAAAGGTAAGATAGTTTCAGAAGGTATCTGGAGGAAACTCATTTTTTGCTCATGACATGGCTCTAAATCTCGAGAAATGTCCCACTTCTTCATTTTTCCCTGCTGTTGTAAATGCAAATACTCTTTTCAAGCTTGCAAAAACCCAGTTCTGCTCTAAATGTAGTGAGCCATTGACTGATTTAAGTTTCTCCTTTTTTTCCCCCCACAGAAATGCTTATTGTGTTTAGCTGATACGTCTGAAAGGACACAGGCCCAGCAGGTGCTAAGGCTGAGCCATATTTGGGGATGTAGAGCATCTATGGAAATTAGAGCTTAATAATATATATTAAGGGCTGTGTGGAACAAGCACAATGAAATAGTCATACCAGTCATAAGATTCATAGTAATAAAATAAATTGCCCCAGGCAGGGTTTGGAGAAATGTTAATGGTGCCTTCCGATCTCAGGACCCATTTGCAGTCTTAAAATAGAACACCCTAAAGGTGACAGTGATTCTATGAGAAGGGGCAAAAGCAAAGGGACATGGGGTAGAGATTCCTAATACCTAGTAACAGCCCCAGCTGTCCCTGGGATTAGAGGCAACCACCAAGGTCAGGCCATGGATTTCAAAACAGATGCGAGGAAAATGAGGACCGCCATTCCCCCAAGATCTATATGAAAAAAAGAGAATGATGTCTTCTCTCTTAGATTTCTCCTTTCCTTTATTTCTTTTATTGCCTTCATTGAGCATTTAGATTCCCTTGTCTCTGCAGAGACTATGAAAGCCTCTGTTTTTGTCAAAACTTTTTCTGTTTATTCTATCCTTTCTCTCTAGTTAGTCTTCATGCTTGTAAACTGGGTGCCCCAGGCCTTCTTGGTCTGTAGACACAAGAGATGTCTCATTAACCCAAATAGTTTAAGACTTCCTGTTCACATGAGCCTCCAGTCCTTCTTTCAAAGAATCATGTGCTCATGGACTTCTCGGTCAGGCTTGTCACCCGTCACTTGATGCCAGGCCACCCTGTCCATATCTTCCCCACATGCAGTGGCTTCAGAAAGTCCTGCCATTGCAAGGACTAATCAGACTTTTCCCAAGGATGAAAAGATTCAGGCCCGTGTGCTGCTTCCAGATGATTCCCAAGCCTCCAGTCCTGAAGGTCCCACAGAGATGCAGGGTGGCACCCCAAAGCGGAAAGAGTGGCCTGCCACAGTGCTGTGCTTCCCTTTTCTCTGAGCCTATGCAGCCTTGTTTATACCCAAATCACACCATTCTCCTTCAGCTTCTATCTCTCATGCCTCATTCCTAAGGAGTAAAATAGAGGATAGATGACATCTCTTCCCATCGTCTGCCTTGTTGCCTGACATCTCTTCCCATTGTCTGCCTTGTTGCCTGTCTACCATCTCTCTATCTTACATCCTTGCTCAAAAAACTCTGAACATCAAAGACACGAAAAGTTTCAAGAAAAAAAAGAAAACCACACACACGCACAGTCACACACAAATGCCAGTTTCCCCCTTCGTCTACCAAAACACAAATGCTCCCGTACAGATCAGCTCGTGCGGAGAGCAGAGGGCCATATGCCTGCCGGCTCCATAAATAGCCAACTCGAGATCTCCTGGGGGGCTCACCTAGCCGTCCCCTGCTACACGTCAAATAGATCCCCTCCCGCTTCATCATCATGCTGGTTTTACATAGTCATTTATAGCCTAAAGCCACTTTTCACAATTGGCACTCCTCTGGTGTCAACTGTTGAAATCTGTTTGCCAAAATACTGCCTGATACGAGGCTCCGATTTGTTGTTGCAGTGCTGCTCTTTGTCGTGAAAGGACAGTTTACCATTTTGGGCCAAGAACTGGATTTATAAGTGTTTATATAGCAATTTGTAAAATAGCATTTTCAGAGGACTTCTGCGTATATGCTGTTAGGACAATATTTGCCTCCCGCAGAATGAGGAATTGGAAAAAGCATGAGCTTTGGTGTGAGATAGACATGGGTTTGAATCCCAGCTTTACCATTCACCGTCTTTGTGAATTTAACTTCCCTGAGTCTCGATTGTGAAATAGAGCCAATAAAATGTTGTCATGATGATTCAATTAGATGACATATGTAAGGCTCTTGGTTAGAGGAAAGAGAATCAGTAAATGGTGGCTACTATTATTTATATTATTATTAAAAACACCTTGCATTGCCTAAGGCTGCAGAAGAAAAGCATTTATAAACGCTTGGGATAACCAAGAATGCTGTATGCATGGCACTCATGCCCGTCTCTGTATTTCCACACACAGAGCAGACGTCATTAATCAATAAGCCTACTTTTTCTCAGGGAGGCTAAACTTGGTCTCAGAATCTTCAACACAGCATTGGCAAGCAACCACCACTGCTATTTATTCAGTAAATAAAAATTCAGGATGCCCAGTTACATTTGAATTTCCAGATGAACAGGGCATGGTTATTTAGTATATGTGCATCCCATGTAATGCTTGGGACATACTTAAACTAAATATATATGTACTGAAACCATTACACTAAAATATTACTTGTTATTTATCTGAAATTTAAATGTAACTGGGAATCTTGTGTTTTATCTGGCAACTGTTGTGGTTTGCATATGAGTTGAAACTGACTTGATATCTCTGATCTCTACAGTAATCTTGACTTTGGGCTGTCAGAGGATGAAACTCAATTCTAACTAGTGTTAAGTATAAGAGGTAATTTACTAGTATACGTAGCTGGGAATTGCAGGGGTGGATCCAGCATCTGATGCTGTCGGATTCAAGAGCTCAATCAGTATATGAAGTCTCTGTCCTTCTCTCTGGCTTCAGACCTGCTTCCCTGTTGGCTTCTTTCTGCAGCCCAGCTCTCTCCACCTGGCAGGGAGGAAGTCTCCCCCAGCAGCAAATTTATTTATTCCCAACTGAACAACCAGAGAATTTCTTCTTCCCAACTTCTGTTTCTCAACCCAGGCAATTCTGATTGGCCTCACTTAGATCTTGTACTCACTTCTATAATCGTTGACATACCGAAGGGCATGATCATGGGTCATGGGTCATAGACTGAATCATGGGTCCTTGTCATGGGTGGGGGTTAGATGAAGGCACCTCAGTGGGTAGTCCTGCCAGGATTACTTGACGTAGAAGAAGTACCATTCCCAAAAGAAGCAGGGTGCCAGCAGAAGAAAACTCTACTGGGTTCCAATTCAATTCTGAATCGTCTGTCTTTATAGAATTAGAGAAAGCCTTCAATATACAGGAAGGTCAGAATCTACAATTGAGATACAAATATGCAATCAAGTGTAGTAAACCCCAGGTGTGAAGGCATTTCTGATGGCAAAACACAGTGACCTGACACTAGCAAATGTCTTGTTGCAAAACGATGCAGAGAGAAAGAAAGAGATTTTGTGAATGATTGACGGGGACAGTAAGAATTGCTGGTAAATGGTCCTTAGGGAAGCATTTTTGACTCAGCCTTGGTTTTTAAACAGTTTTGAAGCATGGAAAAATTCCCTGTTTTTCTTATGCCTTTGGAGCTCCTGGCTGTCTGCGCTCAAAGGACTGACGACAAGAGGTGCTTACTTAAGGAGTTATCCTGCTTCCAGTGTCTGTAGCTGCACAGGGCGGAGAGGACAAGCAAAGCCAAGCAGTGAGACTGTCCCTGGGTTTGAATCCCAGCTTCACTACCTGCTGGCTTGTGATTTTGGACATGTTACCTAATAAGACAAAGACAGGTCTAGTGCCCCTGCACTGAGGTGAGTTGCCCTTGAGACAAAGGTCATTCCCAGGCCAGGAAGGGATGACTGGGGCAACAAGGTCCAAGAGCAAAAAAAAAAAAGATCTCCATAGAAAGGGGCTGTAGGCAGGGCAGGTGACATAAATGGAAAAGACCACCCATTTAAGAAAGTAAGCCCTCACCCATCCCCATCGCCATCCCCATGTGGGATCCTAGGGTTTTGTAGAACATTTTCTATAGGGATTAAGTCCTGAGGGTCTCGAAGATATATTTACCAAGAAAAGTGACGTCTAAATCTGACTCTCCAGGCTGAATATGAGCCACCAACGGAACAGAGAGGCGACAGCCCATGCAATCACAGACACATGAATATGCATGGCGACATCGCCCAACGTTTTTTGACTCTCAAACCCCGCAAGCTACATATTCAAAGGCCCTCCTGTTCTGTTTTGAAAGAGAAAATATGTAAATAATTTTATGTGTTGGTTTCCTCTAAAAAATTAAGAATCGAAACAGACACCATCACCTTTTGCAATGACATGAATCTCCTGGGACATCATTATGAATCCCAGAGGAACCACTTGGGAGCTTCTAGACTCTGGTGTGTCTGGACAGTGTGAGAAGTGTGGGCACAGTAGACTAGAGGGATCAGTGGGGAGCAGCAGGGAAGGAGCCTAGAAGAGCGGAAGTACCGGACTGCAAAGCCTTACATGCTGTGCGCGGCGCGTGGGCACATATGATACCCAGAGGGGAAGCAAGGAAGGTTTTCAGGAAGAGGCTTGGTAAAATATGACTTGTTAAATGGTGAGTTGCTTTAACAGCGATATGATTATAGCTGTGGTAGGCAGCTTCTAATGTGGCTCCTGACGACCACTACCTCCCGGTGTCTACAGCCTCGTAGGACCCTTCCCCTTGCATGTGGCCTAGACCTAATAACTTGTTTCTAAGGAATAGAATATGACAAAGATGATGGGATGTCACTCCAGAGATTGGGTTACTAAAAGCCTGTGTCCTCTGTCTTGCTGGCCCTCTCTTGCCTTGTTGCGTGCTCACTCCGATGGGAGCCAGCTGCCCTGTTGGAGCCACACCGTGGAGAGGCCCACATCACAAGGAACGGTGGAAGGGCTCCAGCCAACATCTGGGGATGAGCTGAGGCCCTTAGTCCGCCAGGCCACTGAGAACAGAGTCTTACCACCAACCACAAGAGTGAGCTTAGAAGCAGATTCTCTCTCAGCCAAGCCTTCAGATGAGACTGTAGCCCAGCCAGCCAGATGAGATTCTAGCCTTCCAAGAGACCTTGCAGCGGAGGCACGTAACTTAGTTGTGTGCAGATTAAGTTGGAATAATTTATCCCACAGCAATGTATAACTAACCCGTTTATTAGCTCACATTCCCTTCCAAGCACTCTGTTAGTACTGTCCATGCATTAATGATCTCAGGCGATCGTCAGGGGGAACTGTATGAGGTCCAATAACGATCCTATTTTACAGATGAGCTTCTTGAGGCTTAGCTGGGTTAAGGAACTCTTCCAAGGTCACACAAGTACTAAGTGGTTGAGCTAGGATTCCAATTTTAATCTTTCTTATGCCAGGATGTTAATTCTGAACCACTACACTGTATGTTTTCTTAAATGCAGCAGAAGTCTGTGGACGTAGTGGGGTAGGAATGAGGTAGGGAGTCATGGGCTTCTAGAAAAGTCCTCATTAAATCTACAGAAAATTGGAGGAGAGTAACTAAGAGCTGATAATTTTATTTCACCTTTAAAGACTATTAAACACAACATACTGTAATGGAATTAGTGACCTTATTAAAACATTTACTCACACATTACTACTTGATAAAATTATGAGTTAATAAATCTTTTTACACCTACAAATGATACAACAAACCATTCATCTGAAGGCAAATCATCTGGTTACACCGACTCTCTGATTTATTTCAGAGGTACTGGGAGTCTTTAAAAAGCCAATCAGACTTTAGGAATCTTTAGGAAGGAAGGGATGTTCTTAAGATTCTCAGTTCCCTGTAATCCAGAAGGACACCGCCAGATGCCCCTCATGCCAGCCCCACCACCCACCATTTCTCTGGCCCACCCACCATCTGTTCATCTGGCAGAGTGCTGGGAATGCCCTCCTTAGCCAAAAATATCTTCACAGTTGCCTGGGGAGAATAGTAGGTTGGAGAGAAGTCCAGAAATGGGAGTGAGCAAAGGAAAATCATCTGCCCTCCAGTTTTGCTGGTGTAATGTGAAACCTTTCAGGGAAGAACTGAAGGCTGGGTGTGAAGGAGGGGATGTCAAAACACCCAGTGGCAGGTGCAGGTCTGGGAGGATGGGGGGAAGGACAGGGCATGTCCAAGATGGCTTCCGTAGGGCACCTGGGTGGCTCAGTTGGTTGGGCGACTGCCTTCAGCTCAGGTCATGATCCCGGAGTCCTGGGATCGAGTCCCACGTCGGGCTCCCAGCTCTGTGGAGAGTCTGCTTCTCCCTCTTAACTTCTCCCCTCTCATGCTCCCTCTTTCACTGTCTTTCTCTCAAATAAATAAATAGAATCTTAAAAAAAAAAAAAAAAAAAAGATGGCTTCCCTAGCCCACAGATAAACATCTCCTTTCTCAGTAGGATTAGACTAGCTCGTATCAGCTCTACTGCTTGAATCCACTCAAAATCTCCTTTCTCCCACTACTCATCCGTTCCTTTTCATCCTTCCATTTAGGAGCTCCTCCTTTCCCCTTGATCATCTCTAACAAAATGGCTGATAGAAAATTTCCCAGAGACACCCTAGAATGAGCCACACATTGTAAAAGGAAGGTACAAGGAACTTTTGACTGACTAAGATAATTAGAGAGAAGGAGGTGTTGTTAAAACAAAACTAGTCCAAGTGTGGTACAAAATGTATGAGAATGTAAATTTTTTCGTTAAAGTTATTTCCAACATTTAAGAACACATTTGTCATCCTACAGAAGTCATCTAAATGTGTAAACATAATGCAATACTTTAGGAGCACAGAACATGATATAAATTGCTTGAATAAAAAAGTGGCCAAAAGTTTAACATCTGTTAAAATGAGTAGTCGCGGTTACCTTTTTCTTGGATGAGTTGTCCTTTTGATGTTCCTAATATTCAAACTAGACCCAGGTTGGGCGCAGAGGGATGGCACCCTCCTCATGTTCCTCTCCCTCATCTCCCCTCTTTTTTTTTTTTTTTTCATCTCCCCTCCTTAACAGCCAGTGGCCTCTTGGCACTGACGCACTGGGTACGATTCAGCAACTTGCTGCGGAACTGGGATGGGCTGCACACCTGTCACGTTCCGGGCAGCATAACACGACCACACCCACCAGGACTCTAACGTGTCCACATTTCATGGAGGAGGAAACTGAGGCTTCCTGAGTTGAGGTCATTTCCCCTGCTCGGCTAGGGAAGTGAATTCAGGCAGCCTGCCTCTGGCGTCCACGCTCTTAGCCCTAGCATGGTGGCCCGCACTGGAGATCTGCTTAGCTTTCCTCCCCAGGGTGGACCGTGGTGTCTCTGGAATGAGTCCTTGGCAGAGGGATGGGGCCACATGCCTTGGGCTACAGCATCAGGGAGGGATCACTCTCCATTGTCTCCCCAGAGCCTAGCTCTGCACCTGGCACTAGGCAAACTGCAATAAATATCCATTGCATTAAACCTCAAACAATTGGCTTTATCTTAATTGTTAGCAAATACTCTGACAAATTTCCTCCTTATAAATCGTCATCTGTAAACATATTAATCCTCCCGCGAACAGCACAAAAGTAAATGGCCAGGCGAAGGCATACTGGTCTTGGTTACTGGTTTAGCCTGAGTTCCCCTGAAAGCGGAGAGTCTCTTTTGATAAGTTATCCAAGGAAACAGGAGTGGGGAACCCAGGAGAGAGAAACACACGGGAGGAAGGGAGGCTGATTCAAGGGTGAGTTCTTGAGTTGGATCACCACTGTGGGCCACAGGGACTCTGTACTACCAGGATTCTGGGGAATAGGAAAGACAGAAGAGCATTTCGCCGCAGGCTCCATCCATCCTCCATTGGGTATGGGTTGTCCCCTGGGGTCAATGCACCTTAACCCCCGAGCTGCACCCACAGGTGTCCAGAGTCAGGGAAGCCTGGGCAGAAAGTGAGAGGTACACGTAGAACTAAGGCGAGGTGAGGCCCTGGCAGATCACACCTGCTAGAGAAGTAGGCAGGCAGAGTGGATATGAGGCTGCCCCATGTGGGCGTGAAATCTACGGGGGACTCCACATGTGCTGGGCTGGAGGGAGGGCAGAGATACTCCTTAGAATGCTGGATGGTGCCAGAGGTCTAGCCTGACCCTATGTCAGACACGCTCTCCGGAAAGGGCATGTTTTTTGTTTTTTTTTCTCTCAAATCAACAAATTAGAGGTCTATTCACATTAAAAAACTTCCTTTTAAAATGAAAATAAGTGAGAGAGGCCAAGGTTAATTCTACAGGTCATTCAAACCTATTGTGAGTGCTTTCATGAGATTGCCTAAAATCACAGGGAGGCAAGCCAAGAAGCATGAGTTTGGGTGGAAGATACTAGGAGAGGGATGAAGAATAGTGAGAATTGACTGCATATCTGGTGAATGTGGAGTAGGGGGCTCTGTGGGCTCTGTGGGCTGAGCCCCTGGGAAGCCCGTGTAGATGGATCCATGTGGCATGCAGCAAAGATGTGGAATGTACATTCTGCATTCATATTAAGCCTGCTTTCCTTGCGCTATCTTCTGAGAAGTATAAAAATACACTCAGAAGTGGCAGATGACACATTCCGTATAACTTTAGAAAAGTTTTAGAATTCTCCGCCTTGTTTACAATGAGGACTTTTTGTTTCGTTGGGAAGCATTGTGCTCTGCAGGTAACTGGGAGTTTGTCAAAAAATGACCTCCGTTTTTAGCAAGTTGGTTGTTCAAAGTGTGGGTGGAGTGCAGAGTGGAGCCGGGCGATGGGAGCCCTAGCTCATTCTTACCAGAAAGGATTCTGCTGGAAGAGCTGCAGTCACTGGACACATCGGCGGGGAAAGCAGCTGGCCCCTCCACTGGTAATAATTACAGTGATGATGATAGCAAACTCGAACAGGACATGTATTAGATGTTCCAAGTACTGTCATTATCTGTATCTTACAGATGAGGATCATTGAGGCACAGAGACACACAGGAACTTGTCCAGGGTCACACAGCTGGTGAATGACTGGCAGAGCTGGGACTCACATTCAGGCCATGAGCCTCCAGAGCCCCGCTGGCGAGCATCCTGACCACGGACATCCTCAGGGAAGCCCGCGTGAGCTCCATGCGGGGGAAAGTCCGGAACCAGGAGGCAAACGCCTGTGAGCCCACCAAGCTGGGGGCACCTGGTATAGGGGGTGGGACCGGTTGCGTCCTGGGCATTCGTGTTTCTCCGACAGAAACCCAACAGAGAAGCACAGGATTATACTCCCTGGGGAAGAGTAGGAGCGTGAGCCATGTAGACTTGACTGTTCTTGCCTGCCCCGTGCGGAAGCCCGAGGAATCGTAGGGGCGTTTGTGTGCAGCGTGTCCCAACACTTCACTCCATGCGTGCGGCCGCCTTGGCCGGGTCACTGGCATGTCTCACTGGGGCTACTGCAGTGCCTCTTCAGTAGGGTTTTTTTTACCTTCACTCTCTCCTGTTTGACAGACCCCATGATCTCTTAAAAATGTCAATGAAGGCATGCTACCCCTTTCCTTAAAATATTTCAGTGGCCTCCCACTGCACTTTCAATAAAATCCGAGTGCCTTCCCATGGCCCCCCGAGGCCAAGCACCGTCCTCTCTCTCCGACTTCACGTCACGCCCCTTTCCCCACTGTTCTTCCTGACACAGTCACACTGTTTGTACTTCGGCCAACCCTTTGCCCACGGAGGCCTTTCTGCAGCTGCTCCCTTTGCCCGGGGCGTTTCGCCCAGCACTCAGCCTGGCCGGCGCCTTCTCACTCCTTGCTTTGGCTCGTTTTATTAGGTGCAGATCCGAGTCCATCCTATGTGAAGCGTGTAGCACATCGTCACAACTAGACTACTTAAGAGTCTCCCCTCCTTGTATCACAGATTATTTTCCTCTCCTTCCCTCTTACTCTCATTCCCCTCTCTCTGTAGAGGGATTGAGATTGGTTCTAACGTACCCTTGGGAAGAACATTGTGATGTTTCTAGTTGTGTTTTCTGTGTACATAAAAGGCGTTCTCATTCTGTTTCCTGCCTTTTTTACTCAACGGTACAACTGACTTCCAGAGCTAATCGCATCCCTGCTCATGCGGCCCACTGCTTCTTAGTGTTCTGCGGTAATCCATGGCAATTATTCACCCTCACCATGGGCCCCTCCACCTCACTTCTCTTATAAATATTATCCTAATAAACATTCTAGAATTCCTTTTCTTATGGACCTGAGCGCTGTTATTCAGTGGAACAACACCTGGGAAAAAAAAAAACAAAACAGCCTCTAGCAATCTATACACCGCAGACTTGGGCTCAATGTGCTTAGGAGCCACATAAAAAGACCTGAAAATGGGGCACATGTTCCAAGCTTGTCTGCAGGCCTACAGAAGCTTTCTTGGCCCTGTTACTGCTCCCATTTCTATCCATGCAGCTATCCTGTCTGTTCCCTACTACAGCCACAATACTCCCTATATTAACGTCATTCCCCTTTCCTGGTTCCTAGCCTTGGACTTGCTGTCCACCACTTAGAATCTTCAAGCTCACCTAAGGATGGTCATATTTCCCTTGGCTATTGTCCACACACTGCAGGAGCACCTTCTCATATGCAGCAAACTTGGATCTAATAGGGGTTTTGCAGTAATTGTGCAGAGAAAGAGCATCTGATTGAGATATTCATGTCATTTTCTTAAAGGTCACCTCCCTTGTCCAATCATGGCAGCTTCCCCGGGGTATTTCTGAAGCCTCATTTTAATGGCATGATGCTATTTCTGAGGTCATGTCCCTCCATGTTCTACCCTAGAAAGAAGTCAGCACTGCCCCCTCCCCTGCTTGCAACTCTTTGTTTTATTGGTTTGTTCAAAGCCTCTGCTTTGCTCCAGAGTGCTGTCTGGGAGCCACGGCTGCCCCAGCTGCCCTGTGGAAAGTCCCCAAGTGGGCTCGGGACATGGTGTCCACAGCCTCAGGTTCATTTCTTTAGCAGAAGAACAACTAAGCCGACATAAAACAAGTAGGCTCTTTCTGATTTCTGGGACAGTTGCCTCATTTCGATTGAATTATATTGAAATAACTTAGGTTTTAGGGGGATCAAATGAAGAATGCTTTCTGAATGGGTTCAAATCAACTTCTGTTTGCGTGAAGATTTACAGGAGGTTCATCGGCCAGCCAATAAGTTCTGGCCTAAGTTTGCTTCTCCTTTCAAAATGATTTTGAAAGCCCACAGCCCCTCCCCAGATTAAGGGGGAAGTCAGGAGCCCATTTGTTCTTTACAACCCCGGCAGCCACAACAGAGCTGGTCCTTAGTGAATTGCAAATAGCAGTTACAAAAAGAAACAAGTTTAGCCCAAGTTTTTCTGTGTATGTTTTCTTATTCCCCGGGAGAAACCTAAACTTCTTTTTCGAACCCTAAGGTGTCATTTAGATTGCTATCAAAAAAATGGTGCCCCCTGGAAATGATTTTACCTCTGATCTTTTTCATATGTGTTTACAGAGGCGCCTGGGTCTGTGGCTTTGATTTCTGAAAATCTACCACCTGGCACAAGGAAAGGCTTTAACAATCTCACATATCCGTGCCCAGACATCGCTAATATCAAGAAAAGAAGCATGTCAGTGCTTTGTTCCAGTTTCAGAATGTCAATGAATAAAAGCAAAGATGATAATGATAAAGTAGCTAAAATAAATCATGTGGTTAATATGTGCCAGGTTCTGAGCTGAGCCCGTATTATCTAATTTAATAGTCTAAACTCCCCAGGGGTGACTTACCTGAAGCTCATACCTTGCATAACTTGCCAAATTCCCATAGCTGGTAAGTGGCAGAGCCTCAGTGTCAGATGAAGTCTGATTCCAAAGCCAGTTCTCTTAAGTACTACACATTTCTCTCCCCTAAAGTGCCATCAGAAGGTTCTTGGCATCCTTTATAAGCCCTTACAAATTGGGACATATTTTCTTCATATCTGCCATTTTCCTTAAGTTTTTCAGAAAAAGGATCTTTGTTGCTCTTGTAAATTCATCTGGAGACATGGAATGTCTGGCATTGCTTATGAAAAAAAAAAAAACCTCACCAATAAATAAATAACCAAATGAGTGTTGTTTTTTGCTCTAGGTGTGTTTTTAAGATTTTTTAAGCTCCCAGAGGACGCGTCCGTGGCCATAAACTGTGTAATGAATTAAAAATATTGAATCATACGGAAGTAATCATTTTTATATGATATGGCATCCAGGGATGAATTTAGCAGATAAAATACCCCCCCCCCTTTATTAAGGCAGGTTTAAGGAAATAATGGCTTGCCAATTGGTAAGCAAATGGAAAACAAAATGTCTATTCCCATTGTTGCTATGTTCCAAGTACACGGCTGATTTGTCCTCGACTTCACTGTGTGAGGAAGGAAGAAGCTAAGAGCCAGAAAATTGGGGTATTTAAGGTCACACGAACCTCACTCCACCAGAGTTGAACCATTTTCTTTCATCCACTCAAAGCTATTGCTTGGCACAGTACTACACCCGGAATACAAGTTGGTGAACAGCACAGAAATAGTTGCTGCCCTGAAGACCTTGTAATTATACCTGGTGTAATTTCACTCCTGAAACTCAGGCATGCCGGTACGAAACTTTGTTTCTCTACAATTCAATTTAATTTAGTTATTGAAGGCTCACATCCTTTTGACAGCAGGAAACAATCTTGCAATTCCAGGTATAACTCACTTCCTTCTGGAGTAAAACAAAGTCTATTTTGGGTGAGGAATTTGTTCAAGTTTTCCTTCCTCTCCTTTCCCCTTCCCTTGGGAAGTAATTAAAGTTCCCAGGGGATTCCAGGGGAAACTGAGGTCTCATTCACAGTGATCTGTGGTCCACATGGGCCTTCACTGGGTTCAACTTTACCTTATTTTGCCCTTGTCCTCAGGTTCTGCCCTTTGCTCCTATTATCTGTGCTTTCACGAAGGTCTGCGGACTCTGGGCATAACTTCTTTGAATCCTCCTTATCCCAAATCCAGACCACTTTGAATTAGCTCGCCTTTTCTAAGCACTCCTCTCTCCCATGGGACATCTAGAGCTCTTTTTTGTCTGTTTCCCCCATCTTCCCTGAGAGTGATAGTATCCCAAGACCTCCCCCAGGGCTCTCTACCGGTCCCCCTCCCCCACCATTGCTGCCTTTCCCTGAGCCTTTCTACAAGGCTTTCTGTTTCCCCGGGGAATCCCTGGGAAAGCAAGGCTCAGGTCACCTCTACTCTGGGGTCCCCACACCCTGACTGAGCCATAGATCACTTACTGGGAAGAGGGGATGCAGGACCCCCTTTTTGTCTTGAGTTCTTCTCCCATTCCCCAAGCCTCTTCTTTTCAACCCAGAATAGACTTTTCATCTCCTCTTGAGCAGTAAGGAAAACCAGCTCTTAAATCATCATGAATTCTAACAGAAATATTGTTTGTGGTGTAAACTTTATATGCTATTTTCTTCAGAACTCAACTTTTTGACTGTCAGGACCCTTTTCTTAAATTGATAAATTGAACTTTGTCAAAACTAAAAAAAATCTCTTCTCAGAAGATATTGTTAAAATAAAAGACAAACCACAGAGTGGGAGTAGTATTCATGATCCGCTTATCTGACCAAGGTCTAACTGCAAAATTTATGAAAAATGCCTATAACTCAGTAATGCAAAGCCAAACAATCCAATTTTTTTAAATGACCAAAACCCTGGAATAGTAACTTTATAAAGAAGATTCTGCGAATGTCCAATAAGCACATGAGAAGATGCTCAAACCATTGGTCATCAGAGAAACGCAGATTAAAATCACCATGAGATACCATTTCGCATCCATTAAAATGGCTAGAATCCTGGGGCGCCTGGGTGGCTTAGTCAGTTAAGTGTCTGACGCTTGATTTCAGCTCAGGTCAAGATCTCAGGGTTGTGAGACTGAGCCCGGTTTTGGGCTCCATCCTCAGTGGGGAATCTGCTTGAGATTCTCTCTTTCCCTTTCCTTCTGCCCCTCCCCTTGCTTGCATGTTCTCTCTCTCAAATAAATACGTAAATAAATCTTTTTTAAAAAAGGCTAGAATCCGGGGCGCCTGGGTGGCACAGTGGCTTAAAGCCTCTGCCTTCGGCTCGGATCTCAGGGTCCTGGGATCGAGCCCTGCATCGGGCTCTCTGCTCAGAAGGGAGCCTGTTTCCCCCTCTCTCTTTCTGCCTGCCTCTCTGCCTGCTTGTGATCTCTCGCTGTCAAATAAATAAATGAAATCTTAAAAAAAAAAAAAAAAAGGCTAGAATCCAAAGTACTGATAATACCAAAGTCAGGGAAGGATGTGGAGCGCTTGGAATTGTCATCCAGGGATGGTAGGAATCTGAAATGGTTCAACTTCTTTGGAAAACAGTTTGGCAATTTCTTTCTTTCTTTTTTTTTTTTAATCTAAATTCCATTTAGTTAACACATACCGTATTATTAATTACAGGGGTGGAATCTAGTGATTCATCAGTTGCATATAACACCCAGTGCTCATCACATCAAGTGCCCTCCTTAATGCCCATCACCAAATTACCCCATTCCCCCACCCACCTCCCTTCCAGCAACCCCCAGTTTGTTTCCTGTAGTTGAGAGTCACTTATGGTTTGCCTCCTTGTTTTTATCGTATTTTGTTTTTTCTTCCTTTCCCCTACATTGATCTGATTTGTTTCTTATTCTACATATGAGTGAGATCATATGATATTGTCTTTCTCCGACTGACTTATTTCACTTACCATAATACCCTCTAGTTCCATCCACATCATTGCAAATGGCAAGATTTCATTATTTTTGATGGCTGAGTAATATTCTAGTGTGTGTGTGTGTGTGTGTGCGCGCGTGCGTGTGCGCGCGCGTGTGTGTATGTGTATCACATTTTCTTTATCCATTCATCTGTTGATGGCTATCTGGGCTCTTTCCATATTTGACTATTGTTGATAGTGCCGCTATAAACATTGGGCCCCTTTGAATCACTATGTTTGTATCCTTTGAGTAAATACCAGTAGTGCAATTGCTGGGTCTTAGGAAAGCTCTATTTTTAACTTCTTAAGGAGCCTCCATACTGTTTTCCAGAATGGCTGCACCAGTTTACCTTCCCACCAACAGTGTAGGAGGGTTCCCCTTCTCCGCATCTTCACTAACATCTGTTGTTTCCTGAGTTGTTAATTTTGGCCATTCTGACTGGTGTAAGGTTTTTCTCATTGTTGTTTTGATTTGTATTTCCCTGATGCTGAGTGATATGGAGCATTTTTTCATGTGTCTGTTGGCCATTTGAATGTCTTCTTTGGAGAAATGTCTATTCGTGTCTTCTACTCCTTTCTTGACTGGATTATTTGTTTTTTTGGGTGTTGAGTTTGATAAGTTCTTTATAGATTTGGAATACTTGCCCTTTATCTGATAAATCATTTGCAAATATCTTCTCGCATTCTGTAGGTTGCCTTTTAGTTCTGTTGACTGTTTCAGTTTTGCAATTACTTATAAAATTAAGCATACTTCTACCCTATGACCCACCAATTGCTAGGTATTAACCTAAGAGAAGTGAAAATATATATACACAAAAATCCTTGTACAATAATGTTCATAAGAGCTTTATTCATAATAGCTAAAAATAGGAAAGTTTGGGTATCCAGCAACAGAGGAAGGGATGAATAAACGGTGATGTACCATGTAATGGAACACTGCTTTTGATGAATACAGCATGGTATTGTAAATGTGCCTTCTCTTCCTTATGATTTTTTTATAGCAGTTTCTTTTTCTCTGGTTTCCTTTATTATAAGAATACAGTCTGTAATACATACACAAGATACGCATTAATCAACCGTTCATGTTATCTGTAAGGCTTCTGGTTATCAGGCTATTAGTAGCTAAGCGTTTAGGGAGTCAAAAGTTACATGTGGATTTTTGACTGCACAGCGGGTCAGCACCCCTAACCCCCACATTGTTTAAGGATCAACTGTAATTCCACGTATATCAAGTTCTAGAACAGACAAAAGTCAGAACCATGATTGTCTCTGCTTGGAAAAACTCTTGACCAGAAAGGGACACCTTTTACTGAGTGAAAGAAATGTTCTCTGTTAAATGCAGTGGAGGTTACCCAGGTGTCTACATTTCTCAGAACTTAAAATCTGTACATTTTATTGTATGTAAACCCTGCATCACTTTAAACAAAGAGGAAATAGACTTTTTTTTTTTTTTTTTTGTCTCTCGAAGAGCAACTCTTGCAAACCAAAATTTTGGCTTTCAAAGCTATTGATTTGTGCTCTGATTTTAAATAAAACATTCAGAATATAAGTTGATTATTTTTGTTGTTCAAGACTGTGCGTGCCTTCTGAAGGTGGCTGGTATGAAAACCTATTACTAGAGAGGGAATCGCCAGGCTGGGGTTAGGGGTACATGGGAGCACAGAGGTGGTGGGACGTCAGTGTGTCACTGATGTGGCCAGTGTGGTAAGACGCGATCTGCTCACAGCCTAGTAGGAGAGGCAGACCATAAAAATGCAAACAAATAAGCAATGTGTAATTATAATTTCTGCTAAGTGCTAGGACTGACATAAGTAAGGTGCAATAATGAATAATTTTGAAAAAAATTAAAAAAAAAGAATAATTTTCAAGGGAAGACTACTTAAACAGAAGTACTTCTCTGCTGATACAATCGTGATTTTCTCCTCATTAGGAGTTCATATATTCTTGCTTTTTAGCATGCTTATTAATTTTTAATTGGAAGGTAGTAGTGAATTTTATTTTGTTGGGTGCAAGATATTTTTGTATTCCTGCAGCTCTCCTTAAGCTTTGTTCTGAGACACACTGGAAACATCTTGATCCTTTTGTTTCTTGCTTTTAAGCTTCCTTAAGTGAGGCCAGAGTAGCATTTTGTCTAGGACAAATTGTGCTCCACTTCTAAGGCAAAATGCTTTTGAGTTCGCTACTCAGAGCCTGCTTGATGCCCCAATAATTATGAAGTTTCCCAGTCTGGCTAGTGGGAAGAGACGATTCATGGTCCTGTGTGATCCCCAGTGATTGTTCCCTCATTATGACTGCTTTTGTGGTGCTTTTCCCAGACTCGGACAATTTCCTTACATGTATGAACTGATTAGTGCTTGGTGGAGACGTGATGGGACCCTCTACAGATGACCACAGTAGTCTGCCATACACTCTCTCTTCTCCCGTAATTTGTTCTAAGAACCCTAGCTCCTGGGGCGCCTGGGTAGCTTAGTGGGTTAAAGCCTCTGCCTTCGGCTCAGTCATGATCTCAGGGTCCTGGGATCGAGCCCCACATCCGGCTCTCTGCTCAGCGGGGAGCCTGCTTCTCTCTCTGCCTGCCTCTCTGCCAACTTGTGATCTCTCTCTCTGTGTCAAATAAATAAATAAAATCTTTAAAAAAAAAAGAAGAACCCTAGCTCCTTTGGCCTCCCTGACTTCTTGCTTTGTCTCCTCAACTCAGGGAGTCCTTGACATAGGAAACAATAGGGAGTAAGCTGGGGTATCAGACGGCTCCTTTCTTTTATTTCCTATCACACAGGGATCACTGTCCTTAGCTGCTTGATGCCCAATGTCTTAAAAATAATCATTTCATATATTTTGTCCAGTTTTCAATTGTTTCCAATGGAGAAGCGAATCTAGTCACTGTTAGTGCATCTTAGATGAAAGCATTCCAATTTATATTTTTAAAGACTACTTTGCTCTGTGAAGAATAAACCAGAGGGCAGTTTATTTCTATGAACATCAGGTTTGTCTGTTTCTTAATCAACAAAATAAAGGCAATATTAGTAAAGTTGACCTCATAGTGCTATTGTGAAAATTAAATGAGATAGTACATATGGTGTGTAAAGAAGATTAATTGCACCTTTTCTCCATGGTGTAAAGATGGTAAATAATTTAGAGAATATCCATTTTACATCCTCAGGTATTAGTACTCAATGAATGTTTGTTGTTGAAAACCCAGTCTGCTTGAAAGATGGCAAGATAGTCTACCCAACAATGACATCAAGATTTCAAGTCAAATAGAATTGGTTAAAAAAACAGTAGCAGCATTTGAATACCTATTACTCTGATAAATCCTGACAAGAGGGGCCCAGCAGAGATGGAGAAATCCCCAGGGAATTGTGGGAAGGCTAAGGAGATCAGACCCAGAGGGACCTCTCACAGAAGTTTGCTTGTAGGCTCAAAAGATCTCTGTTGGACAGCCCAGCCATCCTGCAGCCACCTATGGTGAAAACATTAGCAGAAATAATGTTCGTTTATTGTTTCTTCAGAGTCTCTAGAACAAAACTGCTCTAAGAGAAACATTTAAAGACAGAGCTGTCTATTGTCAGGACAGAGAAAAAAAGAGAGAGATTATCTGCATTTTAAAATCAGAGTCTTAGGTTTTTATAGTTCTTGAATATATGAGCACACATGAATCCTCTTCTTTTTTGTACCTAAGAATTGATTCCCAATTCTCCTTTCCTGCCCAAACAAATGACTAAAAGAAACCCCCTTCGTGTCCAGCTACACTGCAGGAAATGCCTGCTCTCATCTGAGGCTGTATCACTTCCAACATTAGCAGTCTTGAGCCAACTCCAAGATAAGCAGTTATTAAACAGTTTATCAAGTAGTTTCCAAGAGGCTTCCCTTTGCTGTTTATGTTGGAAAGTTGTTTCTGAGACCTCAGATTCTATTTACTCTAAGCTGTGTTTGTGGTCAGAGCCTTTACTGAGCCAATGTAGCTTACTGCAAGCTTTCACATCCAGGAGAGCTCGTTTGGGGTACATTTTCATTTTTTAAACAGAAATGGATGATTAGCAAATCCCACAATGAGGTAAGTCTCCAGCTCAGTCCCCCAAATGTTTACTAGCTACTTTTTGGCTGCTGAAATACTTATCATAAAGGAAAACCTTAATCAAATCAGTAAAGGTTTTCAATTGCAGTGTTTAGTTTCCCTCTTCTGAATTCATTCTGGCTGCCTCCATCAGCCCTGTATCTGGATGCAAAGAACAAGGAAAGGGAATAAATCCCCCCTCCTTTTTTTTTTTTTTTTCAGTGAAAGAGAAAGTTACAAATAATGACAAGTTTTTCTAGCTTTAGCATTCAACAGCTTAGCTAATAAAAATGAGCATATTGTTGTGTCTCTAGCCAAAGTGAGATAATTCCCAGAGAATAGTTGATCGTATCTGCTGAACTGGTCCCACTCCCTGCTATATTTTCTATTTCAATCCTCACTTTGTTCATGAAACAGCAGTGATGATTTAGAGTGACATGCTGTTGCTATGGAATCTTATTTCTCTCTGCTTTTAGTCTATTGAGGACTTGCGAGCTCTTAAATGTCTTTGCATGAGTTATTGCTGCAACGCCCTGATGGGCTGGGCAGCTGTTCAAACCCAAACTCAAACCAGGGATGGTGACAGAGTCAAAGGTTGGGGTTAGATGGTATGGCATATAAAATAAAAAACAGGGAGATACGGAAATCGTGGCCCATTACTTTATCTGGGAGGATTTTGATGATCTGAGCATTACTGCGGTGCTTAGGGAAGGTTGTAGCCCCAGCATTGCGGTTGTTCATGATTTATTCCATGTCTGGCACTCTGCATTCCTCTTCTTGCCCGATTCTCTTAGGAAAAAGATCGGTTTTCTTGTAACCTGGCATCTCATATTCCTACACCTAAAGGAGAGGTTCAGCTCCCTTGACCTGATGCCTCACTGTCCCCTCACCGAGGGATTCGTAGCAGTTCACTAGAATGTCATCTCCATGAGGACAGAGACACTGTCTATCTAGCACTCTCAATGGGGACTTAATACGTAAGATGATCAATCAATATTTCGTTGAATGGCTTAATAGAATTATAGAAGCTTATTATTGAAAGGGAGCTAAGCACTGCTCATTCTACTTTCCAGCCACTTCAAGTATCTCTCCCACAAAATGATGACAGTTGGTCTTATTTCTTCTGGAACCCATGCAGCCATGACACCCCCCCCCCCAACGTCAACCACTTAGAAGGCAGTCCATTCCATTCAGAAGTTTCATCTTACATACAGTCACAACTTATCTCCATGCATCTTCTCTCCTTAATTCTTGTCCTTTCTTCTAGAGTGCCTCTCCCTTTTTCCTGACAATGTTTTAGATAGCAGGAGAGGATCTCACAATTCCCCATGGGGTCCAGATGGGGTAAAGCAGAGTGTAGATGGCTACATAGGTGTCACCCATAAAACCAGGGAGGAGCTCTTCTCTTTATACAACAGCTGATTTTTCGGATGGTGTTCAGACCTACCAATGTTAAAGATTGCATGATACAAATGGAATATTTAGGATTCATTATACTGCAAGATGTTAGTGGACCTTGGGGGGAAAACCTCCATATTAATTTGTCCTGACACAAAGCTTTGAGGGACCCAGATTCTCAAGGAACTATGTGTTAATTTTTGATCGGGTAAAGACCTTGGAATTGAAATTTCAATTAATTAATCATACAGCTCTTTTTTTAATTGAGTATCTACTCTGTACCATCACTTAATTTTCTTATGTTAAGGCTATACTACTAATCACTAAGATTTATGAAGTGCTAAGTGCACTGCAGGTGTTATCACACCAAATTCTCAAAACAAACCTATGAAGAAGCTTGTATCATTACCCTCATTCATATAAGAGGAAATTTAGTTTCAGTGAGGGTAACTAGTCCAGGGTCACCAGCAGGAATGTCACAGGGTCGGGCTTCAAACTCAGGTCTATCTGACACTAAAGTGTTCTTAACCTCCAGCCCATATATTTCTGATGAGAAATAAATTCTTGTGGAGAAGAAAAAACCCGAGGTTCAATTTGTCTTCATGTACCTTACAGTGCCGTATACACAATCAATACCCAATAGGTATATGTTGAATAAATAAACACGTTTGGTGAGGCCGGACCACGCGCCAAAGCATGATCCACAGCTTAACACTTTTGCCTCAGACTTCATCTCTGTGAAATGAGGGGCATGGGCTGAACGATCTCCAGGCTTCCTCCTCATCTTAGGAATGCATGTGCTGGCCTAGGAATGACGATGAAGTGGAGTTTAATAGCCCAGACGAGAAGGAAGAGCATGGCGTGAGGAGCATCCCAAGCTCGTGCCGCGTTCTTGTGAACAGAATGTTCGCTCTGCCCAGTGCATCCTTTCCCCACTTGCTCGTTGGCAGATGTCCAATGGTCAGCTCCACCAGTCTGCCCCCCATGAAGCTGTCCTTGACCTCTCCCTCAACACCTCCTGCCCCACACACACGTGCACACACACACACAGACACACAGTTATTTCCTCCTCAGGGCCCACAGGTACAATGTGTGTGATTTGTGGTTATTCGATTGTGGGTCTGTCTCTCCATCCTCACTCCACAGACTGTGAGCTTCTTAAAAACAAAAACTGCCTCCTATTCATGTCCAGGCCCCATCGTAGAGCCCGGCATGTAATGCAAGCCTTCAATAAATGTTTTTTGAGTGGCTGAGTGAATTAGCAGGCCATATGTAGAGGGAGGAGAAGGGAAACAATTTGACCTTACTAGAGAATTCATGCCAGAAAACAGTGAGAAATTAACTCAGTGAGATGGGGGGGGGGGGGCCTGGGCTGGAAGTCCAGGAAGGGGTGTTGAGGCTTGGTGCCCCAGGACGCCCCCGTATCATGTTTACATAGGGAAGTGACAGTGAAAAGAATTATATCGGGAAGATTAGTGTAGACACTGGTTCTCGTTAAAAAAAAATGAGTAAAAATAATGAACTTGCTTTTTTCCTTAGCATGCTCTAAATAAATTCAAATCTCATTTATTATATCTGACATTTATGTGCATAAAAAACACAGAATAGTCTCATTTAGAGGTGTCTTCCTTAGTTTATTTTAAGTAAATAAATTTTTAACAAATTACTAACACTGTAAACAAACATCTTACCTAGAATAAACCAAGTTCACATAAGTCCAAACAGTTGTTCATAGCATATGGGCGCCTAACCTAGCTCAGCGCCTGGCACATATTAAGTGCTCAATTAATATTCACTGAATGTCAAGTTGATACTGCACGGTGGTTGCATTCATTCTGGTTGTTTGCACAAATGGAAGATAACAGCAAGTCCCCAGATCTAAATATGGTGATTATTTTAGAAGATTAAAAGATTAAAAAATAATTAAAGACTGAAAGATCTTTAGCACTTGTGTTTGGAATATAGAACATATATGTATATTTATATCAATATGTTTGTCTTTTTAATGCTCTGAGCTATAAAATAATATTAAAATAAGTGCATATGAGAGAGCACATGTGAAATGACTACAGTAGATGGTGGCTCAGAAAAGCTTTCGTTAACCAGCCAGACAACCTACACCCGGTACAAGCAAATGAGTGGGTGACGTTTCTTTAAAAGCCAAACAAGTCCCTTTATGCTGGTGCATCTTAGAGAAGTTGGCCCTGGAAAACAATCCAGTCACTTCAAGTCCATTGGTGATGGTAGTTTAGCCATGTTTACCCAGGTGGCAGGCCATATTACCATATAATTGCATCATTTTGCAATCTTGGGATTTACACTCACAAGCAATTTCAGAATGCAAAAATTTCTCACTAACTTAAGAGCAGAAGGGCATACATTTGCGTGTGCATGCGTGTGTGTGTGTATGTGTGTGTTTCAAAACGGTGAGGGTCTAGGAGGGCTCTTCTGTGATACTTGGGATCTGATTTTCTCAGTGACTAAGCATGATGCTATTAGACAAACAGTATGTGATGTTGCCTAATGTAGTGCATAATGATCTCATTTGGACCACCTATGAATCAACATTTATATCTAGGAAAGGTTGAGGTTTTATCTTGAGTCCCAGATTTTTATAAAGATTTCCATAATTGTATAGCTCTGCTGATGGCTTCTCTCACTCTGTGGGGGTGGGGGGGAATGCTATGCAGTCCTCCACAGCTTGGCTTTCTTATGCATATTTATCACTTTTCAATTTATAGCTAATTGCTAGGATATTATTTCAGAAATAAGTGGAAATCAACCCCAGTTTCCTGTGCTCTCATCTACAACTAAGTACAGGAAATGAAGGTGGTAGGCTCTTTCCTTATATTCAGAAACCTTGTCATAATATAAATTTTAGCCAGAATTTGGCTATTACATAACAGGACTTTGAACCAAGTCCTAGTTTTTAAAACCCTAAAAGAGCTCATGATAGCAGTGCCTCACTTCTTGTGTGTATTCTACGAGTGCTTATAAATTGTATCTGAATTGTGTCAAAAGGATCCCATTCCTCACTGATGTTCATGTATATTTCGAGGATAACTTATCTTCATTCCTGATTTTGATCTTCCATTGGTAGTGGCTTCTCCCTCTCTAGATTTATGTTTCCCTGCCCCTAGCCCCTTCGGAAGTAGTTAATCTTCCAGGCTAGTTTCTAGTAGAGCGCAGTGAAAAAGAACTCAGGCTTTGGAACCTGTGGATGTTCATCGAGATGCTCATTAAGTATTTGATTCTTGTACGAAGTGTAGGAGATTTTCACCTCTCTGCCACCCTGACGGTAAGGATGTCCATGTGACTAGTTTTGTTCAAGGACTCAGGCCCTTGGACAAATTCTAGAACTTCGTCCACTGCCTTAGAGAGTCACGTGAGAATTAGAAGTATATGAGGAATGTGGTGACCCGGAGAATGTATATAATAATATTTATCTCCTCGATCTTTCTCCTTCCTTTACCTGTGAGGAGGGAGCTTGTACCTTGTTTATCACCTGATTGTGTCACGGACAAGAATATAGAATGGAATATAGAGGGTGCTTGAATAAGTAAGCGAATGCATGAAATCAGTTAGATATACTTGGAAAGTGACTTACTTAAGTGATCTGTTAGCCATCATTTTGCAATATGAACATTCTTTTATTCTGCACGTTTCCTCACATCAGGCTTTCTAAGATGCAGACAAGGAGACAGGCTGGATGAGGAGGAGAGGACACAGTTCTGGGATTTTGACTGTGACTCAGCCCGTTAGTAGCCTGGGTGACCCCGGACTGAGTGGGACAATTTGTAGCATCCTGAGCAGAGGTGACAGTGGCCCCACTGACTGCATCATCCAAAGCTCTTCTGGAGCCCTGAGCTCTGTTCAGAGCATCATGTTGGGGAGGAACATTGCCACACTTGGAACATGGGTGACGAGAGCAAGAAGGAAGGCAGAACCAGATGCTGAGAAGTCAGGAAGCCCCGTTTCCTGCTCTGCAGTCCTTGTGCTGCTGTAAGGTGAGCTGAACGCAGAAACTATTTTGTTCTCAGTACTTTAGTGGACAAAGTGAGTAAAAATGTTGCCATCTGATCAACTAGAGGCTGTACAATGACCCAGGGACATGGCACATGGCATTTTCCCTAAGAGCAGGAACATCCTCACTCACTTGCTTAGAAATCACAGAGGAAAAAGCCAACCTGAAATTGTCTAGCAAACAGGAAGATGGAAAAATAGGGATATGGAATTTCGTCCCTCTCTCCCCCAATTTCATCATAGGCAAAGGCAGAGGGAACAAGCTTTAGAAAGGAGGAAGAGAAGGCAGGCCGCAGGGGAAGAGAGGAGGGAGCCGTGCAACCAGGGACCAGGACAGACCTCTTCTGCAGGAGTCTGCTGGGCCAGAGCCTGGAGGAAGCATTGAGGTACCAGAGGGAAGTGACTACAGAGGGGGGCTTGATGCCAGAGTGCCCGAGCTTATATAGACAAACCCAGGATGGAACTGATGGGAAAATAGAATCTTCTCAATTCATTAAGGATAGAAGGATCGAAACAAGAAAAATTAGTTTCAAAGGCTAGCCTGAGTTCTGGAGACCAAAGGCTCTGTATAGGATATCTTAAGATGAAATTTGACTTCACTCGTTAGGCCTACAGTTGTCTCCACTGTAGACTTTGTTCTCTGAGTAACTCTCACGTGGTGAAAAGGTAGCTTTTACCGCACTCAAGACAAGTGGTCCAGAAAGAAGTTACTACAGATGTTTAATCATGAATCTCACCATAAGCACTGAACACCTGTTATGTGCCAGGCGACAAGCTAGGTGCTGGTGCTACAGAAATTAAAATGGAAGTCTGTGTCCTAAAGGCTGTCACAGGCTAGTGAGGGAATGGATTCAGAAATGGGTAATTAGGCTGTAATGTAGCATGTCAGTAGCAATGATGGAGGTGGGCCCGAGGGATTCTGGAAGCATCTGGGAAGAGTGCTGGCCCAGGGGAAGTGAGGAACAAGAGGTGGGAAGGTCAGGGAAGAGATGACCCTATGAGCAAGTCTTGAAGGATGAACAAAAGTCAGCCAGGCAGCCATCAGGAGCCCAGCAGGCTGGTGTGTGTGGTTACTCGGGTCCTCAAGGGGGCAAAGCAAGAGGCAGCGGGGGGGACTGGGGAGGATCCCTGATGGGGCCTGGACTTCATTGAGGAAAACAGGGAGCCATTAAAAAGGCTTTTCTGTGGAGAAGTGACACTTTCAGCTTTTCACAAATATTCTTTTTAGGAACATGGCTCTGGCGGTTGTGGAAGGTGGATCTGAAAGGGGTAAGTGGAGGCAGGAAGATCAGTCAGAGGCTGTGGCTGCGGCCCACAGGGGATATGACGGGGGCCGATCTGCAGCCACAGAACTGGCAAGAGATCCTGGACCAAAGTCCCAGAAAGAGTGAGACTCGTGTCCTTCCTTGGTTTGTTTATTGATCCCATTCTTTCGACAAACATATGGAGTGACATTTATGGTGGGGTGAGGGCATGGGGGAGGGGCAGCTCCGACCAGAGGTCTGCTGTTTGTCACATTTCTCTCCCCTGCTCAGAGAGGCACTGAGTAGAATCTTCATTTCTGATGCAGGGCTAGATGGTGGCTGGGGGGAGCCTCACGTCCCGGAACATGCCTGGCTTACTCCATGGTCCTTGCTGATGCAACAGAAAATTTCTCTTTCAAAGAGAGTGGCTGGAATGAGTGCTACGTCTCCTTGAAGCTCGCAGGAGTTCTCCGGCCCTCAGGCCCCCAAGGATAAACATGGCTGCCAGCCTTCCGAAGGTGCGCGCAGGCGTCACTTAGACCCATGCTGACTTCAGACTCAGCTCTTTGGGAGGCTGTAACTAGTGTGAGGCCAACAGCACCACCCTTCTGGGGACTGTGTTTCCTCAGGGTGGACCAAGAGAGATGTAATACAGGAGAGAAGGCGCCGCCAGGCACAGGCTCCACGGATGGGCCCCTCTGGCTCCAGTGTACACGTGAGCCCGGAGGGCCCTACATTTAGTGTTGGCTCTGCTCAGTAGGCTCTATTCCTTGGTGCTGGGCTTGATCCCTGATGGCGTTTTGGGGTGTGACCAAGGGAAGCAGTGCGACCACAGAACACACAGAGGTGTGTGTGTTGCGGGGGGAGATAGGCAGAATTAAACCAGAGAAGCGAAGGTAGTAGGGCGAGAAGGAAAATGTTTCTTCCCTCTTCCCCAAGTATGGATGCTATGAGTCTTCTGGAGGGCTAGTTGGCTACAACTACCTGGGCAGTCACTTAGGAAGGACAGTGCTATTCTAGCTCACACCTTAAAATACGACCAGTTTCTCCTTGTGAATAGCTAATCATTGAGCGCTGCACTTCTGTGCCCTGATCAGTCCCCAAATATCTTTCTATTATCACAGAAGCTCAAAGAAGGAATGAGTGGAGAGTCTATTATTATTATTATAGCCAACATTCACTAGACACTCACTAGGAGCCCCGCGTACGAATCTGTTCTTGTCAGTGCTGCTAGTGATCCTCCTGTGCCCAGAGCTGGTGGACACGCTTCTCTGTCCTCATGTCACTTAGCTTCTCAGCAGCGCTCGTCGGTGACACGTCCCGCCTTTTGACAAGTCTGTCCTGTCTGGGTCCTGAGACTCGGCTCTCTCCTGGATGGCCTCCTGCCCCTCGTGCGTCCTCTCAGTCCGTTTGCTTGTTCTGCTTTCTGCACCCAAACTCCTGAAACTCCCTCTCTTCTCGCTCCACGTTTTTTTGGCTAGGCAACGTCATTGCTTTCGCACGGCTTTAGACGGCATGAATGCGGATGGCTCCAGAATTTGGATGTCTCGCTAAGATCTCGCTCTCCTGACTTCCATACTGACATCTGAGCATACCAGCGTGATGTCTCCCCGCGGGGGTCTCCCCGGTGGATGTAACTTGTCCAAAAGCCAACTCTTGATTCCCCTCCTCTCCAGACAAGGTCTCCCAGCATGGTCGGCATCTTGACTGTCCCCTGCTCCTCACTTCCGTCAGCATGTTTGGCCGATTTCATCTCCTCTCTTCTCCATCTCCCGCCCCCACCCCTCCCCGCCTCCATCATCTCTTCCCTGGATTTCTGCAGTGGTTCCTGAGCTCCCCGCACCCATCCCTGTCTCCCTCTCAGCCATGCCCCACACAGCAGTCGGAGTGGTTATGAAAACGTGTAAAACAACTCATGTCACTCTGCTGCTGGAAGTCCTCCAGGGGCTTTCTTTGAACTTAAAATAAAATACAAACTCCTTACTTTAGCCTTCCGGGTGGCTCATGTATACCGCTTCTCTTCTGTCCCTCCTGCCTTTGCTCTTTCTGTCCCGGCCACTCACATGCTATTAGTTGCTGGAAGTAGCCGTTTTTCCTGACCTCAAGGTCTTTGCACATCCCTGGAATGCACCTCCACCCGTTCTTTCCATGCCTGGGTACTTCTCAGGCTTTAGAGGGCAACTTACCTGTCACCTGTCCTCAGGGAAGCCTTCCTTGATCTAGAGTAGATCTCTGCTGTCATTCTTTATCAAAGAATCCTGTTTATTTCTTTCATGATTCTAATTACAGTTCAGAATGGTTTTTGTCTCATCGTCTGGTTATTTGTCTTCTTGATAAGCCTGGTAAACATGGGTGTTCTGTTCACCTTTTTTTTTGTCCCCCGCCGCTAACACAGTACTTGTGATAAGTGCTCACTATATACCTGTTGAATGAAAGAGTGCCAGGCCTGCACTAAGCCTTCTATGTACATTATTGTAATTAATGTTCATAAGAAGTCTGAAAGATAGATGCTGCTCTAGTCCCATTTTATGAACAAGAAAAACAATGTTTACAGGTGTGAAATAATTTGCTCAAATCCACAGAGCCTATCTATAGGTGAAGAAGCTAGGATTTGAACTTGGAATGTCCAACTGCAGGACCTGAGCACTCACTCCCTTCACTTCATTGCCACTGAGGTGTGTAGGTTGTATAAGAGGGAGAAAGGAAGTTATTAGGTCTCCAACATTAGCTCAGTCATACTCTGATTTATAAGATCCCGACATAGAGATCTTGGCTCTTTTCTCCAGTCTGCTAAATCACCTGTTTAAGAGAATTTTTTTTTCTTTTAAATCCACAAAAGGGAGTTCAGTTTGGAGCCAAGAAACCATTTGGACCCATCTTGCCTTTTCTAGCTCACTGTAAGTCGCCTAAGCTGACCACACGTTGCCCAGCCTGGTTCTTGTGATTGGATTCTGCTTCATCTCTCTATATCTCCATTGAAAAGAACTGCTACCCCAAATGGGCACTCTGTGATAGATGGTTCCTTGTGACTCAGCGTCCCACAGCTGTGGAGCAAGATGCCTAAAGCATATTTATCTCCAAGATGTCTGCGTGGCTCCAACACTAGCCCAAAGAACAACTCTGGGCATATAAGAAAATAGCACCCCTCAATCTCTACCAAAATGCCAATGACCTTTTTATTGTAGAAATAGGAAAAGTCATCTTAAAATTCATATGGATTCTCAAGGGATCCTGAGTAGCCAAAATCATCTTGAAAAAGAAGAATGAAGTTGGAGGTCTTACATTTCCTGATTTAAAAACTTACTGCAAAGCTACGATAATCGAAACAGTGTGGTATTGGCATAAAGACACACTGTAGACCAATGGAATAGACGAGAGAGCCCATAAGTAAGCTCTGGCATATATGATCAAGTGATTTTTGGCCAGAATTTTTTCCCAGAATGCATTTTGCCTATGCCAAATGAGAGATACAGCTCCTGGGTTATCTGTGCGCCCTGCGATCACGGCTGGGGTCTCCTTTTCAGCACCAACAGGGAAGAACCCCTACATGGGGAAGAATATAGGGGGAGTACTTTGCTGTAGACCTACTTCATTTTTCAAGTAGTCTAATTTAAACCCCAAAGTCGTGGTGGTGGTGAGAGGGGTTAGCAATGGATGTAATGCACTTTTTCACCTAACACGAAAATCTTCATACTGAAAGAGAAGAAAAGAACATCTCCTTTCAAGCCTCCTTACCCCTCAAGCTTGCCTTCCTGTCCTTGTCCCATTATCACACTGCTCCTCAGATGAGTGTCTACACTCCTTGCTTCTCCTTCATGGACAAGCCACCCTGCCACCCTTTCGTTCCTGGGACAGTCATGTCTTCCTTCCCACGATTCCATTAAGGCTCTCTTGGAGACTGCTAGTGACTTCCCAACAGTCAAATCCAGGGAACTTTTAAATCGTCATCTTATTTATTTTAATTCTCTATTTCTCTGACCATATTTTCACTATTCCTTAGTTTGTGTCTTCTCTTTAGCACACATCGCCGCAAGCATACTAGCTATTGATCAATTTATTTCTATCTTCCCCATAAGAATGGAAGAATGGAGGCAAAGATTCTATTTTGCCCACTGCTATATCCCGTGTCTACAGCAGTGCCAGGCACTTAGCTGATACTTAGTATTTGTTGAATGAATGAAAGGAACTTTGACATCTTCCTTGCCTCAGAACCCAATCTTCAGAAAGTTCTTCAGTTCTGCTGTGTTTGTCTTAGAACTATTTCTCGAATCTGTGCTCCCGTTGGGCTTTCTTTCCCACCACACTGCCTTAGATTAGGACCTGTCACCCCTTGCTGGGCTGCCACTGGAGCCCATTTTCTGCTTTACCAAGGACGCGCCCTCCCTAAAGCACAGCCCCAAGTGGCTCCTTCCTCAGCTTCCCCCACTGGATGTGCACACAATAGATGCTCATTACTGTGTGTCTGACAGTCTGGGACACCTGGGACTCCCTCTGGGAAAAGACACCAGGGGAGGTCCACAGTTTGTCCCATTTCAGTGAGGTTTAGGGAGGGACTGACACACAGAGCTCACAGAGGTAGGCATTGATGAGTGGAAAGAGGACGAATTGGAGACAAGTGATGGATCCTGTTAAAAGAACACAGGAGAGACACATGCAGTGTGGACTGCAATGACTGTGGGATAGGATTCTAGAATGAGTCATTACAACAGAGATCAACAGCCACACAGGGCAGAGAGGGGCTGGAGAGAGAGAGAGAAAGAAAAAAAAAAAAAAAAAGAAACTCAATCATGCTGAAGTCAGATAGGATTTCTACACCTGCCTACGTTAAAAAGCTAAAAATAGGGACATTTGGGGAGAAAAAATAGTGAGGAATCTTTTCATTCTACTGACATGGGCTATAAGAACGGAGGTTTGCTGAGAAGGGTGTGTCTCTCACTCTTGGTAAAATTAGAATTAGGAAACATTTATTTGGATTATCCCAGCCTTCACTTTTTTTCCTTTTTCCCTCAGGCTTGTTCTCTCCCTCTTTCCCTACTACCAAAATCTCTTTTTTAGGAAAGAGTCTAATACATTGGACTTAATGTTATATGTTACAGAAGTAATTTTACAGGTTAGTAGAAGCTCATATCTGAAGGTAAAGATACTTAAATGCAGCCACCATTAAAGAAATCTATATAGTCCACTATATCCAGCACAGGGCTAAAAACAGTGGTTTTTCAATAAATATTTATTGAAAGATGTTCAAAAAGCATTATTTATATCATCAAATTTTGGAAACTATTTAAATACCCAACAAGGGGGAAACCACTGAGGAACCATTGATATATAGAAATATTACACTGCTTATAATGAAATGTTAAAGGAAATAAATAAGATTCCAATTGCTACTATACTATGTCAACTCTAAAAATCATGTGCATATAGAAAAGACAGAAAATCTGTGGGTATCTATAGAATCTGGGATTTGGGGCTATTTTTAGTTCCTTCTTTCCACTTTTAATTACTATAAGTAATTCAAAAATACTGAAGAGGGAATATTTTTCAGGGGTCCCAGAAGTCATGGCATGTTGGTGTGGCTCTCTTGGTCTAACACATGGGAGGAGACAGGGAGAAGATACCAGTCTGTCTGGTAATGGAGGTTGGCTGTCTGGCCAGCAGAGGATGGATTTTTAAAGAGTAGTACAGCAGTGTAGAGTCTGACCTTTAAAGAAAAAGGGAGTACTTGGTAATACTGGTGCATTGGTGCTTTGAACGTGGCAGCCTTCCTCTGGGAAGGTGTCACTGTGCTGGGCTAATATAATAGGCTATTCCAGCATCTAGAACATTTTGTGCTCCTGATTCTTCCTCAGCGTTTGTTCCTTAAACATTCAAGCCTTGTTCAGGTGCTGAGACATGTTTTTTTCCCCCTGCTCTCCCACTCTCATTTGCATAAAATACAGCTGTAAGATTAACTGAAAGCCTTTGTGTGTACCTCAGTGACATCCTACATTATCTTTAAGAATTGAGGTTCTGTGCCATTATAAGAAAAAATTATTATCTAATATCTTGCCTATAAAGGCTCAGTGATCTTCATAAAGGGACCACAGATTTCAGCATTCATAAACAAGGAAACACTTCCTTCGGTTGTTTCTGGAAATTCCTTCTAAACATCTGCGTTTTCTTCGAACTTAAGTAGCTTCCCACCTCCTTTGCCTGAGATCTGTTGCCACTCTGGGAGAGTAAACTTCATAGCCAGTTTCAAACAAACAAACAAACAAACAAACAAACACAAAAACAGAATCCTGCAACAGCAATCTATCTCCATCCCTCTCCAAATTTTTAATTTCCTGCACTTAAAAAAAGAAATACCCTAGGCTATACTTGTGTTTCAAGGATCTTAGGATCTAAATGGAGATTCGACAACTTTGAAAACCTAACCAAACCTAAGATTTTGTTTCTATTATTTACTAGTTACTAAAATATCCGCCCTCCCGTTTAAGGAAGGCTGGATGGCAGGAGAGGCCGTGGAGGCGTGGGGGAGAAGTGTGGAAAGAAGAAATCCCAGCTCTGCCTGGAAGGCTGCGTGTGAAAGAGCCCGGTTCCTCTGGCAGTTCCAGGCCGCGTTTTGCAGGCGGCCGCATCTGCCTCCCCTGTCTCTCTTACCTCCTTGATGTTCGGCACTATTTGTGGCCGTGGTGGAAGGACACAGTGAGGTTCTCACCCCCGCCCCCCGCCCCCCGCTCCCATCCCCAGTTCCATCAAAGCGAACCCGGGCCAGCGCAAGGATCTCCGAGTTGCGAGTGTGCTGAGGCTGGGACTGTCACTCATTCTCCGATCAGCGCGTGAACGCAGCTCGGCAGCCGCTGGCAGGAAACAATTCTGCAAAAATAATCATACTCAGCCTGGCAATTGTCTGCCCCTAGGTCTGTTGCTCTGCCGCCGTCCACACTCTCTGCGAGGGAGGGGGCACAGAATTTACCGCGGCAAGAACATCCCTCCTAGCCAGCAGATTACAATGCTGCAAACTAAGGATCTCATCTGGACTTTGTTTTTCCTGGGAACTGCAGGTACATTTTGAAATTATGATTATTCTCAGACTGATGTACTGATTGCCCCCTTCCCCCCTCCTTCTCCCTCGAGGACACTGTTATTTGGGGTGGCTTTACGTGGAACGCTAAGGGTGGTAGTTGTCGTTGAGCTGAGGAAGGAGCGCGTCGCCCTTGCTGCCCCGGGGAACCCCGCGCTCTCCCGGGCTGCGCCGGACCCCGGCTGCCTCCCAGCGCAGCGAGCGCCCGCCGCGCCTCCAGCGCGCCCGCCCTTCCCACTTTGTGTGCGGGCGGCGCGGGGAGCGGAGTCGGCCGTTCCCGGGGTCGGTCCCGAGAGCGCTACGGCCGCGCGGGTGCTGGGCAGCGCTCCTTCTCGAAGCCGGCGGCGGGGCGGGGGTGCCGCGGCTCCGCGGTGCCGCCGCGCGGGCTCGGGTTCCGCGGGGAAGGGGCTTGTCAGCCTCGGCCCCGCGAAGAGTGAACAATAAGGCCGGGGCAGCCTCCCCATCGTTATTTCCCTGGGTCTAATAAAGTGGGGCTCGCCGCCTTTGCGCCCAGCCCCCCTCCCCGCCCAGACTGAATAACGGTTTGCAAAATGGGGCGAAATGGGCAGAATCTGAGGGCTGCGTGGCCGTTGTTGCACCCCCGTCGATATGACGTTAGTTTTTCATTTGCCAAATTGCTGGTTACTTGCAAAGCCTGCTCTCGGCCGGGAGCACGGAGGGATGGGAGGGCCGAGCGCCGCGTTTTGACAGGAGGAAGTGCGGAGGGGCGGAGGGGCGGAGGGCGAGGAGGGCGTGATCGGGCTGTCTGGTGTGTGTGCGCGTGTGTGCGCGCGCGTGTGCCTTCACACGCACCACGAGCCCCGTGTTGCACGGCGCGCGAGAAGAATGGCAGGTAGCCGCCCGCAACACCTCGCCCCAGCCTCCTTTCTTTGGGCGAGGTTCCTGATCCTTGCAAAGTGCGAACAATAGGGAGCTGAGGGGAAGACAGTCGAGGGATGCTGCCACGGGTGGCGGGGGCTGCGCCGCCGCCCAAAAAACGTTGGCGGCCGGGAGGTTTATTTCGTTTGGTGTATTTCTATCTCGGCCTCCTGGAAGATTCTTCAGTGCGTGCCCACCCTCCCTTCCAGCTGCTCTCCCCACCCTACCCCACCCAGGGATTTGCGCTCTGGCGTGGACGTTCGGGAAGGGGGAAGAAAAGGAGCAGGGGCTGCAGAGAGCTGGGTGGGGTGGGCACATTCCAGGCGGGGGGCGTGTGCTGGGAAGCGCCCGGGGAAAACCGAGCGGAGGGGGCTGTGTGTCGCGGACGCCGCTGCCAGGTGCCTCCTCGGGTGCTGCCCTAGACAGCCGATCCCGGGTGGGGGAGTGCGCAGGGCGGGCCCTCTCCGGGCCGCACGGGAGCAGCCCCGGCCGCCGCCTCCAGCCAACTCGGGTCCCTCTCCCATGGCGACCAATCAGAGCGAGGCTGTCTGGGCGGGAAGCCGTGAGAGGCTTTTATTGCGGCGCGGGTGGCGGCCCGGAGCTGCCAGGACCGTCTCCCGGTGTTCCAGCCTAACGGTCTCGCTCACCCCCGCCAGGAGAAACCCCGCCCCGTGGCCGGCCCCACAGTCCAGAGGAAGGCAGATGGAGTCCAGGTGTCCCCGGGAGGTCCGGCCCGCCCGTGCTCGCCCACTCGCGCCTCTCTCACGCAGACCCGAGGTGTCCCTCCCACCCCCGAGCCAAGATGTACACTCAGCCGGCGTCGTCCCGGCCTGAGCGCGTCGCCAGGGAGGGCGCCGGGACTGGGCGCACCGACGCGCGTGCGCCGACCGGCCGGCTGCAGGCCGGGGGCGAAGCTGGAGGTGGGGCCTCAGGGGGGCTGAGCCGGGGCCCCCCAGCTGCGGGCCAGCTCCGGTCCGCAGATCGCAGGGTCCCGCCGCTACCTGGCCGGGGCCGCCCCGGGCATGCCATTTTCCGTCGTGCCGGCGGGGTCCCCGCGCGCGCCCGGCCCTCTCGGGGCCTCGCGTTTCTGGGACCTCCTCCCCTCGAGGTGGGGGTGTGGCCATGGAGACCTGATCTTTGGGGAATCGCCGGCCTACCTATCCGCAACCGTGATGGGTGGAACCTTCGGCGTTCGGATTTGAAGGCAGGCGCAGGCTGGTACACGCCCAGGGAGTCCTGGATTGGGATCTGGTGGCCGCCCAGGCAAGGGTGGCATTCTGACCGGTGTTCCCCGGAAGGAAAGCAGCCTCTAGGACCGTGGACCTGGGCCTGGGACCTTGAGGATGGGGCAAGGCAGAACGTGAAACGCGCATACATGGTTGCTTAACAAAAGAAGTTGAACGGTTTTCCAAAGAGAAATCATTTTTCGTTAAAGTACTGATAATACCATAGTTTAAAAAAAAATCGAAGACCTCAAGTCAAAGGGTTAGGATGAAAATAAAAATAGTATATACACATTCATGTATCTGCATATACATAGTAATAATTATTACTATAATTATAGTAATAGTAATAATTATTATTATTTTGGCCTCAAATGTTATATCGTCTTCAGGGACAATGGTACTTCAGTCTCTGCACTCCACACAGTGCATATGAAAATTTAGATACAATGTGTGCTAACCTTATTGACACAAAACAAATCAAGTCTGCAGCCCTTCTCATTTTGGTGTCTTTTGCTCTTTAGGAATAAAATGCATGGTTGTGGAATAGAAAATTTGAGTCTATTCTAACAGCAATTTTGGATGTTTTGTGGAAAAATTATTTGAATGATCTGGAATGGTTAAGTCATATGCTTCTTTGACAATTTTACAGTCCTCTGCCAATTTTACTTGCCAGAGTAAAGGAATGAATAGGACTGGTTTTCTAACCACAGAGCCCTGGATTAAGAACAAAGGGCATCATTGCGACCTCACAGAAGCTAGCTAGTACATATGTAAGCATACGTAGTACTCCTCACTGAATGAATTATCAAGAGGTGTTTCAGCCGAGTTTGCTGTAAGTACAGCAATGCCGAGCTGTATTTTTTCTTGTTGATTTTCATTTTAAGGCCAAAAATGTGCATTTCTGAACAAAGCTGTAACTGAACGTAATGTAGTCATATTGAAGAATGTGGTAAAACTTTCATGACTCTATCCCAAAACCAAAGAGTTAATTTTCTTCCAACAAATATTAGCCAATGTTAAAATACTGAAAATAACTCAGAATTTATTTAAAATTCAACAGAGTTAAGCACAAAGAGAATATAATTTATATATTGTGGAAGTGTGGCCTGTCCTTTATTTAATAGTTTTTTGAATTACTATCCCTGCTGTGGAGGTTCCAAAGATCTACCAATCACGCTCTTTTCATTAGTCCAACAATTTACATTTTTTCTAAAGTCAGTTTTTAATGAAGCTTCCCCCTTCTTCCCCCAACAGCTTGAACTTGACATTTACCCAGGGTTTATTTTTTAAAAATAATACTGGAATAGCAGGAAATAGGACATATTCTTGTTCAGTAAAGAAGGTTCATCCAAATCTCTGTGCTAATTGATTAAGGATTTGTTGATTTAACTGGTGACTATTTTTTGAGCCCGATAGTTCAAGAATTAAGGCAGTAATTGTTTGCAAAAATGCTCCCAAACCCAAAAATTACGGTTTGGATGTGCTATTCTCATGGGCTGTGGGTGCTTACTCAAGGCAGAGATAAGAGAGAGCAATTAATTAGTCACATGGAGCCCCACGGTTCTGAGTTTCGCATAGCACTTCTCTTTGGAATACATTCATCATTAATTGACTGCCTCAGATCGCTAATATGTAATTTAATGTAAGTAATCTGTATCTATATTTTTCTGTCACAGAGAACAAGGTCTTAATTGCCTTTCAAAATAAATAGCACCATTTTCTCATTCAAAACCTAATCTTTAGGCATGACGGATGTTTTTGTTTGCTGCGGAACTCAGTTTCTTAAATTATAGACAGCGTCTTATAAACTTTACACTGCTTGAAATGTGGACTTTAGAATTTCTGATCCAACCACTTAAATGTTTTAAGGTGACAAAGCCTCTATTTACAATGAGTTTGATGAGTTCCCCATATTTACAACTTCAACGTTAAGGAAGTGTAGCTGTTCTCCAGACAGAAAGTGACTTCAGTGCTACTGGCCGACTTCCAGAGAGATTTCACAGACAGTCCTTCCTGTCTCCGTGCGAAGTAAATGATTGACTACCTGTTGCCTTTTAAAGAATGGTTTGAACATTCCCTGCCGATCTTGGGTTTGTGGTGATGGAGAGCAGAACCAATGGACAGGGAGGGGAGAGGAAGGGCCCACACCTGCCACCGTCAGTCTTCTGGGAGCAGACAGCCTGAGAGGAGACAAAGGCATTCGGAAAAGGCTCTTCAGGACTATTGCAGTACTGAGTTTTGGAGCACACAAGTGTTTTATGGTGTCAATATTTCAGTGTAGCTTCCATAGCTGATAATTCCTCAGTTTAGGGATCTAACAAATATACAGGCTAATAAACATCTGGAACTTTAAAAGAAATGGCAGCAAATTACAAATAGCGTCTTACTAGTCTTAAAAACGGGTTACAAATTAGACAAAATTGGAACCACGAATCAACTAGCTATGTGTAGTCATAATGACTACTTGACTTTTGAATTAAAAAAGACTAAGTAGTTAAGGTTCCTTTAGTTAAAAAAGAAGAAATGAGTAAAATTCAGAAGAGCATTTTATACATGTCTTAGAAGAGTAGGTCTCTGAGCAATACGGTAAGAGACAGCCTCTTAGCAGGAGGGAGATGGCCAGGGATCCCTCTGAATCTTAAGGATTTGGGGTCCACGCAGCCCCGAATGTTTACTGTGAGGAAACAACCCTGGCAAGCCTGTTACCAATAGTGCAGATAGATGTGCTCACTGTAGGGCAGTAAAATCCAGGAGTCCATCTGAAGGTCATGGTCATGTCACCTTTAGCCCTTTCCCTTATTAACATTAACTCTTAGTGCCAAAGCTTAAAACCATTTGCTGATGTAAAGGGATGTAAATTATTTGGCGTTGCCAGTGGTGCCGTCGTGCCCTTTCATTTCACCTCGTGGAAATGCTGTCTCTCAGCTGAAGATGCTCATCAGGAGCATTGCCTTTTGATGTCGGTCTGGGTGCCAAATGGCAGCCATTGAGGCAGTTTCAATACATTACAGTTAAGACGCTTTCAGGCCGTGTCTGCACGCAGCCACGGAGTTAACTGTTTTCAGTTAGGATGACACACTTCTCACCTCCTGCAGTGTTAATTTAGCTTCTAACAAGGAAGCTTGTGGGGAGGCTGGGGGAGGCTCAGAGGACTACACGGAAGGATAACCCATTTGCTCTATCTTGGGTACGTATGTTTTTGAAAAAAAAAGTGGGGGGGGAGGTTTCTTAAACCTGTTGTATATTCCTTTTCTGCCAGAGAGATGTAAATACGTTTTCCTTTGGATTCAAAGACTGTAGCACCGATAGAACTTGAAAGGCTACCGTGTCAGCTGTACTCTACTCTCTGTCCTCACCCAGGACTTTCTGATTTGTAGCTGCATACACGGGCAACATCTGGCCCTGTTTTCTGTGTCATTCCCGAGATCACATGTGAGAAGCCTTTGGTATCTGATTACCTCATCATTTAGGAATATCCATAGTAATGTCACAGTGTTTGGGACTGTGTTACATTAGGTGTTCTCTTAAACAGTTGATCAAATATGTGTATTGAGTGCCAGCTTTTCATCATCAGCTCCATGGGGAGTTACAGAGGACTGAAATGACGTACTTTCTGCTGTCAAGGCAGCTGGAGGGTAGAACTGCAGAGAGATCAAGAGTGGCCTGCAACCCCAGGGTGGAAGCCTGCCGCATGTATCCCTTATTCACTGTCCATTCTTGCTCGAGGCATTTAATTCCCTAAGGTTCAACTTCCCCTTCTGCAAAATGGCAAAATTAGCAATGCCTCCATGTTAGAGTTCTGAACGTTTTAGACATCTCACGCCTTTAGTGCATGCAAGCTCTGTTTATTAATGAGAAAGAGAGATGCGTCTGGATCTAGGAAAAAAAGTGATATTCGGACGTAGTGCTCTTTTCAGGAGGACATAAAAGGATATTCTGAGAACATGACTCCTTCAATGATTAGAGCTTGACAAAAAAAAAATCTTGTTAAACACGCCTGCATCATCATCTTGGTTGTGAATATGTTAGAGAGAAGAGTGATTTCATTATGAGTTGAAAGTCATTAGCACAAGGGGTGGTGTGGGTTTCATGGGGCCTGAAGGATATACAATTTGGAAGGCCCTCTTTAAGGACAATACACAATTCTTGCTTCTGAGAAATGTAGAAGATAAATGCCCATGAGAACACATGGGCAGGTCCCCATCCCACACAGCCTTGGCAGGAGCCCATGCAATGTGGGGACCCTGCAGACATCTGACCCAGTGTTAGCAGCCGCCGTGTCTTGGTGTGCTTGGGTCCACTTGCTTGAGAACAGAGGCTGACCGTTCCGGTTTGTTAAGCATGTATTTCATAAAGGTTGCTTTGTGCTTTGAAGATTAGAATCATATATCAAAATCAAAGTTATTTTTGGAAAGAAGAAGCTATTTGACCTTATTTTACAGAAAATCTTAAGTGAGGCATCAGGTGATTTAATATTTCTCACTGCTTATATTTTTGTAAATTACTGTCTGGAATAAAATAAAGTAATTGCTATTATTATTCAAATGAGTCAGACATAAGTGCCCTACTGGCAGGGCAGGAGGTAGTTTTGCCAACTACAAGGCATATGCTGTATTGGAGAGGAGACTCAGATTTTGCTTCAGCTATTTAAGAGGAGAGAAACTGCATCAATAGTCCCAATAATTGTGTCTTGATCATCATTATCCAATCCCAGAGTTTTGATTTGCATTCTATCATTTAATCTTCATATCATTTGTCCACTAAACATTTATTGAGTGCTGTGTTCTGAGAATCCGGTGGTAAACATGTATCATCTCTGTCTTCATGGAGCTTCCAGTCTAAGTGTGGAGGAATACAGACTTTAAACAAGTAACACACACATATATTTATAACCCCATGTCCTGATAAAAGCTCAGGAAAAGAACAGGCTCCCATGCGAGATATTGGAGGGAAACCACCTTTGACTGCGTGGTTGGGGTGGGGTGAGGAAGTGACATTTGAAGAACTCTGTGAAATAGGAAGGACAGATGGTATTCTCATTTAAGGCATGGTTGATTGCCTAGTTCAACAAATGGGGAATCACACAAACATTCTTGAATTCCTCAATTCAGCAAACTTTCCTGAAACCTGAGAAGGTTAGGTTGCTTCAGGAATTGTTCTGGGTTTCAGATTGTAAAGTCAAGTAAGCTATGCTTCTGGCTCTAGAGTTTATGTGGGAGACAGATATACTCCAGCTATAAATAGAGACGTGGATCAAATGCCATTGGAGCCCAAGGAAGGAAGCAATTAACTCTGCTTGGGACTCCCCTGAGCTGGGCGTGGGGCATGAGTTTGCCTTCAGTCCATGGAGCAGGAAGAAGAGGTCATGCAGGTGTTTGAGACATGAAACACACAGCGATGCTGACGGAACAGCGTGTGGGGACTTGGGGAGAAGTAGCCAGAGATTGGGGCTCTGTAAGGCCACATTGTGTTAGGTCTTGATATAGAAGCTGGGGCCGAGAAGGGCTAAGTGTCTTACACGGGTGAGGCTGGGACCGTAACCTGCTTTGGTTGGCTATATGTCATCAAGTTCTGAAGTGAGGATAATTTGAATACACACAGCATCAGAATGTGAATTCGCTTGTTGTCTGCCGGAAGTGAGGGAGGAATGATAGAGTGGAAGGGTGAACCAAGAGCTTTGGGGTCTGACAGGTCTAGGTTGAGTCCCCTCACTGTAGGTGATGGCCTGCGGTTAAGTGTCTGATTCTTGATTTCTGCTCAGGTCATGATCTCAGGGTCATGAGATCGAGCCCCATGGAACCTGCTTAAGAGTCTCTCTCTGCCCTCTCCCCTGCTCACACACTCTCTCTCTCTAAAAATTAATTAATTAAAATAAAAGCTACACTTTACTTTAAAAAAAGTTCATCTTGAGTGGAGGTTTTCTTTGAAATGTTACAAAATATGTAAATATGTGTACTGGGGGTATGATATTCAAAATTCTGAGCCGGAGGCTGAGGGAGAAAACAAAATAAATGAAAGAATGCTATACTAGTCCTGCAGAGGCTTTCAGATGGGTGGGGAGGAAAGACTTAGTTCAGAGTTAGGAAATCATGAGATGAACTATATGAATCAGAGCCTAAAAGAAGGAGGCAGATATTAATTGTAAGAATTACTAAGTAAGACCAAAAAAAAATCATCTCAGCTGGTTTTAATGTGTAAAGAAGGTGTGGAAGAGCTAGTGATGGATGCGGACCCCATGGGCGTAAGGACACCTAGGGAAAGGGAGGACAGGACAAGTCTAGCTAGAGAACTGAAATCTTAAGTGCTAGACGAAGGAGAGGGATGTTCGAGAAATCTTTTCTAAAATATTCGAGAGTGTATTCAGTGATAATGCTTGATGGAGTGCTGTGCTGGGCTGTGTGTTTGATGCTAGCTACGAATTCGCAGGGAGGGAAGTGGGAGCGGACTGCTGGGGATCACTGCAGTACTTGGAGGGGGTGTTTGTTTCTGTAGCAGCCACGCTTAGTGGAAAAATAGCGGGCTAGGAAAAGGATTTTTGCTTCACAAAAATCAAATTTTAGACCATTTTATAAAAATCAAATTTTTATGGTTCCAGAGGGGCTTGTTAAAGGATTCCAATGGTGATATAGTTTGTAAAACAGATAATCTTGGAAAGATACACTTGTAATGTTTTTGGATAAGGTTTAAAAAAAGCACGCAGCTGAGATGTCAGAGATGACAAAGCAACCAGCTGGGGTAGATGAGCGGTCCAAAATGGGAGGTGACTGGGACAGAGAACAATTTTTAAGTCACAAACCTGAGGGAATGAAATCATGGAACTGACAGTGTGTTTTGGGGAGACTGAGGAAAGGGGTTACCTTGAATGAAAGGTGGACCTCAGTAAAAACACATGAGGTTTTAGAAAATAATTGGGTATCTTGGTATCTTACCTTCTAGGTCAGTATTTTTCAACTCTGGGTGGTGATATCTATTTAGTAGACTTCTGCCAGCATTAAAAAAGAAGAAAAAGAAGGAAACGAAGGAGGGAGGGGGAAATGGAGGAAAGAGGAAATGGGATAGAATGGGGAAAAAAGATATCTTTTTTTTAATATATATCTTATATAAAATAATCTTTTCTAGCAAGATTATATATCTTGTATATCTTACATAGCAAGGGTAAGTGTTATTTTGTGGAACTTTTGTTGACCAAGTTGTGATAGTAAATATACCTAATTATGGCTCGGATCAAAATAATGTCATTGATATTATGGGACTAGACAGATGCTAAACCAATCTGTAGTGCAGAGAAGGTGTAGGGCAGAGAGCTAATGGATTTGGGGCAGAGGGAGAAGCAGTAACAGCGGAAATACTGAGCATGTGTGCAGTCTGTTAGCTGTGGGTGTAAAACAAAGCCCCCAAACTCAACAATACAATACCTTGACCTTGGAAAGCCTACTCTCTAGTGGAGAATGGAAAGACAACTGGGAATACCGGGTAGCATCTAAAACCAGGTATGTGTCTGAGATTTCCGAGGCAGAGTAAAGATTACCCGGGCAGCAGGGGCGGTAGGAGAACCTTCCCCAGCATAGTGAGAGCTGGAGGCTTTGCAGTAAGGATTTCGCTGTGCATAGGGGGAGCATGGATGAGGTAGGTTACCTGTTGCATGTTTGGGAGGAAGCTGCAGGGAGCCCAGCCAGGGGGACCAAGAAGACTGAGGGGTCATAGTAGTCTATATTTTTATCCCTTTTCAGTGGAGAGAAAATACCATGGGTTGCAATCAGTGCATTGGAATCTTCATCACACCCAGAAGTATTTATGTGGTAGTATTTATGTAGCGTTTAGAATGGCATCTTGTCCACAATTCGGAAGGCAATATTGAACAAAAAGGCGGAGGGGGAGTGGACCAGAGCCTGCCTAGTGATGTGAATGCCTTAGTTAGAGAAGAATAATGTTAAGTGGACAAAAGTTGGGAACAAATGGTGTATATAATACCGATTGTGTTTTTTAAAAAATTCCTTTCACTTCTTAAGGCTGGAAGAAGACATGTGTTTTTTATAGCATCTGAGTTTTCTCTAATGAGCATATCTTGCTTTATATTTGGATTACAAAACAAACACTGTATTAAAAAGAGGGCAGTAGTACTTAATGTGGGTTATGCGTGTCAGGAAGATGAGGCACAAGTAGAAACTTGGGATTTGTTTCAGAGGAGAGTGGGGGATCTTAGAGAATTTTAGTTGGATAGTGGAATTCATGTACTCAGAGTCAAAGACTGAGGAGGAGCAGATATGCAGGATACTTGACCACAAAGAAGGGAAGAATGGGGTGTTGGGATGGGGGCAGGCTTCACACCGGGGGGGGGGGCATCTGGGCACATGTATCTGCACAAAGGAAAAGACCCAGGCCATGAACAAACCTTGCAAAGGACAATGAGATGGGTTCATGTGAGAGGAAGTGAATAATGTTAAGAGGGTTTTCTCCGCAGGGAATTCATTTATCATGGCAGGCAATACATTTTAGACAGTTTTGTTTTCCTTTGCATCATTGCCCGTGATATTCATACTTTTATTCTATACCTTTAAAAAAGGTTTTGTTGAGAGCAACATCTTTTGAAATTTGTTCGGTTTGTCACAGTTTGGATGCATTATTTTTACCAGATCGGCAAAAGAGTGGACATGGGCGTGACTGACTACTGATGTTTTTATTCGTAGTGCTTCTGTGAGTGTCCCTTCTGTGCATGTGAGATGCTGCCAATCGCTAGTTAAGCTGCAGTTGCTCTCTGAGAACTGGATTCAGGGTACAACTTGGTCTCTGCAGTCAGGAGCAGGAGAAGATGCAAATCCAGTGCAAGCTCTCTGATCTGAGTTATAATACAAATTATCTTCCTCTCTTAATTTAATATCTCCTTTGGTGTTGTAGAGCAATGCATTCTGTAGGGGGCGCCTCGGGGCCTTTGACATCAAACTTGGCATTTTGTAGGGTGACTTTCCTGCTTTCCATGACCTTGAGCCAGTTATTTTATCTCTCCAACGCTCAGTTTATTTCCCTGTGAAACAGGAGTAATAATACCCCCCTAATAGGGTTATTGTGAGGACAAAATGAGGTAATTTATGCAACTGTCTGGCACATAGTAAGCTCAGTCATTTTTTTCCCATTTTCCCTTTTTCTGTTAAAGTTCACAGTGAAGGGGTGCACAATTAGTGTTGGATTTAAGTATTGATTATAATTAGAGTCACATTTTTTCCCATTTAGTTTTCATTCTCTGAGAGTTCAGGATCACCATGAATTGCAGCTGAGTTAGAAACACCATGGATGATGGCTTAGCTGTTTCTGCTTCTGTGGAAACAATGTCTAGTAGATCTCGGTTCTGAAAAAAGCCAAATTTTAAAAAATAAATTGGTTTATATAGATTTATATTTGCATAGGGTTAATATTAAACCTGTCAATTCACCATAATGGTAGAGCCATAAAATTTAGTGTACTTAAATAATGGTTGCTGCTAAAGATCGTATTGGTGACACTTCATTAATCTGGAAGTCATTTGTCTGGCAACCTTAAATCTTTGGAACATGAAGCGTGAAGAATAAGGGAAAAAATGAAGAAGTAAGGGAAAGACGCCTTTGGATAGCCAAAATAGATATCCCAAATTTAATTATATGCACTTGACTGATAAGGAAGCCCTTTAGCACCCTCACCCCTTTGAGTACATATATTCTCAATTAATTTTCAAATTTCTACCACGTTTAGAAGGGCTCTTAGATTAGATTCAAGGAAACATGACTGCTAGGTACAGGTACGCTGATAGTAAGATGTAATAACTTGAATGGATAGAAAAATTAGGAAAAGCAGATTCAAGAACACAAAAAACATATCAGTCTTAGCCATTTAGTATTCAACTGAAAAGAAAGCTCTATATATCACAAAATGCCAAGGGATTGTCTATAACACAGTGCAGCATAAATAATGGGTGTTCATAATTAAACCTCATTTGGAAGAGCCAACTCTGGCCCATTCAAGCAGCAGGCAACACTTACATGGATTAGTTCACGGAGCATGTGTCTTTCATGTTCAGCGCTGTGCTAGGTACCAAAGGAGATATGATTTCAAGAAGTTTCCGTATAGTTGCAAACATAAAAAACATAAATGTAGATACCATTGTCTTCACCAGTGGTAAATTGGAATGAAAGAGGTAGTATAAATAGTGTTACTCATATGGAAAATCTCAATCATGAGACGTTCTAATCCCCAAGGATTTAGGACAAAGGAGATTTCATGTTTCATTCTTATAGAGTGACCTTGTTAAATATAGCTTCTCAGCTTGGTTTGAATTCCATAGCTATTTACTTACCATTAAGAGAAGTTGTGTCAGCCAGTTTCTCTCTTCTCCACTAAGTTATAGTAAGTGCATATTGAGATTTAAAGATCCTAACTATTTAAGCAATTGAAATTCATTTGTTGTCATTACTCCCTTTCTTAAATTTAATTTTTTCTTAAAATTCACATTTACATTTTAAATTTTAAATGCCATGTCCACATTGTTTAAAAAGTTAAATCATTTTATAAAACTTGAAACACAAAACATTAGTCCCTTGCCCCGACCCTTACTACCCCTTCTTGTCTCTCCCTTATCCTTCCCACCTCTGATTTCCATCCCCCTGAAGCAACCACTTTCTACTCATTTAGTTGTTTCTATATTTTTTTAATCTCCATATTTATACTTTCTTACTTTTTCAGTTTTAGGTATTATTTGTTGATATTTTCCTCTTACACACTCCCCACCCCCTTATTTCCTTTACCCTGGTTTCCCTATATAGTAATTTTTCTATTTTTGATTTAAACAATATTTAATGTTTACATTACGATGACCATGTAAATATTATTCACAGCTAAGCCTTGAGCAATTATGTGATTTTATTTTCTTTCTTCTATAACTTTCTGTCTTTCCTGAAGTTTATGATGGCATCAGTTTTCCTTTGCATGGTTTTCTATATACTTATCACTAATTCATTGTCCAGTTCTCAGACTGACGTGTAAATTCCCTCTCACAGTGTTCAAACATGGCTATTTTCTTTCATCTCCAGGGGACATATATCCTAGATCTTTCTCTCATTCTTCAGTCTTGACTGTTGATTTTCTAGGCTTGCAGCAGTTAATTTATTTTTGCCTGGTACACAATTCTCTAGATTGGAAATTTTTGTCTCCAAGAATTTTGAGGATGTTGCTCCATGTTTTCTAGCTTTCACTGTTGCATTTGTGAAGTCTAGTGCCTTCTCATTTCTGATATTTTGTACGAAAGTTGCTTATTTCTCCTCTAGAAGATCTTTGGATCTTCCCTTTGTCTACAGTGTTCTGAAATTTCACAATACTATTCCTTATTGTAGGTCTGTTTTTATTTATGGGGGTAGATTCTCAGTGGGCCATTTTGATGTGGAAATTCATGTTTTTCTGTCTTGGGAAATGTTTCTACATTATTTATCTGATATTTTCATATCTCTGTTTTCTCTCTTTTTTCTGCAGCTCTTATTCAGAAGTTAGATTGCTCTATTTTTTTTTTTTTTTTTTTTTTTGGTCTTCTCTTTCCTATCATTCATTTCTTTGTTCCTCCAACCCCTTACCCTTTACTTTCTGGGAGGTTTTATCAGCTTCTTGCCCATTTTATATTGAATTTTCTATTTTGCTAACATATATTTAATGCCTAAGAGTTCTGTTTTGTTATGTGAGCATCTTTTATATCTCTGAGTATTTTAGAAAAATTTTCTTGCTTGCTCTATTCTCTCTTTATCCTCTGAATTCCCCTTTATTATCTGTTTTATATCTCCTCTTGTGTTTCATATAGTTCCCTTTCATTTCTCAAATTATGATGGTCCTTAGCTATCTATTAGGAGTTGGGAGTGAGGCACTGAAAAGCTGTGGGAAATCTTTGTGTGGGTGGACTTCACTGAGGCTGATACTTTGGGTGGGGGACATCCACATCCACTCAGCCCCTGCATTTTCTGGGCTGGCCAGTTTATGAGAACCCAGCATTTTGCAGCCTGTGGGGTCTAAGTCTAACCATTGTCTTACTCTGAGATGAATGGTTTGGGAGTATTTTATCCACTGGTTGAGATTTCATGGGATCCCTCTATTTTCAGTGAAGCATTTCTGCCCTCAGCAATGCCTGGCATTCCCCAAGAGCAGATTCCCTGTGATTTAACCACTCCAGCTAATAAAAATTCAGTCTCTTCCTGGAGCGAAGAAGAATTCCGGATGGGAGAAGAGACACATGGCCCCACCCTCCAGTGGCTTACGCTTGGGTGCATGTGTGTTCAGTTGAAGTTAGTGGTATGAGGGGAAGTGGTGGTATGAGAAGGGTTGTTAGCTTTCATTCTGAAGGAGACTGTGAGAACCTCTGATGGCCTGTCTCTCTCAGGGTTCATAATTGCTTTAAGCCAGAGCACACATTTGAAATGTTTCATTTCACATGTTTTAGTATGGAATTTTCTAGATTTAAAGAAGCTTGCAGAATTCTTAAAGGAAAAGACAACTGTCCCAGGGATGCGTCAAAAGAAAAGACCTAAGAACGTGCCTCTTAACTTCAAGGGAATGGACAACTCAGGGACTTAGGACCAGTTGTGAAGAACCTATTCTGTGTTGAAGAATCTTTTCTCAACTAAGAAGTCCTCAAAAGATTCCAGGGTGGGTGGCCTGAGATTCCACATTTCTTGGATATAAAGACAGGGCTTGGCAGGGACGCTGTCAGCCAGAATAAGAGCAGTTTCATGAACACATTTGCAAATGGCTGCGTCCCAGCCTTGTTGAGTAGCAAGAGCATTTATTAGAACACTCACTTAAATCCAGGATTTATGGAATAACTCCAGTGTTCCATGTAGTTGGGCTGCAAGTTGGAGATAGAAGATGAATGCTTTCAGTAGCTTTGTAAAAAATTCTAGATCACTTTCTAAATTGTTTTTAGTTACATTTGTAATATTTATTCCTTTGGAATGATGCCAGAAACAACCTTGAAATGTCAGAAAAAGATAACGAAGAGTTATTTATTCCTTTCTCTGATTTTTCTCTTTTGTGTATGTAAGTTAAAGTTATGCATGACATGTTTAAAATTTAAAATTTTCATTAAAGAAAGCCATCTGTCATAATGAAGCAAAAAAAGGACATCGTGTGGTATTCTTTGAAGATAAGAGATTGAAAATGAATCCGTTAACTGCCCTAGATTACAATTTGAGGTCATTTTGAGCTAAATTGGCTTTGGAATCAGAATTTAAATTATCGGTCAGACTCAATTAAGATAACTGGTCATGCAGACAGTTTATTCCCCTTCCTCCCCTCTCATAAAAAGAATATTTTTATTGTTTATAAATACTTCTTCACAGCTAAGTTAGGTACAGGGATTTTTTTTTTTTTAGAAGATAAACATTTTGCACATTAATTGATTTGGGTATCTAATTATAATTTTGTTTCTAAATAAGAAATCCAAATAATTATTTATTATTTGGTTTTCTAGAGATATTCACAGTAGATCCTTTTGAAGTCACTGGGAGGTAAATCAATACATTATTCTGTGTTATATTTCTGCTGCCCTGTGCAATATTAAGAGAATAGCTATCACAAAGTCAGGCAGTTAAATTACCTTATTTAAATACAATAACAATAAATGTGTAGTGGGGGACATTTCAGAAAACATAAATCATAAATATGGGTAATCATTTCAACAATTCATTTATGCATTTCTAAATATTAAAGTTTTTGTTTATGATAAGTGAGTTTAAAATTATATTCTTTTAGCGAACTAAGCATGAGAGATTTAAAATGACGAGTTCCATTGTTAATTTGGTCTTCGCTTTCATCTGTTTTACTTATTTATAGACTAGAACAAATAAATCAGTTCTTTTTGTCTTTTGTTGCGGATTTCTTCATTTACAATTTAAAAGTTGTTACAAGAGAAAACAACGTAAGCCTACAGTGAATGTGGCAGCATGACATTTGGGGCTGGTTATGTATCTCATGCTGTCTGGACACCCCAGGTGTGTGAGCGACTTGCACTGGTTGGACACTAGAACTTCAGAAGGAAACAAAAATATCTTGAATGATTTACTGATGTCCCTGAAATTATGGCAGTATCTCTCCGGGGGGGGGGGGGGGCAGGGTGGAAACTGATGGCACCCAGATGTCATGATTGGTTCCTCATTGGCAGAGAGAGTCACATGTCCTGGGACCAGGGGCTGCTGGCAAGAAGATGAGTTTGATATGAGCCATAATCACTATTGACCTACATCTATTCTTGAAATATTTTCACTGAAACTAAATTTGTAGTCTTCTCATCTGTATGTGACATCTTATCTTAAAACTGTCACTATAGAGGATTTCTTTAAGAAGAACATAAGAATCAAATTACATTTTAATGTTTATTACATGGATTAAAAAAATTCATATCCAGAGCAAAATGTTTGAGTCGTTGATGATTTTTTGTTGGTTTGTTTAAAACATTAGGAAATATCAGGCGGTTGTATGATTAGAACCTCTTCGTGAGACTTTGTAGGTAGAGATAGGCAAAAACAAGAATAATGTGACAAGAGAGGTGTTTATTAAAGGTCTAAAGTCGTATCCAGGAGCTTTACATTTTCTTGGAAATTTTAGTAAAAAAAAATCACCAAGGAAACGTGATTGGAAATTTTTTCAATTATTTTGTTGAGATTTGATGTCACATGGACATAATTTGTAGTGCGAAGATTTCTTTGTAGCATTACTTTACTAAACAGATTTAATTTTCTATCAAAACACAGCCTTCTGTTAAATTTAACAATAATTTGGAAAAGTCACAAAGTTTATAAAGGTGCGTATAAGCTGGAGGAAGTACCATAACAATGTAATTTCTTAGTCTTATTTTGGAATTTATAGTAAATGTTAAAAGTTACAAGCTTTCTAAAGGCACATGCTAGACAGATCATTCACTACTTAAAAAATGAAGTGCAGTTTCTTAAAAAGAAAGTAGAGCTTGAATCTTGCTTCATACCAATTGAGTTTCTTAGATTTGGGAAAAAATCAATATATTAGAATCGATAGTTGACCATAGCTTTAAATATGATACAAAGGGTTTAAAAATCTAACTTGTCATTGTTTACAAAATATTGGCAATCTGGAGCTAAAGCGCTTGGTGTTATTGTGTAATCTTCTGTTTAAAAATAAACAGTGGAAATAATTGTAGAAACCTCTGGGTTTAGAAAAGCTTGTTGGTGGTTCTTCACATCCTACTAAAAAAGCAGGCTGTCTTTGCATATTAATCACTCTGTGAAAGGAAGCTTGCCTTATTTGCATTGTGCATGCACTAAGAAGTCCAATAGTGCGCCTGAGAAAAAAATGGGGGGATTGTAATTGTTGTTCTCAAAAGGGTTTTTATTCCATTCAAGTGGAAAAGCTGAATGCTGGAGAATTAGTGCAGTGTTTTGTGGAAGAAGAGTCCCTTTCGGCCACTGCATTTCGGGTGGTGCAATCCCAGTGAGTCAGGATCCTGATCACGGGGGTGAAGAAGGAATTGCGTCCTCTGCCTAGACCAGACCCTGTTCCTGTAGAGGGCTATACTTTTGTAAGCACCTCTGCTTGTTTTGCATCCAAAAGAGTTAAATTGCAATTCTGGTGACACTTGTGGTATAGGAAATCGCAGGATAATTAAATAGGAACCAAAAAAGTATGAATCTTAGTAATTCCTGTCTTAGAGTTAGGTTGGCGATAACAGGATACGCAACTAAGTAAATGATGTAGTAACTTTTCTTTTTTTTTTGAGAAAATATGTGATTTAATTAACACCTTGCAGGTAGAACTTGCCCCCCAAATTGATTTTAGATGACATATTTGAAATTACCTTAATATCATGGTACCTTTTTTGCTTCGTTGTATTTTAAGATTCATTCGTTGAATGTGAGCATTGAGGATAAACAGAAATATTCTTAATGTTATCGAGGCTTTCTTTTCATAAGATCTCATAGGACGAGAGAGCTCCTTCCAACATGTTTCTCTTCTGACATGGTGGGACAGGTGTTTGCCAAGCCAAGCCTTTTTCTGATCTTGTAATTGTAGCCACTTCTCTAGATGGCCCCAGCCCTGTGAGCCGCTATAGTTTCCAAACCCTGGACATGCACATTAGTTAGTTTGGAGGTGTGTTACTTTGTACCGGTCTATATCCTTTGCATGTTTTTAGCATCTTTCAGACATTTCTGCACAGTAAGAGGCATTCGAAGTTAGACCTTGAATTTTACAAGGGAGGGAATGTGCCGTTATCAGTGTGCACATATTTTGACAACATGACTGTGTGTCGTCATTGAGACAATGCATATTCTAAATTATCTTGTTAGATATTAGAAGGTAGTTAACTGATTTAAAAGGTCGTCCACAGATTTTTACTGAAAACCACTTCGCTGAAGTATATTTGTCAATGTAACTACTTTTTGTTGCCCTCTTTCATATTGTATGGTCTTGGTTGTTTGATGGTTGAACACAAATCCTCTGATTGAAACCATTTATATTTTATTTGAATTGCTTTCTTAAATATTCATGTATAGAAAATTATGTGTAATTTGGGCTTATGCAGAGTATTCCATACTCTTTAAGTGTGTATTTAGGTTGCTGTTCTAAAGAATGGAAGTAGCCAAGATGTACTTTGAGGAAGTAGGACCACAGAAGTTAGGCTGATAGAAGAAAAACACATACACGCCATGGTTTCTACCATTCAAAAAAAGCCCTAGATAGATTTCATAGTGAATTTTCTTCCAAAATAAATATATTAATGATATGCTTCTCTATAATTTTTGTTGTAAACATAATTTTTAGAGTTAATAGTTAATAATTTAAATTTGAACCCTTTGATAAAATATGAAATGCATTACACATTTATAGGATTGCATAGATTTCATAAGTATGAAAAATTATTTACCAACAAAAACAGCTGGTATCAAGAACTGCATGATCATCTCAATAAAGGCAGAAAAGCATCTGATAAAATGCAATACTCATTGATGACAAAAACACTCAATAAACTAGGGATAGGGAGGACTTCCTCAATCTGACAAAGGGTATCTCTGAAAAACCCAGTGGTAGGAGTTAGACTTCACAAGTTGACCAAAAAGCACAGGAAAAGATGCTGGACATCATTAGCCATCAGGGAAATGTAAATCAAAACCACAATGAGATACCACTTCACACTTGCTACAGTGGCTATCATCAAAAAGACAGTAACAAGTGTTACCGATGATGTGAAAAAATTGGAACCCTCATATGCCACTGGTGGGAATGGAAAATGGTTCAGCTCCTTTGGGAAACAGTCTGGCAGATCTTAAAAAGAGTTACCATACATACCAGCAGTTTCATTCCTTCAAGTGTGAAGACACACATCTGTATAAAAACTTGCATATGAATGTTCATAGCAGCATTAAGAATGATCAGAAAATAGAATCAACCCAAAGGTCTGTTAACTGATGAATGGATAAACAAAATGTGGTATATCCATTCGATGCAGTATTGAGAAATAAAAAGGATGGAGTTCCAATATGTGCCACAACATGGATGAACCTCGAAAACACTAAGTGAAAGAAGCTGGTCACAAAATATCACGTATGACTCCCATCTACATGAAATGTGTGGAACAGGAAAATCCATAGAGACAGAAAATAGATTGGTGTTTTCCTAGGGCTAGGGGACTGGAGGGAGATGAGAAATGGCTGCTAATAGGTACGGGGTTTCTTTTTGGGGTGATGAAATATGTAAAAATAGATTGTGGTGATTATTTGCGTAACTCTGAGCATCTACTAGAAATTATTGAATTGTATACTTAAAATGAGTTATTGTATGGTATGCAAATTATATATATATTTTTTAAAGTCATTTTGGTTTTTTTTTTTTTTTTTAAGATTTTATTTATTTATTTGACAGAGAGAGAGAGATCACAAGTAGGCAGAGGCAGGTGGGGGGGGGGAGCAGGCTCCCTGCTGAGCAGAGAGCCCGACGTGGGGCTCGATCCCAGGATCCTGAGATCATGACCTGAGCCGAAGGCAGAGGCTTTAACCCACTGAGCCGCCCAGGCGCCCTTCTGTAAATTATATTTTGATAAAGCTGACATGTACACATACATACACACACATGTACATACAGAGCTGTTATGTCCTGTCTTTTGGAAAGAAATAAGCAAACTATAGATTTTTTTCCAGTGAAATCTATGAAAGCCAAAGTGAAATTACCAAAGACTTAAACTATGCCATGTAACTAAAATTAATTGTAACTATTTTGGTAGGTGGGACAGAAGAGGGTATAAAATACAGATCTGTGACACTAACACCAACTATCACCCCACACAGTTGTTGATGACATGCTATGAGATCCCACGCATGACAGCCAGAACTTTGCTTTATTCTTTCATAAACTTTTAGTTGCCTACGATGGAACTCTTTATTTTTCAAAGAAATGACCTTCTTAAATATAGTTGCCTGAGGGGAAGGGGTTGTTAGGGGAAGCCTCATATAAAAGGCTTTTGGGGTGCTGCCGATATTCTAGTTCTTGAATTAGGAGGTGGGTCGTTGGCTTTTCTCATACTAATTCATTAAGCCATGTAGTTCATGTTACACATTATTCTATATTTCATAATAAAAAAGGTTTAAATTAGATTTAGTCACTCTTCTCGAGATGTTCCCAGTGAAAGGAAATGTTGAATATGGTATTTCATAATGTTTTAATAATGAAAAGCACATTTTTACACTAGAATTTTGTTACACTAAATAGATGAAACTTCCTTTGGATAACCCACTGTAGTCTGTTTGACCTTGAAATTTTATGCCAATGAAGTTTTGTTTTCAGACTTTCTTGAGCTTTTATACAATGTAGGCTTGATTGATAGCAGGGTGTGTGAGCCCAGAGTGGCCAGAGTGGATTTTATCCTTTTGAGCAATTAGAATGATGATAATTTTTGCCCTTTTGGTGCATAGCAGGTGTCGTGAGTGACCAGAGGGACTTGAACAGTTTCTTCCAGCAAGAGTATGTAAAAGAGAGAAAGGGCAGAAAGGCATGTACAGAGGCATAGCCATCAGTAAATCACACGAGTTCTCCATGGCCAGAGCATAGGAGAGGAGGGGGAGGAGTTAGGGGCCAGACCGCAGTCGGTCTTAACATGTGGGCTAAGGACTGGAGTGATTCTCAAGGGAGGCAGTCCAGGGCGGGTGGGGGGAGGACGAGCAAGCAATCAGGGTCTTCCAGTAAGTGTGAAATTTTTTAGAACAAAAGGCTAAACATAGAATTATGGTAGGACCCAGTAATTCTACAACTAGGCATATACCCAAAAGATTGAAAACAGGAACTCAAACAAATACATGTATGCCAACATTCAGAGCATCCAATGTTCCTGTTACTCACAATCGCCAAAAGGTGGAAACAGCCCAAGTGTCCATCAACAGATGAATGGATAAACAAAACGTGGTATGTACAGACAGCGGAACACTGGCCATAAAGAGATGAAATTCTGGTGCAGGCTACAACATGGTGAACTTTGAGAACATTATGCTAAGTGAGGGAAGTCAGACACAAAAGGACAAATACCCTATGAGTCCACTTAACATGACATTTGTAGAATAGGCAAATGCGTAAAGACAGACAGTAGTCCCTGTCCTTGACAGCAGGTTGAAGAAGCTGGGGGTAGAGGGAGTTATTGCCTAATGGGTAAAGAACTTCTTTTGGAGGTGATGAAAAACATTTTGGAAATAGATAGTGGTGATGATTGCACAACACTGAATATAATTAATGCCACTGAATCATACACTTGAAATGGTTGAAACAGCAAGTTTTATGTTATATATTTACCGCAATCAAAAAAAAAAAAAAAAAAGGAAAGGAAAGGGTCGTGTGCTAGTGAAAGCAGCCCTGGGAAGTCCTTGGAGGAGTTTAAGCCAGGAGGGCTGCTGACTAGTGCCTGGCACACCAGGGACACTGGGAGCTGGAAGGAAGGCGGGGAGAGATA
>CM052884.1:7978427-8034131 GCA_028534135.1 Potos flavus
TCACAAAGTAAACGAAGAGTAAGAAAGCCACTATGATTGGGGCGCCTGGGTGGCTCAGTGGGTTAAAGCCTCTGCCTTCGGCTTAGGTCATGATCTCAGGGTCCTGGGATCGAGCCCCGCATCGGGCTCTCTGCTCAGCGGGGAGCCTGCTTCCCCCTCTCTCTCTGCCTGCCTCTCTGCCTACTTGTGATCTCTCTCCTCACATCAAATAAATAAATAAAATCTTTACCAAAAAAAAAAAAAAGAAAAAGAAAGCCACTATGGTAAATAACTATCATAGTCTCATTGGTGAAAATATATTGTCCTAGAATCTATTCAGACCCATCTTCTTTCATTTGTTCATTCATTCAGTCATCATCCAACAAATATGAGTGGTTATTCTATTCAAAGCGTTCTTCCGCAAGAACAAAATAATGACAATGGCTACCATTTGCTATGCACTCCCTTCAGTAGCAGACTCAGTCTTTACATGTATTTTCCCATCAGCCGTTTCCGGGGGCCATATGTGAAGGAAGTAATATTACTCCTTTCACAGATCAGGAAGCCTGCTTCATGTGTCAGTGAATGGACACCTTCCATCCATCTTCTACACCCTGTCTAGACCAATCCTCCATAGCTAGATACACTCCCCTTACTTCCTGTAACGTACTCATCAACAATTCTTGGTAACTCTACCTCCATAATATCTTTGTAGTCCATATATTTACCTCTATCCCCACTGCCTCTGTCCGACTGGTTATATCCCATCATGTCTCCTGGGGACCAGGCACTTAGTCTCTCAGCTCATTTCCCAGTTTTCATTGTTGCCCCCTCTGATGGGAGCCATGTCTGGACTCTGAGCACTCACCCCCCCCATCTCAGCAGATAACCTTTCCTCTTGTTTGACAGGGAGAGGCACTCAGATGAGAATTCTCCCCCCAGCACACCTGTACCCACACCCACCTTTGCCTTCCTCATGCCGTGGCTCTGGTTTTGTCCAAGGCTGATCCCGTGTACCCAGTTCCTGGGTCCCATCCCCTTCCACCTCCTTACGGAGTTCACCCTGCCAGCTGTTCCCTCTGCTGGCTCCTCCTCACTGTCATCTGAACGTGGCCAGGTCTCCTCCAACCTAAGAATACCCTCCCTTCCTGCTTGTCCTCTTCAGGCTGTTACCCAGTCTCTGACCTCGCCATGGTCAGGCTTCAAGCCCCCCCCACTAAGGCTGTTCTTGCCAGAGTCACCCATGACCTTCTCATTGCTGAATCCAAGAGCTTCTCAGTCCTTGACTTACCCGACTTCACTGGCTTGACCCAACTCGGGCCTGCCTTTGGTTTCCAAAGGCCCATATTCTTCTGACTTCCTCTGCCCATGTCTTAAACATTGGTGCTCTCCAGCACTCTCCTTGGCCCTCTTCTCTTCTCTGTTACACCTTCTCTGGGTTATCCCATCTATTCTCAGTTACCATCTCTGTACGATGTGTAATAATCACCTGGAAGGTTTATTAAAACACAGATTTCTGGGGCGCCTGGGTGGCTCAGTTGGTCGGGTAGCTGCCTTTCGGCGCAGGTCATGATCCCGAGGTCCAGGGATCAAGCCCCATGTCGGGCTCCCTGCTCATCAGGGGAGTCTGCTTCTCCCTCTCCCTCTGTCCCTTCCCCTGCATGTGTTTTCTCTCTCACTCACCCTCTTTGTTTCAAATAAATAAGTAAAATCTTCAAAACAACAACGACACAGATTTCTGGGCTCCACCCCCAGAGTTTCTGATTCTGTTTACAGTGGGGCTCAAGAGTTCCTATTTCTGACATATTCCCAGGGGTTCCTGAGGCTGCTGATCCAAGCACCATGCTCTGTGAACCACTGACCTCATGCAGTCACCGTATTATATCAGGTGTGATCTAAGGAGGTGACCTCCCCCACCTGGGCCTCAGAAACAGTAGCTGCGTACAGCTCTTCAAAGAAAACCAACCCCCAGTGTAGCTTAGGAGGTCCTTCCTAATCAGACTTCTCTTCCTCTTTGCAGCCTTACCAGTCTCCACCCATCAGCTGGCCCCAGCTCCCATGGGCTCTGTGTAGCCTACAGCCGAGCTGCTTCTTACCTCCATGCTTGTCTCTAGGACAAGGAGATCCTCACGTTCCCTGGCAAAGTCTTACTAACCTCTGTGGTTCTCAATTATAAATGTGGCTTCTTTGAAGAAAGTATTCTCTGACCTATTAAGTCTGGGTTAGGTGCTGTCTCTGTCTGCTTCTATAACCTCTCTATACTCTTCCTGTCATCTTTATTATAGTACTTCTCAATTATACTATAATTGTTCATTTACTTAATTGTTAGCAACCACTGGACTGTTCTGAGAAGGTAGAAATCACACAAGTCTTGGTCATCATTATCTTCCCAGAGTAGCAGAGTGCACTATACATAGTAGATGCTCAGTAAATATTTTTGAATGAACAAATGAAGAAAGATTGGGGATGTTTTCAACTGTCTTAAAAGACTACATTGGATCCTCTGAGTGGTTTATATGATGTTTTAAAATTATCAGAATGTTGTTATGTAATATTTAAATAGCAGCATATACAATACTTTTATGATTTAGTGATTTAATACTTTTATGATATTTCACAGAGTCATTACTATTTTTTCAGAAGAAAATTAGATTATTTATTCTTCTACTAAATGTGGTCACCATGCTAGAAGGGGATAAAATACGAGTTAGAGGGTTCTGCCCTCAAGGAGCTCACAGTCTGATGGAGGAATCATGCAGGATCCTTAATTGCCTTAGCCATTATTTGCTTGTAACCATGAAAGTTTATTTTAATCTTAATAAATCCTAGTACTTGTTCATATTTATCCTTTATTCCTGTTAACATTTAGGTTGTGTGCATTACATCCTCCCGAGAGTAGTTCAAATAATTTTATTTGGATATTCTTGAAAGGACTACTGAGTAAGAGCGTGCTAGGATTACACCTGGCACAGTGAAAAATACCCAGCCCTCGAAAACATCTGTGTCTGTCTGCCTTTGAAGAGAGGAGAAACACTCATGTCTTCTCTTCATGTCTTCGTTGACGCGCTGAATTTTCCTTTCCTTCTGTGAGCTGTTACTCAGGGTGGCAGCAGACCGAGAATCTCCCCTGCCCCATGCCTCATAGCTTCACAGTGGACTGTGGAAGTGCCTTATGCTGTGTGCGTAGACCCGCACCGGCCCCACCCCCGCCATGCACCGTGTTGATAGGTCAAGGCTTATTATCCATTCATAGGTCAAGGCTTATTATCCATTATTTGTGTATGGAGAAAAATGGAACAGTATGTTTTCCAGGACTTTCTAATCTTTCATCCATGAGTTGCTGAGAAAGGTGTTCGTTTGTTTTTAGTCCCGTTAATCATAAAGCAGTACACAACACACATTGTTGCATTTTAAAGCCAGGCTAAGATAAATTTCAGATATATTTCCTGGCATGTGGTACTTGTTCATTGATCTTATATAAAATGTTAGTTAGAGAATGCTGTGGTGATTAATATGAAGCTGGTGAAATAATTCTTAGGTGGTCTGTATCGTGTTTGGCAAACACTGCGTTGCTCTTCCAGAACAGTGGTAAGAAATCTGATACCACAGCTCTTTCACCAAAAGAAGAAGAAATCTTCACTGGAGAGCTTGAGCTACCTGGAACTGCTCAAATAGCTTGTGGGTTTTCTTCCAGAATGCTTTGTAAAGATATATTTGGCCCCATCCTTCTCGTAATTACTGAGAGGAGCCATGCGAGACAGTTAACCCTGGGGGAATTAAGGAATTTGAAGGATCTTTGAACGTTCATCTTATTTAGGTTATTTCTTTAAAGCAAAATTCCCAAACATTTCAGATAAGAATCCGTCTTTAAAAATAAGACAGACACACAGATGAAGGTTAAAGATCAGAGGTTATGTGAACTGTAATGAAATAAGTTGACTCCCATTAGGTGGTCATCATTTTTTTAGAGTGAGTTTAATATTTAATGAAGATAACAATGAAGTTTTATGTGCCTTTTCAGAGATATTTATTTAATGCTGTAGGCAGCAGTCAGCCTCTAATAGGGTATTTCTCCCCAAGAGGTGTATAACTTATTTTGATTGGAGATTAGGGTGCATTTTTTTTCTTCAGATGTTTGGATGTGATGCCAACCTTCATCTCCTCTGCAGTGCCCAGTAAGCTCCCACTCAGCTCCCTTTCATTCCAGTCTCTCGTAGGAGGCATTCATTCCTGCATTCTGTGTGTATTTATGCCTTCAACTGAGAGGCAAGCTGCAAAGGATTTAAAGATTTAAATAGATGTTACTGAATTGAATTGTGGAAAGCATTCCAGCTGGGAGTGCGTGTGCAAAGGTTTGGTGGCAGCGAGGAAACAAGAATGGATGGTCTGGAAGGTTAAACTCTGGGTGGTCGTGTTCATCCCGTGGAGAAGCTGGGAGGTCACTTCAAGAGCCCGAGCCTGGGAGTGCCGCGCTGAGAGCGAGTGTCAGAGAGATGCATCTGGTCCCTTCTCCGGGAAGCCGGGAGAGGTGACCACGAAGTGGGGAGAGGCAGAACGAACTCATAGGAGGTTGAATTCGAGTTTCTAAAATTTTTTATTTTTTTATTAAAGTAGAGCTGACACACAATGTTACATTAGTCTCAGGTGTGCAACATAGTGATTGGTCAAGTTTATACATTATGCTGTGTTCACCATAAGAGTAGCTACCATGTGTCACAACACCACACTATTATTACAATTACCATTGACTATATTCTCTCTGCAGTTCCTTTTATCTTGGTGACTTACTCCTTCCAGAACTGGAAGCCTATATCTCACACTCCCCTTCACCCATTTTGCCTATCCCCCGCCCCATTCCCCTCCCCTCTGGCACCCATCGGTTGTTCTCTGTATTTATGGGTCTGTTTCTGCTTTTTGTTTATTTATTCGTTTTGTTTTTTTAGATTCCACATATAAATAAAATCATAGGGTGTTTGTGTTTCTCTGGCTGACTTATTTCACTTAGCATAATTCTCTGTAGGTCCATCCGTGTCATCGGGAATGGCAAGATCTCATTTTTTTTATGGCTAATATTCCATTGCCTATATATGCCTTTATGCTACTATTTATCCATTCATCTGTGGATGGACACTTGGGTGGCTTCCACATCTTGCCTATTGTAAACAGTGCTGCTATTAACAAAGGGGTACATAGAGCTTTTCAAATTAATGGTTTTGTTTCCTTTGGGTAAATACCCAGTAGTGGAATTGCTGGATTACATGGTATAACAGCTTTTTTTTTTAAGATTTATTTTATTTATTTTTTGGGGTGGGTGGGGAGGGATAGAGGGGAAAGGAGAGAGAAACACAAGCAGACTTCATGCTGAGCGCGGAGCCCAACACCAGGCTTGATCTCACCACCCTGAGATCAGACCTGAGCCAAAACCAAGAGTCGGATGCTCAGCCAACTGTGCCACCCAGGCACCCCAGGTATTTCTGTTTTTAATTTTTTGAGGAACCCCCATACTGTTTTCCACTGTGGCTGCATCAGTTTGCATTCTTATGCATAGTGCATGAAAGTTCCTTCTTCTCCACATCCTCGCCAACATTTGTTATTAATTGTTTTGTTTTGTTTTTGGCTCTAGCCGTTCTGACAGGTGTAAGGTGGTATCTCATTGTGGTTTTGATTTGTGTCTCTCTGATGATGAGTGATGTTGAATATCTTTTCATGTGTCTGTCAGCCATCTATAGGTCTACTTGGAAAAATGTCTATTCAGGTTCTCTGTCTATTTTTAATTGGATTATTTGTTTTTTTCTGGTGCTGAGTTGTTTGTTGAATTTGAGTTTTGATTGTGTGAATTAAAGGAAGAGATTGTGCAAGAGACACTACACCAGGAAGACTGATGGAACTTCGGCATTCACTTGGACAAGAAGGAAGAGTGTCAATGATTTAGGTTTCAGTGGTGATGACTTAGGGTAGCAAGAAGAATGAATCCCACTAGCAACAGAAGCAGGGAAGGGGAAGAGGAGGACTTTGTATTTTTTCAGAAGGTGATAGTTTGGCTTGGAGCAAGTTGATCCTGAGGTTAAAGTGGACTGTCTAGGGAGAAAAGCTGAACAGAGAGCTGGGCATTATGGACCTGGAATTCTTATGAGATTGGAGACACAGATCTGCGGTCATTTAAATAGTAGATGTGTCTCTGAGAATGAGCCCATTTAGAGATAGAAGCATAGGGGACCAAGGACAGAGCTTAGGGACACACCCACACTCCAGGGATGGGCACATTTTATATATAATGTTTACTAAAAATGGTAGCTGAGTCATTTAAGCAAATTGTATATTTTTTGCATATTTCCAAAAAAAGTAAAACCACATACATATTTTTCATATGTTTTGTATATTTCCAAAAAAGCTAAACCACAGAACTATCATTTTTATATCATGCTCCTGCCTTGAATTTTTATTTTCTTTTTATCTGTTCACTTTGGCTTCATTTTAATGAAGAAATTGGTTTCCAGTCCATACCAATTTCTCATTTGGATTTTTATATTTTAGTGTTGGTGATGAGTAACACGGCTGATGAATAAGAGAGTATTTAGCTTTACTTGATCTCAAATCCCCTGGCATTAATGAAATTATATTCCAGGATACTGAAAGTATACTGTAAATAAGATTTTTGGACAGCTACAGAAATGACCTTGAGAAACAATGAAAATGAACAAAATTCTGATTTTTTTTCCCAAATGGAAAAAAGAAAGATTCTATATACTACTTCAGACTGGTGAATGTAATGTCCACCTTAGACACGTTTTAAGAATATTTTATGAATTAAGAAAGTTTTCAGGGGCGCCTGGGTGGGCTCAGTCAGTTGAGCGTCTGACTCTTGATTTTGGCTCGGGTCGTGATCTCAGGGTTGTGAGATTGAGCCCTGCATCAAGTTCCACGCTCAGTGGGGAGTCTGCTTGAGATTCTCTCTCTCTTTCTCTCTCTCTCAAATAAATAAATCTTTAAAAAAAGGATTATGAAAAATTTCAAAATCAAGTGTGCATATGGGAGCCCAGTGAAGAGGACCAAACATCTCATGGAGGTTTGCTATGGACAGATTATGTCAAACCTCAGATCTTTCTTTTGCAGGATTTCTAGATTGCAGGTAAGAGTTTGTATTAGCTTGTCATGATAGTCACATGGAGAAATGGAAGCTAGGTACAAGGAATTGGTCAAATGACCACACCATCAGTAGCTTGGACAGAATGTCCAGGTTGGGTTCTACGTTTGCAGGACTTTCTTCAAACTTTTTTTTAAAAACTTACTTATTTATTTGAGAGAGAGAGAGAACATGAGCAAGGGGAGAGGCAGAGGAAAAGAGAGAGGCAGAGGGAGAAGCAGACTCCCCACTGAGCAGGGAGCCCAACTTGGGGCTCAATCCCAGAACCAGAAGATCATGACCTAAGCTGAAGACAGATGCTTAACTGACTGAGCCACCGAGGTGTCCCTCTTCTTCAACTTTTTAGTCAGTATTTGACATGGAAATGCTGCATAGGTTGTTCAGTAATGGCTACTAGGATCAGAATCCAGTATCTCAATAGGCTAGATTAAAGAGCTAAATTTAGCATGATGAAATTTCACAGGAATCTCTTATTCACTTATCACACTTGGATCCCAAAAGGTGTTCATAATTCTCTTTTCTCCTTCCCTATCCCCTTTATACAACTTTTAGCAGAGCTGATTATTCTCTGTTCCATTAGCACCATAGGCTTAATTCTGTCAGAGCACTTTTCATCTTGCACTGTTCTTGTTTACTGGTCACTTTCCCCCCTACAGTGTGAGCAGTCTGAGGACAGGCACCGTCATGTGGTATTTCCTGCACATCAGAGGATTCCGTGAATACGTAAACTAGAACTCAGTGACAGCACTCCGAAAGAGCCTTAGTAACTTCCCTCAGGGTCAACAACCTGATGCGATTGACAGAATATTACACTTGGGCTCTTCCCAGATCTGGATGTTAATGGTTATGGATTAACTGTGTCCACTTGGTGATCCTTTCTACTGAATGTTCACTAGTGAATGACCTGAAACGTAAAGCCAACAAAGTGACTGGAGCTGGCAGGGATCTTAGGGATTGAGTTTATCTAACTTATTGTACATTTGAAGAAGCGAGGACGAGTGACTTGGCCAGCCTGGCACAGCTCACGGGGCTGGAGGAGGCTCTGGGACTCTTGACTCTTGATTTCCCTTCTCAGTAGGAGTAGTTTTATAGCTCATGTTTGTAGGAAAAAGTATTTTTGGTCATTATTTTGAACATATTTTGAAGTTTCATCAGTTAGTAATTACACATAATTATGATTCACATATATTGTCTGTAAGAATGGATAAAGTAACTTCGAGCTTGCATTTCTTTTAATGATGAGGAATGCAGTGGTTGCCATCTGTTTGTTCTCAGCAAAGTTTTAAGGTTCTCCCCTTTCAGTTAACTTTTCTTAAGTCTTTAACACATGAAGTATATTTATGTATTATTTTTAAGGCTAGAGCATCTTTTCTTGGAAATCCCACTGTTAGTATGAGATGTTCTTGGGAGCGGGAGGGAGCCCTGCAGAAAATGGGGCGGGGGGATTGCAGAGGGTGATTTGTTATTTGTTTTCTCATGTGGCAGCTGCTTCCTCCTCAAGACATCTTAAAGAAGCCTTTCTCTCCATCGGAGGCTTTTTGTTTGTTTTCTGTGTTCAACTTTTTTTTTTTTTTTTAGATTTTATTTATTTATTTGTCAGAGAGAGAGAGAGAGAGCACAAGCAGGCAGAGGGAGAAGCAGGCTCCCTGCCGAGCAAGGAGCCCGATGTGGGACTCGATCCCAGGACCTGGGATCATGACCTGAGCCGAAGGCAGCCACTTAACCAACTGAGCCACCCAGGCGTCCCTATGTGTTCAACTTTTTAATAAAAACTGATATACCCAAATCGTTAAAAAAAAATATCGTGCAGGTGGGTTTACAATGAAAAGCACTAGTTGTGTAATTACTTCTACCATCTGTAGAAAGAACCCCCTTAACATCTTTTAATTGTTTCTTTGGCGTGCTTGTCTCCTTATTGCTGAGGAGTATGTTTTTATGTTTTAGATGTTAACATATTTCATCATTTGAAAGGTGATTCATTTGACATGTTCAAAAATGAAAAGTGTGGAAATGTATGTAGTGAAAAATCTTCTCACTGCCTTGGTCCTATTCTGTAGCGTCGCCACAGTGAGAAAAATTAGAAAAAATCAGTTAACTCTTGTCGCTTCTAGAAAATCTTGATATATAAACAAATACAAAAATATACCTTTCCTTTTTATCTAAATTCATACTGTTATTACTTGACTACTTTTAGTCACCGTTTATTGACTTGCCGCTATGATAAGTGTATCCACCTCTCCTCACTGTAGCTCGCCTAACCCCTATCTTCCAGAACAGGTCTGTCACTACCCCTAAATCCTGGATATTAAATCCTGAACTTTAAGCAGTCCGCTGACACTCTGAACTTTTTGTCATGCCAGCTTTGGATGGTGTTTCTTGATTGTCCACTCTGTGAGGTGGGGATCAATGGCACCCCAAATCAGCTCTCCCCATTGTCTTTCTTCTCTTTACCATCTGCCCTTTTCCTTTTACATTCTTATCAGCGAGGTTAACACTTAACATTCTTTTTAAAACCCATGATCAAATCTCCCATGAGTTCTTTATAGCTTCAGTAGTTAAAGTTGAAAATCAAGACAAAGTTTCTACATTATGATGACCAAGTACATATTGTTCACTGAGGAGCCAAGTGTGGAGTGCTGGGATTATCTGTCCTTTCCTACATACATTTCTTAAAGTATGTTGGCGTTGGCTTTGCATTGTCTGTGACCATGTTAAGCTTATCCCATGTGTCCCAGCCCCCAGGATGGCCAGGGGTTCTGTGGAACCCCTTCTCTGAGGAGGGATCCCTGGCTTCCACTGTCTGGTGCTGCTTCCCTGGGTCGATTGACCCCAGATGGGCTGCACACCTGCCCCTCAGGATGACCCTTCCTTGCTCTTCTTGGCTAAATCCAGATTTTGGAACTCCATATCTTTTTTGTTCTTCTTTGTTCACTATCTAGCTTCTTCTGATACATTTTCAAATAATTTCCTCAGGAAGGGTGAGTGAAAGGTAAACTTTCTGCATTGTCAGTTAGCCCATGCATTTCTAATGACGTCCGTATTCTGTCCATGCGTGTCTGGTAATGTCTTTATTCTGACCCATGGGTTACAGCATTGATGAGTTAGGACTTCTAGACTAAAATGATTCCCCCATCAGAACCAGAAGGCATTTCTTATTGTCTTTTAGCCTCCATGATTTTCATGAGAAGTCTGATGCCAGTCTGATTTTTCATTCTGCAGAAGTGTCTTCATCTTTTTTCCTCTGGAAACTTCTGGGATCTTCTCTTCATCCTTGTTCTGAACATTCTAACACAACATAGCTAAGTGTGGACCTTCAGAATTCATTTCCCATGATTCCTTGATGGGTTATGTCAATGAGAGGACTTATATCCGGGGCTCCTGGGTGACTCAGTCATTAAGTGTCTGCCTTTGGCTCAGGTCATGATCCCAGCGTCCTGGGATCGAGCCCAGCGTTTGGCTCCCTGCTCAGCCGGGAGCCTGCTTCTCTGTCCCCAGCTCCCTGTGCTTGTGTTCCCTCTCTCGCTATCTCTCTCTGTCAAATAAATAAATAAAATCTTTAAAAAAATAAAGTGGATATCTAAAAAAAAAAAAAGACTTATATCGCTTCTTTTTGGGAAATCCTCTTGTATTGAGGATTATTAGGCAGAAACCTGGACATTTATTTTTATTTTTTTAAAGGTTTATTTATAAGAGAGAGAGAGACCAAGCATGAGTGGGAGGGCCAAAGGGAGAGGGAGAGAGATCTCAAGCAGATTCTGTGCTGAGCACAGAGCTTGACACGGGGCTGGATCCCACATCCCTGAGATCACGACCTGAGCTGAAATCAAGAGTCAGATGCTCATCTGACTGTGCCACCACACATCCCCAGAAACCCGAACATCTAGCCCTCAGAGATAGGATGGTGGAGACGAGAAGGCGGTCCGGTCTGCGATTCTTCATTAGTTCCCACTGACATCAGCTCTGATCTCATGCTCCTTCTTCAGAGTGCCTGGCGATCCCGTACCCGGTGTCTGCCTGGGTGTCTGCAGGGCAGGTCAGCTCCCTCCTAGGCTGTGGGTCCCCCCAAAGTGTATTTTCTATGGGACTTCCTTTGCCTTGCTCCTTCAGGCACCATTTTCTACGTGCTTTTGTAGAGATCTGTGACAGTCCTTGTTTGTTGATGACTCCCCTCCTGTTCTCTTCCTGTGCTTTCATGTTCCTGCCATCCCTTTATTTTAAGGGATAGTATAATATACCTTTGCAATAACAGAGACTTGAGTGGTAGGTGAAACTTGTGTCTTCCGTCATCTTAAAGTTAGAAGGGCTCAGACGTCGAGTTGGAGCTCAGCCTCAGTAGGGCGGTCCCATAGCCCCGCCTCAGTCCCTAAAGCTAGGGACCTTGTCTAACTCATCTTTTTGTGCAGCCTGGAGCTTGGTGCATATAGGCAACCCTGCATAAATGTCTGCTGAATTATAACAGGCGTGAAAATTGAATTGTTATATTCAGGAATGATGAAGTGACCTCTTTATGTTCAACTTTGGACAGACTTTTAATAGAACGAGTAAATCGTGCCTCACCCCCAACCCCTAGACTCCGTGTTAAAAAAAAAAAAAAAGATGTGTGAAAAATGATGAGATTTTATGGTGAATTTGATACCCACCCACCTAATTTTGGATTAAAAGAATTGCTGACTTTAGTGATTTCATTTTCCATATCATAGCTGAGAAGTAACTCCTCTAAGTACCCTGCTTTTAATTGCCTGGTTTTTCCTTGCAATTAGAAAGCTACTAGAACTTGACACTCCATTTTAATGTGAGCTAAGCTGAATTTTAACTAACGTAAGGATCTTGTGGTGGCATAAACTAATGTTTACAATGGCATTTTGTATACTGTAAAGTGCTACACACGTTCAAGTTTTCGTTGATACTATAATGTGAGAAGTGCCAGAATCATTTTTTAAGCTGTGCTGTTTTGAGCAGGGATGAAGGCACTCTTTAGCATGCCGCCGACTTCTCTTTTGTGCTTTAAATGGTGAAGGGATGATTTTGTAATATGTGGTGGTGAACCCTAAGCTGCAACGGTGGAGGTGGGAACGAGTCTGTGTGGTGTATGATTATTTTCTAATTTATTTGGCTAGTGTAGACCTATCTTAGGGAAAATGCAGAGGACTGGGCTGCCATGAAGATCTTTGGACATCTCTCAAATATAAATGTAATATGGCTCCAAAGGCAAAATCTACTGACCCCTAGCTGGTTCTGTTTGGCTAGTTTTGCTGAAGTAATCAGTCAGCCTGGCCTGGGGAGCGTGGTGGAGCCTGACCACCCGAAGGGCCCGGGCACTGAGTTATCATTGAACGTGAGAACCGTGCTTTCTTCGTGCGAGTCCAGACTCGCGGTGGCATTCGTATTTGACAGCCTACCTATCGGCTTCCTAACACTGTCCACTCTTTTGATAGTTAAAAAAAAAAAAAAATCATTATACACTAAATCAATTTGGTAGACAAAAAGGAAATATAATTAATTGAAATCTATTTACAACTTTAAATTTACTCCCAATTTTTATCTGTGTGTTTGTACACTTTGCGTAGTTGTAAGAAGTAAGTACATAATGGTCTACTTTTCCTACTGAATACTGTGTTAAATATAATTTGTAAACTCTGTGCTTACATATGGACTGTGTGTTTTTTTTTTAATGTAGTAAGAACACTTAACATGAGATCTACTTTCTTAACAAATCTTTAAGTGTAAACTATGTTAACAAGAGGCATGGTGTTGTACAGCAGAGCTCTGGAATTTACTCAACTCGCATAATTGTATCTTCACACGTAACATTTTTAACAGTGATAAAATTTTCTTAACATCGATATGCCATATGCCGTAACATACTTCACCTTTCTCTCATTGTTACAAATTGGTGTGTTTCTTTTTTTTTTAAAGATTTATTTATTTATTTATTTATTTATTTATTTATTTGACAGAGAGAGTGAGAGATCACAAGTAGGCAGAGAGGCAGGCAGAGAGAGAGGGGGAAGCAGGCTCCCCGCTGAGCGGAGAGCCCGATGCGGGGCTCGATCCCAGGACCCTGAGATCATGACCTGAGCCGAAGGCAGAGGCTTTAACCCACTGAGCCACCCAGGCACCCCAATTGGTGTGTTTCTAATCGTTCATCATCATAAGCAGTACTGATAGAGGCATCCTCACACAAAAGACTATTACGCTTTTGGTTTATTGTCTTAGCCTATATCCTCACAGCAGGATTATCAGGGTTTATGTTTTATACCTCTTCTTTATGGAGACATTCTGGTCTCCACAAAGAGGGGGCCATGCAGTTGTTTCCGTCTATAGTTCTGCTCTGGGGAGTCTGGGCATTCTCTCCTGTAATGATTTACCGTTTCCCTTTGTTTTGAAAGGGAGAGCTCATAGTTCTATACTTTTAGATGAATTTATTAATTGTATGGAAAGAGTTTGAATGTGGGAGATGAGCGTCTTAATGATTTGATGATACACAGGTAAATTGTGAAGAACACACCACAATCAAGCTAATTAACATATGCATCACCTCACATGGTCACTTTTTTCTTTTTTCTTTTTTTTTTTTTTGTGGCGGTAAGAACACTTAGGATCTACCTTCTTAGCAAATTTGAGTTACACAGTTTCTTGTAAGCACACACTGTCATTTCTAGCCCTGCTCACCACACAGTGTGTTTCCAGAGTAGATTCCTCCTGCCCAATTGCAGACATTGGTGGTACAGTTAACACATTGAGTTTTTAGCAGCAAACCCTATGGTAAGGATTGTTTTATCAGCTTGATTTCCAAGCTTAAAAGCTAGCTGAGGGCATTCTGTCTCAAGAACAAGACACAGGACAGGCTCTGCAGGGGTGAGAGTGGGCACAGAGGCTTGGGTTGGACCTCAGAACCCGAGGTGGGGGGCAAACTAAGCACATTCCACACCTTTCTTGGGTCTCCTCCTGTTTATGCAGAAGTTAATCAGAAAAAAAGGGTAATTACTGTATTGGGTTATGGGTGGTAAAGAACAAGGGCTCGATTGTGGAAACGATTATTTTGAGAAAATAGCTATTCGGAATTAAAAGGCTACTTTATTTCTACCAAAGTCAAACATGAAAACCAGTGATAATTAAAGTGAAGGAACATTAATTAATTGCATAGTGTATTAATTCACCACAAAAATAGATTTATAGGTGTTGTCATGTCTTCTTGGTTTTTAGGGGGTAGATTTTCAAAAGAGAGGTTAATGAGGCCATGTAAAACGGTCATAAGAAGACTAGTTTTACATTCTTTGGTAAAATTGCTGTTGGAACGTTGCCCGTTATTTCCAATTGTCTTTCTATAAAGATCCAAGTCATAAAGTCATCAGAGTTCAGGGCTAGGAAGCAGTTGATTTTTTTTTCCTGAAAAATATGATTTATTTTATTAGATAATAAGATATATGTAAGCATATGTAAGGCTCTCCCTTTCTCTCTCTCTCTCTCTCTCTTTGTGAGTGGAAGATAAATGGCAAATAAATGAATGAGTCAAAAGGGAGTTAAGACATAAAGGAATTATTTAGGGCTGCTCATTCCTGGAATGTCTCTCATAAGAACCATAATTAAATTAAGTAATAAAGAAGTTATTCCATCAAAGATTATTTTCACGTCTAAAGCAGTATATTTTGGTTGTAGCTAATTGATGGTTCAGGTTTAAACAGTATAGCTTTGTGGATATTTGATTCTATTCTTATGAAGACTTAAACAATTATTCTTTTCTTGTGAAGACTATGCTCCTTCTAGAGCTTTTCCAGTGTTTTCGTTAAGAGGTGGGTGGGCCTGCCTAACCTTAGCCTGCACATCACAGAGAAGGAAGGGCCAGTTTGGGTGCTCGGCAGAGAGCAGAGCTGGGCTCAGATTTCCTCCTCAAGCCCGGGAGTCCTCGAATGCTCAGGGCTCAGTGGGGAGCTTGAGGCTTAGGGAGGACACACGCTTGCATCAATGTACACAATTCATTAGTGGCACAATCCATTCAGTATCTGACTTGCCATGCAATTCAACATCCAGGCTCTTTTCACCCTGCCATGTGATGTTTTCTTCATAAAAGAGGTTGAAATTACAAGGTCGGACCTCCTGAGCCTTGGCTCATTCACCAAGACACATCCCTGTAGGACCAGAAACTGACAGGGGGGGTGTCTGATGAGGAGGCCTGGAGACAACTCAGCTTCTTTAAGGATGGTGGGAAAGAAAGGGGGATTCCTACTCGTTCATCCAATTTTTATTTTCTTTCATTATTGATTTAATAGCATAAATATTTAACCTTTATGCTCTACTAACAAATTGTGATGAATCCCCGTTAGGAAGAAAGGGAAAAAAAATCCCAGACACCAAGGTAGTCCTGGCTCGCTAGTTCTGCACATATTTGCTCCACCTCCCTCCACAAGCCTGGCTTCTGGACCCTGTTGTTTTCACTGCCGTTTAGAGCACAGGTGTTTCCTACTTTCCGCACGCTTCTCTACATTAAGGTTCTTTCATTTTCTCCCAGTTTTAGGTTACCACATTTTAGCCGAAAGCTCAAAACAGATATCTACTCTCTTCTTACAGGTGATTCTGAATGGCTTTCATGCACACATAATAGGCGTGGCCCCGTCTGCTGTTTGCCTTCTCGTTGAGGACTTCCCTTTCTGAGGGGCGATGGCGCATCGGTTAAAATGCCTTTGACTATTTGGAGTCTGCCAAATAAATCAGCATGTCTTAAAAGCCAAGCTAAACAGGTTTCTCTACTCCTCAACAACACATAACATTATGATTTCATTCTTGGTGGGCTGAGCCAAAAATTAAAACAAAAATAAACTCCCTTCATTTTGGGTCGTCACTGAACTACAGATTAAATCCCACATCCTCTGATACTTCCTTCAAAAGGTACATTTTGTATAAACCATCAGGTTGATATGAAACAGGTATTCAAAATAGAGGCAGGGATTAAAAAATATGCGGTGTGATTAATTGGCCTCCTTCTCTGCTATTTTATGGAATATCTAGTATGTTGTGCTAGTAATTGTATTAAAAAAGATCTACTGAAGGCCTTATCTCTTCCAAGTGAAAAATGCACTGCTACAAATAAAAATAGGATCTCTTCATTTTGAGGCTAATGGTCATTTTTGTGGTAACTTTTATGTCATATAATGTTCTAAAGGAAAAAGGTGCCACCAAAAATGTAACAGTAAAGTTTAAAACATAGATCACATTCTCTGGAATATTTACAAGATCTATACATTATACATTTTAGAGAATCCCCCCAAAAAAGTAAAGTAAAATAGTCTTTCTTGTTTCCTTTTTTCTTTTTTAACTCTCTGGGTATTCATCTTTAAATTACTAAGCCTTTGAGTTGGTCTGCATTTCATGTTTTGCAGGAGAGTTGTTTTATTTTTTTTTCCATAAAAAATTAGAAGAAAGTGGATAATGCAGATAACCCCAATTAAGAGGAAACTAGGTCCCATATGGATATTGTCTGATTCATTATAAATTACAGCTTTAGAATTTAGAAAATTGTGTTATAAATCACAATGTCATTTCCAGGTAATCACATTCCGGGCAATGTTTCCCCTGAGAGACTGTCCCTGTCACCAGCAGCTGTGTCATCGGCGAGACCTTGGGCGGGGGTGGTTTGAGGGGGTTCAGAATTATAGTATGCGCCGTGTGTTTATTGTGTACTTTTTATCTTCTTCATTATTGCTCACTGTAAGAAGTAAAGACAGTTTATTTAAATGAAAACACCATTTATCACTATGGCAGTCAATACACTTTCTGTTATAAATTATATTCAAATGACTGAAGACTGAGGTAAATAGGAAGCCTTGTGGCACGGACGCCGACCGGATACCCTGCCACAATTAAATAGCGGTGTGGCCTTCTCTAGTTTACTTGACTTTTTTAAAAAACTTAATACCACTATCTGTACATTTTCTTCTTTATTCATTCGGTAAAAATCATAGCATCTCCACTATGTACCAGGCCCTTTGCTCGGTGCTGGGGATAAAGCAGAGAGTAAACAAGAAACAGTTCTTGATCTCCTGAGCTCACAGTTTTGTGGGAGAGCTCGGTATTAATGATACGCCTGCCTTTGTGTAAGAGAGAGCAAACAGACAAGCTGTGGAGCTGTGTAGTGAAGTCGGGATAATACTGTCTCCTGCCTCAGGCTCTGGCCCAGAGCAAGCGCAGTGAGTGGTCACAGGGCTGTTGGAAGTGTTCTTGGTATTAGTGTCATGTCCTCCCTCACCAAAACGTGACTGGGGAGGTCGGACAGTGCAGAAAACTCATTGCAGGCTGTATGACGAGCTAATGAGATGTGAATTCAGGTTTGGGAGGTTTGAGGCATGAGTACGTGAGTTAAAATGCAGCCTTCCCACGCCAGCTTGTCATGTTCTCGGTGTTCAAGCGGCTGTTACCGTGATGGGTCTCGGAGTGTTGCCTACTTATCGCTCTGTTCCTGGAAGGTCGAGGGCTCCGAGCTGCTGCAAGAAGGTTGTGTTCTAGTGTTACCTTTTAAAAACTGCTTTTATTTTAAGCTCTTAGCTGCTTGGGGGCCAACCCTACAGAATTCCATGTACATATATACGAAGTCCATACGTATGCATACGAATGCACATGCACATCTACATTTATTTGTGTGTATGTGTGTGTCTGTGCACATGCATGTGTATATGTGTATGGTTGTGTCTTCCTCCACAGGATCTAGATACCTAGCTTATAATTGTAGGAAAGATGGACTCTTCTAGGTCTGCAACCGGAAGTTGGGAAGCAGGCTGCCCTAAATCCAAAAATAGAAATTCTCTAAAGAGGTCATGTAGAGGTGAGAGGATTTGTGAGTCCTCTGGTTCCTTTTTACAACAGCAGCTCTGTGTGTGTGTGCACGCGCACGCGTCTGCACATTCTTGATGTGACAAGGTGATGGGAGGAAACAGTGCCCTAGATGTTCTCCTAGGTCTGCAGTGATGACCTCATTATGACAGAGTACCCCCACACACACACCATGGGCAGCGAGCGAGTGGACCCTTGGCTGATGAATAGCAGTGTTTCCTGGAGCATAGACATTATCCTGGGAGTGTTTGCCCCATGCAGGGAAGCATTGTACACAAGGGAACGGAATTCTCTGCTCAAGTGACATGGAATGGAGGTGTAGATTTCAGCCATGTTTCCCTTACCAGTAACAGTCATGTTATTGGGCGTTTTAGTCGGTGCTGGTAACTGAGCAAAGTGATATACATCGAGAATCTCATATAATTCTTAAGACAAGCCTCTGAGGTAGGTCTGGTTGTGCCCGTTTCATAGACGGGCATGATCCAAGGTGATGTATCCAGTGAATAGCACAGCCCGGCCCTGAACTTGGGTCTGTCTGATTGTCAAGTCTGCCCTCTTAGCCAGATACTCTGTCGTCCACATTTGTTCTCTCATCGTGGAAGCTGCACAAATACCCGCTTACGTGTACCATTTGCTGTTCAGCCGCGTGGGCTGGCAGGGAGCCCTGCCCTGGTGTAGGTGTATTCGTACTCTTATGGTTGCAAGTGACAGAAACATAATTCAAACCACTGTAAGCATAACCCACTGGCTTTTTTATCGACTCCTATAAATACAAGTCCAGTGGTGAGGTACAGTTCTCCAGACACGGCTGGACACAGGCGGAGCCCCTCTCTTCCTGCTACCTTTTGGCTGTGCTTCCCTGTGTGTTGGCTTCATTCCCGGGCAGACTCTCCATGGGGAGGCAATTAGAGCAGCCAGCAGCTCTAGACTACTGAGCTCCAAAAGAAGAGGTTGTCTCCTCTGACTGTCCTAACAAAAGCCCTAGGGGTGACTCTAATTGGCTTGGTTTGGGTGAAATACCCATTTCTGAGACAGTTACTAGGCTAGGGAGATGGCGTTCCTAACCCTGGGACTTGGGAGTTGGCGGGTCGGCCTCCCCCAAACCCCATGAATTGATAATGGGGGAGCAGTTGTTCCCTCAGAGATAGTGGGCAAGCAAAAACCTATGTTCATTGCTGAATGTAGTTAGTAAATATTTATGGAGAAAATGAATGAGTGAAGGAATGAACTTCCCTGCTTTGTTCTTGGGAAACTTTAGAGGGTACAAGAGTATGTAAACACGAGATGTCACAGACTGGGAGCTGTAGTCAGCCTGCAGTACATGTTCGTTTAACAAATATAGGCGTGAACGAGTACTTGTGAGGGAAGATGTAATCTAGCTGTGTCTAGAGGAAGACAGTACGTGCCCCTTCTTGGAGTCAGGAATGTTTGAAGGGGCTTTCGTCGAGTCGTTTCTGTTTCACTTTCTGCCGTGCCCTTCAGAGATTGGGGAAGTACTGGGGTAATGGAGGGAGAGGAAGGTAAGTAAGGAGAGAATTGCATTTTCCAAGTTGTCTTCCAGCAGAGTCCCCTGTGGCAGAGGGAGTAAACTGAGATACCTGAGGTCTCCTGAGAGAGGATAGCCAAGTGGGATGTCTTTGAAGTCTTGTGTTTTATCTTAAAGGTTTATGCAAATTTGGGGACTATACCCTATGATATTTACATGATCCTTTTAACAATAAATTAATATTTAAACTCAATTATCTTGAGAAGAAAGCAAAACAAAAAAAATATTTCCTGCTGGTCATAGTTAAATAGAAAGATGCTATATAATTGAATCCTACCAATTTTGGAAAATTGGGTTGATTGTAGAGAGTTGGTGTCACAAATCAGTTTCATGGTCCAGGCCTTTCCTTTTGTCTTGGTTTCTGATCCCAGATCCATATAAATAGAAGCTTCATAATCACATAGGAGAAAAGTTTAAAATATTGCTGAAGGGGAGTGGTGGGACACAGTGGTGAGAACACATCTCTTCTTGTTAAAGGGGTAAGTCATTGTTCAGATACTTGTCTGATAAGAAGTTTTCTTTTTCCTGTCTCCCTCCATCTCTCTTTTTCTCTCTTAGGGAGACATGGTCAAAGGACTCTCAATGTCAAAAGTTATTGATAATCATATTTTAAATTTCGTCACTGATGTTTTCAATTTTATCACATGTAAATCAGCTAAATGACCCAAATAATTCATAGTCCTCATGATTTGTACTTTCCATCCGGCTTCACACTTCATTTATTTTTGCTGCTGTCCTGTCTTACGTGGCAAAAGCTTTATTGTTGTTGTTATCCTTTACATTTCAGTTGTTGCTTGAGTGTAAGTCTATTACAGTAGTCAACTCTGGGAGCCACTGTATGGTTGGCTTTTTTCATGTAAGGAAATATATGAAATTCACCACTGTAAGGTGAAGAGTGAGTTCATTCAACTTCTCCAGATATTTTTATGAATATAGGCTTTTTTCATATAAGGAAAAATAAGAATTAGACCCCAGGTTCAAAAATCCTGATTAGTGCCTTCCCGCTAAGCCAGCATAAAAGCCACTTACCTGTGCATTTCAGGTTTGCTGTCAAAGTATTCAAGTTACAATACACATATATGATAAATAATTTTAGCTGTCCCTTTGAACGTGCTGAGCTAATTAGGTGTCACATTTGTTGAGGAGGAGTACTCCCAATGAATGATGCAGTGACTGGGGTTCACAGAAAGTTTTCCTTTTCACGAATTTGTCCAAATCTGCTTACATGTTAATACGTATTATCAGCCTTGGTAAAAACTCCTACATCTCATTTAAGATTTCTTCATCTGATGATTTACCTTAAGAATTTTAAAGATAATTGTCTTCAGAGACCTCTGCACTGTAAGTACACCAGAGAATAAGAAGATGACCAAAAATCATTGAGCATGCTTTCTTCCAACCCTGAGAGAAAAAAATGAAACAGATTTTAATATCTAACTATTTTAAAATTATTTTTCTCTCTTTTTAACATTTTTATATTCTGTCTTTTCCTTTTCTCTTTTGCTCACACACATGCACACATGCTTTTCTTTCTTTCTTTTTTTCTTCTCTTTTTTCCTAAAATGAGGATGATTTGAGAATTGCAGGTTGAGAATTTTCACTTGCAATTTTGGAGGCATTATTTCTTTGTTCTTGGGCTTTCAGTATTGATATCAACAAGTCCAGAGGTATTCTGTTTTCTGCTCATTTGTATGTTCCCAGTTTTCCACTTTAAGTGGGTTTTAATACCTTGTTTCTATTTCCAGTGTTCCGGAATTCCACAGTTCTGTGGCTTGGGGTTCTTTGCATTTACTGTGTTAAACTCTCAGGCCCTTTATGGTCTGAAACTCAAGACTGCAATTTTTCGAAATTTTCTTATGCTAATTCTTGGATAATTTTTTTCTTGTTTTCTCTACTCTGTTTCTCTTTCCGTCTATGTCTTTCTCTCTCTCTCTTTTTTTTTTTTAATTCTTGTTATTCAGATTTGGAGCCTTTTGGATAGAGCCTCTGATTTTCTTAATTTTTTTTTTTATTGTTTATCTTTTCGTTATTCTGTTCTACATTCAAAGAGAATTCTTCCAACTCCACTATTGATTTGTCTTAATTTTTGCTATTGTACTTTTTTAATTCTTCAGAGCTCTTTTTTGATGTTGCTCCCACCCTCCGTTCTTACTTTATGAATTTGCTATCCTTTCTTATTTCTAGGGGTTCTAATTATTGTTCCTTTTCCATTTTGTTCTGCTCCCTACATGGTCTCCATTTGTTGGACCTCTTTTTTTCTGTTAGTGGGCTTGGTTTATCTCTTTCATGTTAGAGGCTTTCTTCACATTTCCCGTGATCCTTGGCTGTCCATTCATAATCATACGAGGTACCAAAAAGCTGTGGGATGTGGATGGCTGTGGGTGCTGAGCTTCGCTGTAGGGATGAGTTGCCAGCCAGACTTAGATGAAAAGTCTGTAGATCTCTGGGTGAGAAAAGATCTGGGTGGGTCAGTTTCTACTGAGTCTAGCCTGAAATCTTCTGTGGGGGTTGGGGAAGAGGGGTTGCTTAACTGAAATGTTGGCATGGGGACCTGGAAGCCTAATGGCTCAGTTACCGACTCTCATCTTCAATATGGAAGTTAAGTGTCTTTCAAGCACATTAAAACGTCGTCTTTAACAGTGTCATTCAACAGTGATGCCTTTTTTCAAGTTGGTGGTTCCTCTTCTCCTTCTTCGTCTTCTTCGTCTTCTTCGTCTTCTTCGTCGTCTTCTTCATCTTCTTCATCTTCTCCTCTTCTCCTCCTCCTCCTCTTCTTCTTCTTCCCCTCCTCCTCCTCTCCTCCCCCTCCTCCTCCCCCTCCTCTCTTCCCCCCTCCTCCTCTCCCTCCTCCTCCTTTTCTTCTTCTTCTCCTTCTCCTTCTTCTCTTTTTTAATTTTTATTTTTTCCTGAAAACTGTTTTGAGCATATCTCCAGTCTAGAGCTTCAACAAATTTTCTCTCAAATAAGGCAGATTTGAGCAACCTTTTTATTTGTTTGCTAGATTGGGATTCATGTTATATTGTTCCTGGCTAATACATGTCACTTTCTGGTTTCAAAAAATTCTGGCAATTTTCCTTCTGACTTTGTAGGATTGGTTGATAAACTGTTGTTCTAAAAGAAACGATTGTGTGCACTTCTTGCCTGTGTTTTCATAGGAGTTATCAAATTGAGCCTCATTTGCATCTCCATGTAATAAAACCCATATTTTAAAGAAACAGTCTGATCTATGTTTTCTTGATTAAGTATTGCTACTCACTATGGAGTCATGAATTGTGGTCGGGGGAGTCCTGTCACGATCAGCTCATTGTGGGGACCCTCAGGCACAATGAATTCCACGTCTGTCTCAATCCTCAATAATTTCAGGTAGTTACTAATTTTAATCATTATCCTGCACATTTGCATGGTTTTAAAACCTCTGTTTCTCATTTCCTGTTTCGAGCTCACAGTTGGAATTCTCAAATTGCAAATACAATTTTTAAATCATTGTATTTTAAACAAGTAAATAAGTAATTATCACAAAAGAAAAAACACCATGATTTTCGTTATTTTTCAATTGAATTGGAGAGTAGTTTTATGTGTGTAAACAGCTTTTGATCCAATGCAATTATGGCAGAAAGTTGAATCTGTGGGTTGTTATAGAGTGGAAAGTGAAAAAACAAAAGCAGACAAAATGCTTCATAAGGTGATAAGACAAACATAGTTTTCAAAAAATTGGCCCTATAGGAGCCAGTATGAGCTTTCACAGGTTCTCGCCATGGGACGGTGGTGGGGCAGTGCCGGCTTTGGTGATTTCTTGCATAATATAATCTTACTAAAGTAGTCTACCATTTGCACTATAAGGGGACTGCAGCTGTACTAAATTTTCCAATCTCTTATGACTCCCATGAAAAAACAAAAAGATCTCAAACAAATTAGCTGCTGTAAAAGAAGGGATTCTGCTTATCTTCATGAGCCCGACAAACATTTATTTTAAGAGTACAGAAATTCACAACCTGCTCCCCCTCTTTTGGTCATTGAATAGAAAGCATTGCACCGATCAAGGCAACTTTTCTTTTCTTTTCTTTTTTCTTAATTTAAATTCAATTAACCAACTTATAGTACATCATTAGTTTCAGATGTAGAGTTCAGTAATTCCTCCGTTGCATACAACACCCAGTGCTCATCACATCATGTGCCCTCCTTACTGCCCATCACCTAGTTACCCCATTCCCCCCACCTACCTCCCCTCCAGCAACCCTCAGTTTGTTTCCTAAAGAATCTCTCATGATTTTTCTCCTTCTCTGATGACTTCCCGTTCTGTTTTCCCTCCCTTCTCCTACGGTCCTCTGCCCTATTTCTTATATTCAAATAATTCTACTTCAGGTCGGGGCCTAGGATTTCAGGAAGAATCTCGCAGAATGCATGCCATTGAGGGCAACCTTTACTGAGTATACCGTATGCTAGACTGCTGGATGCTGCACCCTGTGTGTTTCTTGAAGTAACCTGAGGCAGGGATTATCTCCATTTGAGGGAGTCCTGGAGATATTTTATAATTGTCTGAGCTCATGGAGCTGGTAAGTGATGGACCCATGACCGCAACCTGGGTCACTTTGGTTACAAAGGATATGCTTTTCCTGCTAGTAAACGATTCCTCATCCTTCTGGTGCCTGTGTCTCTCCCCACCAGGTACAGTGCTTTCTTAGAGACCAGGTAAGTAGATATCCTTAAGCAAAAATCTCTGCAGTGCTGCTTAGGTTTGGGTCGCGGTATCTGGAAATAATCTGTAGGTCTTATTAGGGAGCAGGAGCATTTAAGATCTCTCTGTATTCTCAAATTGTTATCAAATAATCTGAAAGCATCCTGTGATTATTTGGAATGTATCTGCCTAAACAGAATGGTGCAAAGAAAGTGAAAGAATCTTTTTTTTTTTTTAAGATTTTATTTATTTATTTAAATTTGTCAGAGAGAGAGAGCAGGCAGAGGGAGAAGCAGGTTCCCCGAAGAGCAAAGAGTCTGACGCAGGACTCGATCCAAGGACCCTGGGATCATGACCTGAGCCAAAGGCAGACGCTTAACCAACTGAGCCACCCAGGCTTCCCAAAGCCAAAGAATCTTAAAGCCCTAGGAGCCTTTCCTGCTTATCGAGGATACTCTTTTTGATTAGCAGATGGAATCTGGGCCACGGGACTTACACAAGGTCACAAAACTACTGTGTTGTATTGATTCTAAGATGCACACATTTCCATTTTACCAATTCTGATAATAGGATTGCTTCTTACGGTCCGTGGGGTCTTGTAAGGGCTCTCCCCATGTAGCACTTGGGATGTCCTTGTGACTGCCTGTGCGTGTGCAAACATCTAAAGCACCAGCAGTATGGTTTATGGCATCAGGGTATCAGCAGCTCGGAAGGAAATCCCGGAGACCATAGCGGAGCACTTTCGTAGAACGCTGAGTCGTCAGTGCTCTCCATGTCACCGAGGTGGTAGTGTGTGGGAAAACACAGGCCTCAGTGGCTGGGAGCCAAAACATAATTCGGAGCTAGATTCCGAATGTGAAGAAGTGTTAGACATATTTAACTCATTCATTTTTCAAGTATTTTCTTTTTTACTTAGTGCAAAGGTGATATATGATTAAAATCTGTGTATAAAAGAGCTCCCTTAATAGGTCCAAAATAATAATCCAAAGTGATAAGGCATTATTATGTCATAATTTGACAGCTTTGCTTTCTTTATTAGTACACGAAGTAATGGAGATTTAGAGTTCACGAATTAGGAAAGTCCCTTCTTCGTACTCTTACTCCAGCGTGCCTTTATCACCATGGGTTCTGAATGTAAAGGGTGACATTTTTTTGATAGAGGAACAGTACACTTACCCCCAAAGTTAGACCTTCATATTAGGATGTCCTGATCCTGGCTGTACGAGTAATCACGGTATAAGTTTTATATGGCCATTTCTTGTAGCTTCCCTCAGTATAAGCTAAGAGAATTTCTCCAAAGCACACCCCAGTAAAAGCAGTTTCCCTGGGGTGGGAATACAAGGTGATGAATTTAGCTGGGACTGTTTCAGAACAGAATCTCTTCACTCACTTCAACCATTGAAGGTTTTTCATTGGTTCACATGTCTAATTTTATTTCCTGCAAAACTCTCCCCACCAATTAGTTGCAAAATGTACCTCTACATAGGTTGTTGATTATCAGCCAGTTAATATTGGAGGACTACTTCCCCAAATTATGATTCTGAGTGTAGAGTTTAGACCGAAGCCATCCTTCCCAGTGGTAGCTCTGTGGGGTACCAGATGTCTGAGCAGTGAACTGCAAGCATATCACCTGGAGATTACTTCTCTCTCTGTTCTCTGGAGTGATTTTTAAATCGGTTAAGTTAAAAGTTAAGAAGGAGAGCAAGAACACTTTCTGGTTTTACACCCTGGAATGTTTTCTGATCCCCCAAGGAGATCATTCTTTCTGATCTTCCTTGGGGGATGGTGTTAGGCGGCAGACTCTTCGTAACAGCTGTAGCCAGGGTCAGCGTGGGCCTGCCGAGCCCTGTGCACAGGGCCCCAGACCAGCGAAAGGTCAACACAAGCTCCAGACTGTCTTATGTTGTCCTGAGGGGTCTCTCACGGGGCAATGTAGGAGGTGTCACAGCGGAAGAAGAAAATAGCCCGCTTTGGCTATGCGCGAACAGCCTAGGTTAGACTTGAGACACTCAGTCTTGGACCTCATAAAGGAGGAAACTGGTAGACATTATGTTTGACGTGCTAGTCTTTTCGATTTGCTTTTTCTTCTTAAGATAGAAGAGATTCATGCAGGACTGCACCCACAGAATTATTAAAACATTGGCAAAAATGATACCTGCTCAGTCAGAGTAGCCTGTGAAATTGTGGGGACAGGAAGTCTTCATTGGGCTTAATCGGAAGGTTTTAAATAACTTTGTTGTTGTATGTGAAAGTAAGCATAACTAGACATCCAAAGAGGATAGAGGCTCAATAAATATGTAACTGAATGTGACTTAGTGTTTATTCCTCTCTAGGACTCATCACTAAAATTTGTTCATAAATCAGAAAGAACCGTGTCATAGATGTGATATATCTACGTTTTGAAAAGTAAGATCAGGGTCCTAGAGATGCTTTGGGCTTGTAGAAGGTAAAACGATCAATACCAGGTTGGAAGACGGAATTATCTGTGATAATTTAAGATGGGTTACAGTGATGCTTACTTTTGTATACTGATGGAAAAGGGGCCCACTGAGATAGGAATAAAGTGAACAAAAGCAGAAGGGAAACAAGATGCTTTCTCTTCAACTGCACGAGGCTGGGTTGCACAGTCTGCAGTTCCCAGCATAAACAGGCCAGCGTATAGGCTAAGATGCTGAGGCTTTCTTTGACTTAAGAAATTTGAACCACGTTTTGAAACAAAATTGAACTTTTAATTCACTTTAAAAAGGAAAACCAAAGCCACCTAATGAGCTGATTTCATATTTTCTGGAAGTACGAAATTGGAAAAAAACATGTCAGAGCATTCTCAGATTTGGTCCTGAACTGAATTAGTTTTCTGTTTGACTCATGTCTCTGGCCGTGAAGTGCTAATTACAGACCCTTCTTTTATATTTATTAAAGCAGGATCTCATTTGAGTGATTCAGTATGAATTGGTTTTAAAAAATAACTCTTCGTACTTGAAAGAATTAAACTGCATTTCCTCAAAAACATTCTATAAATCAGACTTTTCTATTTTAGTCAGATGGGCTTTCAATAATGTAAACAAATTGGTAAGGCTTGATTCTTATTACTTCATTTTCCTTGTTCTGATGAATAATGGGATCATATAGCTTTTCTATATACAATAGTTGATAATAAAACCACCTTAGCTATTATTTATGAGTCATACTCTATTCTCTGGGGTGCATTTTTCTAATGAGCGAACATCAGCTATATACTTGAAAGAATAATTGTTCTTATGGAAATAATTACTGATTTATAATTACTGACTTTTCTGAGATGGAAAGATCCACTTTTTATTACTTTCTTCTGTGTTATATCCAAGTCAAGCAGGAAAAGTCAATGAGTGAGAGTACCAAGTGCTTAATTGTATAATAAATTACTGAAAATATTAACTTAATTACACTCAAGTGATGGATGTGTTGACAGAGTACTAGCTGTAAGGAGGATTTTGATAAGATAGGACACATGGGTATGAAAAGTCAAATGACAATAAAGTCAGGTTATCATTAATAGTCAAGTGAACTCTTGAGACAATAACTATTACAGAATTCTGGAAGAGGGAAGAATGGCATGGCTGGGGGTGGATAAAGGATTCATGGCAGAAGTAGGCCTTAGTTTGGGCCTTCAATGAGGGGTAGGACTTTTAAGGGGGTGAGGAGTTGTGTGGAAAAACAGAGAGGTTGGCAGTAGTGGTACCTAGCAAAGCAACAGTACAAGAAAATGTATGTTTGGGATCTTAAGCTACTACTTGGGTCCACAAACAATTGGTATGTACTTACCAAAACTATCAACATGTTGAAGGACAATGAAATGAAGAGCTGATTGAGGCAGAAAGAGACTCAGGAGGCTTGGCATTGCTAAACGCAGTGTGTGATCCTGGACTGAAGCCTGGTTTGGGGTAAAAAATTTTATAAAGGACATCATCGGGAAAATCTATGAAATTTGAGTGCAGGCTCTCTATTAGATATTAGCATTGTATCAACGTTAAATTTCCTGCACTTCGTCAGCGGACTGTGGTTATGTATTAGTTCCCCAGGACAGTTGTAACGAAGTTCCCCAAACTGGGCTGCTTAGAACAACCGAAATACACTCTCTCACAGTTCTGGAGGCTAGAAGCCTGAAATCAGGGAGTCAGGAGGGCCATGCTCCCTCTGGAGGCCCTAGGGAAAAGCCTCTCCTTGCTTCTTCCGGCTTCTGGTGGTTGCTGGCAATCCTTATCTTCCCTTGCCTTTAGTCGCGTCGAGGCTGATGGTGCCTCTGGCATCACGTGGCATTTCCCCTGTGTGTCTGTGTCTTCACATGGCCTTATAAGGACACTAGTTATTGGGGTTACGCCCCACCCTGACCCAGTATGACCTCATCTTAACTAATTGCATCTGCAGAGATCCTGTTTCCAAATAAGGTCACAATCTGAGGTTCCAGGTGGACATGATTTTTTTTTGGTGTGTTGGGGGAGACACTGTTCAACGCGGTGTAGATTATATATGAGAACATCCCAGTTTTTAGGAGATCAGCACTGAAGCATTTAGGCGTAAAGGATGATGATGTCTGCAGCATACTCTCTAATGGGTTAGCAATAATTATAATAATGTATATATTCATGGAGAGGGACACAAAGTGATGAGGAATAATGTGAACCATCGATAAATTTGAGTGAAGGATGTTGGGGTTGTGTAGTTTTTGAAATTATACAGAGGCTTGAAATTTTTCAAAATGAAAAATTTTCTAAAGGAAAAGCAAAAGCCACACAAAAAAGATCATATATCGTTTTCCTTTAGACCCTATCATATCTGGAATGTCGTCTGAAACTACTTAATCGATATGGCTGCAAATCAAAAGATTTATAAAAGTTAAAAAAAAAATAGCAGAATCCTGAGGCAATTTTTCAAATTAAATGCTTGCTTGGCGTTTTGCCCAAGATTTTGGTACATAATAGCTGACCTAATTGTCCCTTTGAGTGTCCCAGATTAAACTACATTTCTTAAAGACAAAGAGAAGTGTAGATTTTCCTTCATGTCTTTTTGTTCCTGAAGGAAAGCCCTCAGCAGGAATGTGTGTGTGTGTATTTTGCACGTTTCTAATATTTGAATCTTTGTATATTTATACTATAGCATGTAAATGGTATTCTGTGCAGGCCTGGGGAACATATTTCAAGTAGGGTTCGTTTTTTAATTGACAATACGTTTAGACTATAAAATGCAACGGACTTGGCATTTCCGGAAATAAGTAAACCAGAACCGTGCAGAATATAATGTTACGCAGCCCTTTGGATCCAGACCCATCCTAGCTCAGGGCAGGCCATTAGGCGGGAATAGCATGCTTTCCAAGCAGATGGTTCTGCCTCTACCATGTCCTGCAGAGGGCCGGGGACTTGTTTGGGCGCGGAGCCTCGGTCTGATGGCGGGAGAACCGGCTTGTAAAGTTATTCCCGTGGAACTCGTTCCCGGCTGCCCGGCGTCACCCCTGGCGGGGAACAGAACAGACGCACGGCTCCTTCATTTCTGTAAGATGAATGAATGCTCTTGTAAAGAAGTTTTACTGAGCAGCGTGATGTGGTGCAGAAAGAATGCTGTAATGAAATACGAAACTCTCTGTTATAAAAGCAGGTAATAGAAGTCGTTTGGGGTGCCTTTTCTGACGTCTCCCTTCTATCAGGTGTCTGGAGGACTAAGTGAGCGCAGTAAAAGGCTGTGTCTCCATAGCCCTGGCAACACCGGAAGGTTTTTGGGAGACTCTTGGCTGGCAGGACAGAAATCCATCCATGCAAACCTGAACGTAAGGCGCGGAGTGAAACAGGAGCCCATGGAAATCCGAGAACGGGGACCCGGGGCCGGGCCTCGGAACGTTGGGAGCTCCAGGGGTTGTTGTGAATCCCGAGCTGCTGGTCTGGAGCCCGCAGCAGCAGGTGTTTCTGGATCTTCACTCGAAGGCTTCGGGGGAATGTAACCCAGCAACCCGGGGCCTGGGGGAGCACTGCCAGGTGGCTTCCTGCCCTTCTCCCCGCGGCCACCACGCGGCCTCCCCGCCGCCGCCTCCGTTCTCCGTTCTCTCCACATTCTGCGGGCGTCTCTGGTTCACCGTGGCCCCTATGCACCCTTTCCCACCCTCTCTGTGACCCTTGCAGCTTTTCTTCTTGCTGCTCCTTTTGCTGCTCTTTCAGAATTTCCTTGTTCAGATTTGGAAGAGACAGGCAGCCCCGTGCCCCCAGGCCGTGTCATTACACTGGCCTCCCTGCGCCAGGTGGCTGTGGCCAGCCGGCAGGTGGAGCAGAACCTGGTCCCCTAAGGCTGCTTCCTTCCGCCAGAGCTGTGGGCGTGGAAGCCGCTGTGACGGAGACAACTGGCCCCGTCCACAGATCATAAATATTTTCATTATGACCCTCTGGCGTCCTGGGCACTTTCACGTAGATGGCTTAGGTCTCCCCCCCCCCCCCATTTAATTTGGGCCGTAGCCAGGAGCAAGCATTGCGCTTAAACTCTTAATGGTAGAGTCGGTACCTCTGTCCCAGGGTGTTTGTCGGTAAGAGAGGAGGTAGAGAAGAACATTTTTCTTTGAGATGAAGGTGGTAGTAGGAGAGAACTTCGATTCAGTGGCCTGAGGTTAGCAGATGCTGAGCGGGCTCCCCAGGAGAAGAGCCAAACCAGGGGGATGGTGCCGGGCCAAGTTCTAAATATTTGATTTAAATTGATTAGAAACCAATAACAGCTTTAATTGAAGAACTCAAGGAAATGTCCACGAATGGTTTAATTGACGAAGCCCTTTCAAGGGTCTCCTGAGCAGGAGTTTGAGCACATGCAAGCCATAGCGGTCGGCCCTGGGACTGCCCCAAGATCAGCCGGCACGAGTCAGGAACCTGCGGGTGCGGCCCTCCGTAACCCTCTGGACAGGCTTTGGAGGACACCTGTCCTTATCACCTCTGTCTCACAGCGGAAGAAATTAGGCCTTAGGGAGGTTAACTAACTTCCCCTGGGTCACAGAGGTACTCACCCAGCTGGGAATTTGAATGAGGGTCTCTCTTTCTGGACACTGGGACCTTCTCTTCGAGTGCTGCTCCCACTGCCACCTCCCCCAACCCAAGCAGCTTTTACTAAGTGGTGACAAGATGATGTGCCCTCTGGCCCTGGTGGTTTTAGGCAGGAATACCCATTGCCGTGTAACGCTTGTTGGAAGAGCAGCCTGTGGGACAGAAGGAGACACTGCGGGGCAGATGTGGGAGCTGCATGGGCTGCGCTAATTGCTTGCTGTAGGACTCTGTTGCGGGAGCCTTTGGTGAGGGCCTGCAGGTGACAAGCGGTGCCCAGCTAGAACAGGGAGACGGTGAGCAGGACCAATATCTTCTTTTTAACTATCTGGAGGGTGTGTGCTAATGTACCCTGTGGGAAGGGGCAGGTCAACTCTTAAGCTTTATAGATCACTTGGAAGAATAGTTGTGACATAGGTTAGAAAGAAGACAGGGACATGTGTGAAAGCAAGCGTTTCTAAATGACAAATTATTTTGGTGCATACCAGGCAAACAGTTGGCATCCGGACGAATCTGCATCGTTGTTGCTTATTTTTCAGTGACACGTGTTTGTGGGGAGAGGGTGCTTCCACCGAATGGTTGTATTTAAAGGGAGTTGGGGCACCTGGGTGGCTCAGTCGGTTGAGCCTCAGGCTCTTGATTTCGGCTCAGGTCATGATCTCAGGGTCATGAGGTTGGGCCACGAATCGGGCCGGGTGTGGAGCCTGCTTGGGATTCTCTCTCTTCCTCTGCCCCTCCCTACAGCTCTCTCTCTCTAAATAATTAATTAAAGGGAATCAAGTCCAGGTACGAATCTAGCACAGTTAAGCCACAGTTTGGAGCATTAGTCCTTCCTTAACTCAGAGGTATGCCAATGCGTTGCAGTGACTGTGGACCTGGAAGACCACTTGTTTCCTTCTTCGCATCTCAAGCAATTTGCATGGAGGTAGAAGAAATCGCCCCACCTTGTCTCAGAGGACTGGAGAGAGCTGCTTCTCCTACCACAGCGGGAGCGGGTTTGTTGTTGGATGTGTCAGAGCTGGAAGGGGTGAATGAGGCAGACTGGGGAAAAAAAGCAGTGATAATACTATGTAATGAACTGGAATAGAAATTTAATTGTGTTTACGTATGTGCAAAGTGTTTTTAAAGCAGATATACAGTTGTTATGCTTTTCAAATCTTTAGAATTTATTTTCCAAGATTCCCCTTCTCTTACCTTTAAATAGGAACAAGTAGAAATAGCGTCTGTTACTCTGAGTCCTGGAAAAAACAATGGTTTATATTCCCCTGGTGTCACAGCAAGCTTATTTAGCTAGTGAGTAATTCCCAGGGCTGCGATGACTTCACCAATAGATCTGATGCACAAACAAAAACACCCTTCACTTGTGTCTAAAAACAGAAAAGATGATTGTTGGACCTTTTTGTTGATAGTGAAATCAGCCATGACGTGTGTGTGTGTGTGTCCAGAACTTGACGACACCTTGATACAGGAATGAACTCTAAGCAGAAGCTTTGGACCGCAAGAGAAGGAATACACACAAAGCAAATACAAGGCTTTTTTTTTTTTCCTTTTGATTTATAGTAATGGTATACTACATGTGTTGTATGTGTATTGGATCTTTTTATTGTGCCAACATCCCCATTTATCATAACAAATGAAACTTTCCCAATATCCTGAAATTTGAAGAAGCAGTGGCGCTGGCATTTCTAACACAGGCAGCAGGGCTGAAATTAAACAGGATTCCTCTGATCCCTTCCACCAAATGGATGTAAAGTATGGAAGTCAAAAAAGAGAAGTCAAACAAACCCCCAAATCTTCCCTGTTTGCACATGTGTGGCCATTTGTACTCATTATATTTAGAATAAATTTCCATTGGACGCGGGTATGAATGGAAATATTCCTGAGATTTGGACCTTCCATCTCTTATGCTGTCCCATTAGTCTGTAATTTAGCTGAGCTTATGAATAGGGTAAAAGTCCATGGATTTGTCTTTCTCTCTCTTCTCTCTTGCATTTTATTGAAAACTTTTAAACATTGTAGTTAAAAAGCCCACATAAAATTTTCCATCTTAATCATTTTTCAGTGTTCAGTAGCGTTCAGTATATTCACATTATTGTGCAAGAGCCATGCTGTTCTCTTACTTTTGCGTCATCATCACCATCGTTATTATTTCTATGTGTGCATGTGTGCCAGGAAAAAGGGAGGAAGAATGAAAAGGAGATTTTTTTTTTTTTTGATGGAACTTTCATATTCCAGAGAATTTACTCCTCCATAGCATACCCAGCTGGGCCATGTGGATGAACCTATTCAGGCAACTCGTCCCTTGGACAATATTGTTGTCCAGGTGTGCTATGCTCAGAGAGGGCAATGTTGCTTCTGCTTCTGATGATTCCTAAGCTGGGAGTCCTGGATGGGGGGCTACTTAGAATTGCCAGATGGCTCACCTGGTGTGAGCCCCGTAGACCTCAGCCACGCCCATTTACTTCGCCACTGCCCACTGCCGGATGAACTTGAAATAGTGGCCTTCATTAATGATTGATCGTATAGATGGTGGGCCCAGATTAAGTGAACCAACTGAAATACTGTTTTGGTTGTGCTCAGTTTTTACCTCTTCGAAAGTCATTTAAAACACTCAGCTTTAAATGCTTTCTTCCAAAAGACCTGTTGTTATTGTTGTTAATTGAAATATAGTTGACACACAGTGTTACATTAGTTTCCGATGTACAACCTGGTGATTCCACAAGTTTGTATGTTGTGCTATGCTCACCACAAGTGTAGCTGCCATCTGCAAAAGACCTGTTTATTATTAATAGAGTCATTATAATATTGCTAAGTGGTCTGGTTTTATTGGACTATTATTTTCGGTAGCGAATTTTCACTACAAAACTTATGGTTTTTCCATATTGGACTCTTGATAAGGAATAGAGGAAAGTGCTTCTACAGATTCCCTTGATGAACAAGCGTGGGAGAACACGTTTCTGATTTTCAGGAGTGTTAGGAGGTTGCTTTAGCCCCCTCTGTACTCTGCCCAGAAGGTGAGAGAGGGACCCTCCATTTGGAATGCCCCGAATGCAGCAGGGTACTGAGTCATGCGGGGGAGAGGAGACGCATGACGCGGCATTGAGCCGAAGCCGGCTATCAGCGCGCCCCTGGACTCCTAACCCCCAGCCCGTCTACCAAGAACAGACCCAGCCCAGTTGTGGAAGTAAATCACATGGATGTTTCGGGGTTCCACTCTACCTTCAACAGCCATCCGAGGAGGTCTTAGTTCTGATGTTTGCCTGATTTCAGTAGCTGGGGGTCAACTCTCAGCAGAGGTCACCTCCTTTTTGAAGACTTGTTCATTTTCACTTGTATCCTTGTTAACTAGACAATGTCTCCTGAATAATTCCTGTTTTTCTGTTATTTCTTGGTTTCCTCCCCTGGCTCCTTTTCTCTACCTATCTCATAAATGTGACCTATCTTGGCCACTGTCACTATTTTCACAGTCTCCTTAGGCCATTTCCTTGGGCCATGGGGTCAAATACCACTAACACCTTCCTTACCTATCCCTCCATCTGTCCGTCCATCCATCCACCCATCTTATCTATCTCCCTACCTATCTATGTGCATTTGGACAGATAACCTCCCCTGAGTTCTAAGCCCCATATTTCAACTACCTCTTGGATATGACAGACAGTCCATATATCCATACAGATAGAGATATATACACAATTTGTGTATTTGTAATAATTTCATATACCCAACACAGAATTCATCCATCTGCCTTTCTTCTCTCTTCCTCCCGAACAAAAGTGTCACACACTGAGTTCTTATATGTGTTCCTGATCTCTGTGAAGGCAGGATTCTGGAAGCCACCGTCGGCTCTTCTATCTCTGTTATTCCCTAGGTTCGGTGGTTGTTATGGACTGAATTGTGTCCCCCAAAATTCATATGTTGAAGCCATACCCCCCAGTGTGATTGTATTCGGCCTTTTGGAGGTAATTAAGGTTGAATGAGGTCAGAAGTTCAGGGTCTCATGCAGTAGGACTGACGTCCATGTAAGAGAAAGAGACACCAGGGTGCCCTTTGAAGACACAGTGAGGGGAGAGGGGCCTCTGGAGAAACCAAGGCTGCCAACACCTTGCCCTTGGCTGCGGCCTCCAGAACTGTGAACAAATAAGTCTCTGTTGTTGAAGCCCCCCGGCCTGTGGTCGCTGCTGTGGCAGCCCAAGCAGACAGTCATGTCGTCGATGTTCCTCCTGATACCTCTGGACTGACGTAAGAACACGATACGACATCCTTGGCTTCAGGTTTCACCTCGCACTGCCTGGTTCTCAAGGGGGTCATTTCTGCGGCAGCCTTCGAGGGTGCCGCCGGTTTCCCGAGGGCCCCTAAATCCTCTGGGAGTTGGCTCATCCTCTCTGGAAACAACCATCCTGTCACCATCTGCATCAGTTTTAACCCCGTCGGTGTGGGCTGGCCTCGCGCTTGTCAACAGCTTGGCTGTGCTCCGAACAGGTTTTTGGCGCTGCTCATGGCCTTCGCGAAATACGGCCTCTTTGTCAGCTCTGTGGTGGTTTTCACTGCACTCGCGCTATACCTCCGGTCCCCGCCTCACTTGGCAGTCAGGAAGGGATGGACTCTGGGGAAGGGGGCGGGGAACCCGAGCACTGGGCAGGGCTCTTTCAGTGAGACCGCTCGGTTACAGTGCTCAGTGCATCTGCGAATGTGGTGCGCAGCCAGCCTGTGCCCTCCTGCCCACCCTCCTCACTGTGGGGACTTGGATCCCTTGCACCTTACCTTTGTACTGTCCCTTAGACTTTTTAATGTCATTTTTAAATTTTATTTTGGAGGCTATGAAGACTTTTTAATAGCCAAGGACATGGAGACCTATGGAGATAGTTACACAAAGGCAAGCGTAACTTCAGATCGCTCTCAGAAGGAGGTGGAGGGATATGCCTCCGCTGATGAAACCACACTTAGGATTTTAAAAGCCTTTCCATATCCATCATTTAATTAGATTCATGATTTCCTATCAGGTCATTGGATGATGTGTTGCGGTTTGTTATTTTACTAGTCGGTGTCTCCTAACTTATGAGAAGAAATTAGTGGTGGTAAGAGCTGTGAGGGTAATGCCGAGCCCACCACATGCCCGGTGCTAGGCTAAGTGCTTGACTTGTGTTTGCATGTGTGAATTGACTGAGTGGGTCAGACCGTCCCTCCAGAGGGCCCCGAGGTGGCGTGCTGCAGCCCTTTCTCTGTCCGTCCAAATGCACTGAGCTCCGTTATGGGGGGTGCAAGGATGTTAGGATGGCTTTGCGCAAGCGTCTGGTCAGGAGTCCAGGAAGTTAACCATAAATAAAGAAGACATGACATAAATGTGTCTGGGGACATGTTTGGAAGCCTTATTCTAATAAGAAACAGAACTAAACTGTGTTAATACTCTTTGACTCTTCATTTGGGCTTAAGTCCTACAGTAGTTGGTACGGAAGTGGTCTGAAGAGACAAATTGGAGTATGTTTTCAGCTTTCCTAAACCTCAGACACAGCCAGCTTGAGGAATTTCTGTGAATTGTGTCCATGCTTAAGGATGTGAGGAAAATATTTTCTGTTTATACATCATATCAATTAAATCCCTGAAGAATTTCTCTTTTATACAAAATGCAACTAACCGTGTCATAGTGCTTTTCTAATTGTCGTGTCACCAAATAAGTCTGCGGCCGATGCAGGTTTACAAATTGTCATTTTGCATGGTGACAGTATTACAAGAATTCTTTGTGGCTTTTAAAAAGACGGCGTGGCTTTGCTTGGCTCACCCTCAGGATAAAAACGCCATTGACTAGACTGCCCTTGGCCTCCAAAACAGCAAAGGTAGAGAACCAAAAATGGCACAGCTACGGCAGTGGTTGTTTCTGTGCTTATAACACGTAAGTCTGGTGCCTGTCCACCAACCTGAATTCTGAGTTTAGGAAATGCATTGAGACGAAGCACATTTTGGAAGGAGTCGATTTAAGCCAACAGACCTCTGACTGACTCACTTCCCTTAAGATAATGCTTTTGAAACAAACACATTGTCTTCAGATAGTCTCATTCTCTGGTTCATAGTTCAGCGAGACAGACATGTGTACTCCTCAGAAGCAGATACTGTGCTGGCTTATGAGACTAGTGAAGTGGACAGAACATTATAGAACATGACCAGCAGAGTCTCCAGCTTGTTGTTTCCATTCTGAGCAAGACAAATTCTTCTGGGGTTGCATAGATGATCCCCAGTATCCTTCCAAGATAATGCTATGCTTGCCATTTAGACCTGTGGAATGAAGGAATTTAGCTAATGGTTTCATATGAATCTGCCTGATGAAACTTGGAGACCCTGTATTTTTAGATCTGAGTATAAATGGGTTCAAAAATAGAATTTGGTAGGAAGATTGCCAGGAAAGCCCAAGGAGAACGCTGTATCAGTTAGGATCAGATTTGGCCACATGTGACCAAAAGCCTAAAATAACAGTAACTTCAATGAGATAGTCTATTTCTCTTTTAGATAAAAGAAATCCAAAGGCAGGTAGTTCACGGTTGGTGTGATGTCTTCACCATGCTGTCAGGACCCAAAATTGTATTACTCTGCTCTCAACCCTGATTACTAGGCCTCTACCTCATGGTCCAAGATGGCTGCTAGAGCTCCAGCCATCACATCAGATCTGCATTCTAGCCAGTTGAAAGAAGGGAGTGACAAAAGAGGCAATCCTTCATCCCCGTGAGGAAGCTACTTGGAGGTTTGGAGGTTGCATATCTCTTTGGCTGAGACTCGGTCACCTCATCACACCCAATGCAAGTGAAGCTAGAGAACATAGACTTGTAGCTGAATGGCAGTGTACCTCACTAAACGTCCAGTTTTTATTACTATAGAAGAGATGAGAATATAGGGAGAAGCAGAGCAGACCCTGGTACAAGTGCTAGATATTCTACTGTTGATAGAAAAACCAGAGCTAGAAGAACTTGAATAAAAGTTGGCACTGGATGTGGGTTATCTTTCCCACCATGGACAAAACCAGAAAATTTGTTGAAGAAATTCTTATTAGAAAACACATATTCAGTATTTGATTGAAATTGAACATTAAAACATTGATTCCCTGTTAGCAGCCCAACATTTCTTATGCAAGCAAAAAGGAGCGATGTGGCCCAGGAACAGAGAAACGGAAATGATTAAGTGCCAGCTCCGTGACTTTTATAGCGGTTCATTCAGCTGCCTACCCACAAAGCACTTCCCAAGGATATTACAGCCAAGAATTCACTTGGCCGGGTCTGTCCATTTTTCATTCATTTCAATGACCATCTCCAGGAAAAAAACATTCTGAAAGAAGAAAACCCATTGGAGAACTTGTGGAGTATGAACAGAGGAGTTTTCCTTTAAAAGAAGAGAAAAAAGAAATAGCTTAAAACCACCTATGTTTGATTAGGAATTTTAGGGCTCTGTGTTCTGTGTGTGTTGTATATATTGTGCGCTTGTGTTTGTGCATCTAAAACAGTACGAGTATTTACATACCTATTCAGGATCAAGTTAATAATTCTAAAGGATTAGAGACTTCGTCTCTTTTCTTGTTTTAATGATGTTGAATGAAGACAGAAATAAGGATGAAATTCTTTTAAAATAGCCTTGCCCAAAACATCAAAAGGCTTTTAGCATTCAATAAACTACACATGTCCCCCAATCAAGTTGGGTCAGTAAACTCAGTTGAGTGCTTTGGCAAAATTTTGGTTTGATCTTCCTCAAAAAAAAAAAAAACACATTTTGTAGAGCTCAGACACAGGTTTTTAACATTTTCTTGGGTAGACGTGGTTTTCAAGTTGCTTTCAGGTGTTTAAAATATGAGATTCAGTTTTCCCTCACGTGTGTACCCATTATCACTCCACGGGGTTGCCTTGGGGCACCTTCCTTACTCAGCAGTAGGTGAGTGCGCAAGGTCAGAGCTCTCCCAGTGGGAGGGATTGCTTTTACCTTGGAGAATCTGCTGCCCGGCAACCTCTGAATGTTGAGAGAGGAAGGAGGGAGAGGATGGTTAGGAATGGTCCAAAAACCATTAGGTAAGTCTTAATAGAACGGGAGGTGATATTTCTTCAAGGCCAGAATAACTTTTCCCCCACTGACCTTTAGCTGAAGTCTGGAGCTGACAGGCAAATTCCCATTTCATGTCCAGTTTACGTGTAATAAGTTTTATATCATCAATGTTTTTTGACTTTGTAGTTTACTATTTTACCCATTTTGTAGTTTCTTCTTAGCCATTTTTGTAGTTTCAGGGATTTTCAAAAGATAAGATTCTATGGTTTAAGGGAAATATTTCAAAAAAATAGTTTACTATTTTACCCATATTTGTAATTTCTTCTGGTAGTTTCTTCTTCTTCTTCTTCTTCTTCTTCTTCTTGTAATTGTTGGAGTGGTTTATTTGTTTACTTCTTGCTGTTTTAGAAGTCTAGCGTAATCTAGAAAAAAAGTTAGTATCAGCCAATGAGTTGAAAGATTTTATATCTAATAAGTACCCTATAAAAGGTTTTCTAGATCCCAAAATGTGCTAACAAATTGCACAAATAATAAAAGAATACATTTTTTTATCTCATTATGAAGTTTACATTTTCAGTAGGAAAATGGAAATTATGAGACCTTTGACTTAGGATGTGGTGAAAAAATTAACTAGTTGAAGCCAAGGGTAATTTACAGCGTGTGCTTAGTGCTTACTGCTTACCAGAGAGAATTCTAAATTACTCTCTCCTCCTTTTTTTTTTTTTTTTTTTTTAAACCTAAAAGTGCTCTGCATTATGATGGTCGTCTCGGGTATCTTTACTAGGTGCATTAAAAAAAGTAAGCGAACTGCTACAAGTGGTAGGTGCTTTCAAAAACCTGAAGTAATTGCTTCAAATACTGTACTCATCTGGACCATGTGTCCATTTGCCAGATATGGCCGATTAGGAAAAACTGTTTGAACCAAGGTTGAAATAATTGAGAATCACATTGGAAATAAATGACCTGCGTCCTTCCAGATAGTCTCATCAGTGGTTTCAGGAAATGTGATAGTCAGAGAATAATGGTTTTGTCATTCAAATGTGCGACCATTTAGTAGGTGAACCACTGGAATTAAATAATATTCTTTTTTTTTTTTTTTTTTTTGGGAGAGAGAGCGAGCAGGAGCAGCGAGAGAGTGGTGGGGGAGGGGCAGAGGGAGAGGGAGAGAGACTCCTAACCAGGCTCCAGGCCCAACACGGAGCTCGATCCCACGGCACTGAGAACATGACCTGACCCAAAGCCAAGAGTTGGATGCTTCGCCACCCAGGTGTCCCCGATAATATTCTTAACTAACAGCCATTTAGATATTTCCCAAATCTTTTTTCAATAGAGATTTGTTAAGTACCCAAAGTGTAGATAAAATTGTTCTAAAGACTTTAAGGATATAAAATAAGTGGAAACAAGCTCTTGCCCATGTGTCGAATTATAGTTATGAGACACAACTGGAGAACAGCCGTGAAAACCACTGTATTTATTCATCTCTCCCTTCATTCACATGTTCTTTGTGTAGCGCCCACTCCTGGGTTCTGGGGCTCAGAGGTCACCTGTAAGTCGAGCTCCTGCTGTCACAGAACTGTCACTCCGATTGGAGGAGACAGATGGTAGAAGGGGAGTGAATGCAGAGAAGAATGAACGAATAAGATGTTTCAGACACTAAGGAGTCCGGTGAAGAACATAAAATGGAACAGTGCCAAAGACAGTAAGTGGGCAGAGAGGAGGAAGTCAGAGCTCCTTCCGGCTTTGGACGTGAGACCTGAATGATGTAGACGAACCAGCAATGGACAAAGAGAGAGGAGTGAGAGAGAATTGCAAATATCTAAGCATAGCATGAGAGAAACATCAACCATTGGTGTGGGTTGGCTGCTATAGAGAAACTTTTCTGAATTATGATGTGGCTGTGCCCACATGATGTGTCTCGATAGTTTGTGTATATTTTCAAAGTGGGTTACCTTCATCAGCTAATGCTTATTGAACTGTCAGCAAATATTTATGGAGAGCCTGCTGTGCTCAAGAACACTTATTAAATGCAGAGCCCTGAATTATGAGTTTCAAGGATTTTCAAAAGATAGGATTCTGCGGCTTAAGGGAAATATTTCAAAGGAATTACAAATTAACTTGAAAAACTCTCGGGCCACCTTCGAGAAGCACTGTACATTCCAGATATTGCATATAAAGCCAAAAGATTAAACCAGATGGGTGATCATTTTCTTTCCCATTACCCAACTAATAAGATCATAGAGAGAGGGAGATAGGCAGGGACTTGTGCTAGGACTTACATGAAATCATCGTGGACCTAAATAGGAAGTAACTTAGTTGTTAAGATTTTTATTGGCTAATTTGCTTCCCCAGGATTGGGGGCTTTTTGTGGAAATGGATTGTATCTATTATGTGTAGAGAGGTGCCTATTTTCTTGAGTGCCCTCAAGAAACGGAAACGTCGGAGGAGCCTTCACAGAAAGGGGCAAGTCGCAGCAGACTTCTGTTGTGGGAGTGGCTCCTTTGCAGATGCAGGTGGGGAATAATCAGTATATTATTTTGGAAAAATGAGAAGCAAACAGATACCGTGTAAAGTATAAGCGGTAGCCACAGAAGATGCTGGACACTCTGAGATGTGCATTGTGTGGGTTCAGGATTTCGCATGGGAGAGAGCACAGGCTCTGGAACCAGCCGGACAGATGGTTTAGATGAATGACTTCCCATCTCAGAGCCTAAGTTTACTCCTCTTTAAGATCATAAGAATAATGATGATAGCTGTCATTTATAAAGTACCCGCTAAGCACAGCCTTTCACATACGTGACAGCCAATGCTAAATCGGAAGTTTTTAATTTCTCTTTTATTGCTGGCAAAGCAGGCTCAGCATGGGTGGGCAACGTACCCACATCACGCATTCAGTACATGGCAGAGCTGGACTCCCATCCAGATCCCCGGGCCTCCGAGGTCTTCTGCCTTTGCCACAGTTTACCTTTCAGGCTTATTATGAAGATTATCAAGTGTGAATGCAAAATGCTGCTAAGCAGGCTGGCAGATGGGGGGATGCAGTAGCTGCCGAGCATTGCTAGTGAAGATAACGGTGATGAGGTAGGGGGAGTTGTCAAGAGCGAGGGTTTTTAAGAGGCACCCATAAAACACCAATAAAACTGTTGTAAAAGCCGGAGATTCCTTGCATGTAGGCAAACCGAGAACATGCCTTGATTCGATCAAATAAGCAGATTTACATGTAGAAATTGTGCTGTTCTAGAGAGGTTACATGAGAAGCAAGAGGAGAGAGCTGTGGGGCCGTGGCCAGACTTTTTACCAGGACGGCGTTTCAGCAGATAATTCTTCACCAGGATTTATTGTTAATCTGCACCAAGCTGTGTGACTAGGACCTGGGCATAAAGGAGAAGCCTGGGGGCTCTGAGTCAAACCTGCCCTTTCAAGGGGTGGATCCTAGTGTGGGGAGCCAGGGGGTGGGGGCTGGAGGGCTGGCTGTTGCAGGACGGCCACTCTCCAGCCTCCAGGGTTATCGACCCCAGGAGACTCTTATTCCCCAGACCCAGCTCCAGACACCTTGGACTGTTCCCAAACATTAAACTGCCTTTACGTTACGAATCTGGGCCATCCCTGAAGATACCCAACGAATAAGCTTCAGGTAGATGATAAACTATTTGCGAGCAACAAGCCATGTCTCCTAACATTTGTTAGCAGAAAACTTACTTTTTTTTCCCCCATTTAAATTTTGGACTGTATTTTTCTTCTGTTTTTCTTGTCGGCGATGGTCCTCATGAGCTAGCTCCTTTTCAGCTTTGCTCTAACAGAAAGCACTTCTTGGGCTTGCCATTTTGCACAGGAAGGCTCATGGGGAAGCGAGATTCTGTATGAGGGGGAGGCGCACAAAGCCGAAGTGTGCTGTGAGTGCTTCTTACTCCCACTCCCAAGGACCTGGGTCTTCTTGAGAGCTGCAGGGACAGAGGAACAGTCAGCAGGACAAAAGCTAATTTTCGGAACAATTAAATTTTACAGTTGACAGCCTCTTTCATGTTACCTCCAAAAACAAAGTATAAATGTGTGCTTATTTGTTCCCTTAATGAGAAAAAGAAATCTAGGATGTGAAAGATGATCTGAAACATACTGAGCAGTATGTAGGTGGAAGTGACTCTAGGTAAAGGAATTTAAAGCATTAGCACTTTGCCAGTAGAAGTCAATATCACACAGCAATGTGAAGCCGCGGTCCGCTGGGATGTTCCATTCCATATGAGAGCTGCTCTTCAATACTGGATTAATTTCGTATTTCACCTAGACCTTTAAAGATGATCCCGTGGGTCTCAGTTCTCGGAATCATTGCTCTGTGGCCACCGAGAACCTGCCGAATGGTAAATCGTTGGTGTAGATAAGTCATCGGCATGAAAGTGGATATCAGACAACTTATTTTGACATTTAATAACGATTGTGGTGAGTTTTTACCTGAGAGTATAGAATTACGTTAGCCCAAACTGTCCAACCTAGGAAATTACTAGATGAGCCACCTCCAAACAACCAAATACCTCAATCATAGGACTTCAGCGAGCTAATTTTTCTAAGAATGACTTGCATTTCTTTTAATAAGGTTTTGTTTCAATAACTTACAGTAAATTAAATCAGAATTTTACAGTATTTGTAATACTGTCATTTGCAAACACATTTCTTCAGAATTCTACAATTTAACAGTAAATTAAATCAGAATTTTACATTCCTAAGGTAACTTAATAGAAACTGACTACCTGACAGGATTTAGATTCAATATTGAGTAGGATGGGAAGCCCCCTCAAGCACCGGATCAGAGACAAGAATCACACCCATGTAAACGACATTCTGTTTTTAGGAAGGAATGCACTGTTCATTCCTAAATTATTTGGAGATGTGCATTTGATTCATGCCAGACCAAATCCATGAACCAGTGATTGCTGCAAAGTGATCTCGGGAGGGAAAAAGGCATCTATATAATAACTTGAATTTGCTTTGCACTGTAGTATTGTAAGGTTATTTAATAAATCAAACTAGTGTATATGCACATTTTAAGCAATTCAGTATCAAAACCTTTATGCAGTATGAGGGTACATTTTCCTAAGTTATTTGGGCAATTATATTAACTAGCCATTTTGTTTCTTCTGTGCACACATCAGCAAATAGAAAGCAGTGAAACAACTGCTCAGTTTAGTTACTTTACATCTACTTTTAGGTTTCCTTTTGTTCTCGGCAACATGTTAATGTAGTTCCTTTGGCTATAATCTAATAATATCGCTAGGATTCAGAAAGTGATACCTCTTAAATCTAATTTACAAACGCATTTCTTCAGCGTTAGGAGAGGATCTACTAATCCCAGCAGGCTGTGTGGTGAGCCGAGCGGGAAGTTAACTGGCCAGCCCGGCTCCTTCTGCACAGACATTGTGAGCCTTATCTTTTCTCTGCTGAACCTAAGTCACAAAGGTCAGTGTTTCTCAGGCACAGAACCAAGCTGGCATGGTAATGGCTGACCTACTGCCGCTGCCAGGGGGTGACAACCCCACAGGTGGCCGTAATCACAAGACTGCTTGAGAATGAACAACCGGGGGTGTTTTCTGGAAGACATTTGAGGGGGATAGGCTTCAGCAAAATGAAGGAGAAAACCAAGAAAGGAGATGAGGAATTCAGGAAAAATCTGTCTCTGTACAGCGGTGAGGTGACAGGAAGTCCCAGGTAACAACAGAGTTTCAGAGGAGCCGGTTGAGATGAAAACAGAAGAATGAAGGACTCTTGGCGAGTGGACGCTGGGGAGAGGGCATTTCTAGTCCAGAACACCAGGTATGATTAAAGAGCTTGAAAAAAATTCAAGTATCATGACAGTAACTAAAGCAAAGGAAGAGAAAAAAAAGCAATTAGAGACTTCTGGAAGCTATGTAAAAAACTACATAATAAAAGAAATTAATTTTAACACAATAAATGCTTTGCTTTGAAGAGTACAACTCTTACTATGTACTCATCATAATGTGAACTTTGCTTATTGACTTAAACAAAATTAAGAATACAGTTGAGGAGATGAGTGTGGTGTAAAAAATCAAATCTCCATCTACCGTGGCCGGAAGCGAAAAGATACCTGAAATCGATACATCGAGAACTATCTTTGGAGATAGGGAGATAGTCCCTGAAGAAAGTTCTCTGAAGACTTGGAGTTTTCTTCAAGGGAGTGGTAATGAGGTTTGGGAGGGGTAGGGCAAGGTGCCCACTGCTCTTTAATATAGCACTTTCTGCTCAACTATTTGAACCATATTGCATGTATTAACTGAATGGAATATTTCATTAAAAAACAATGCTTTAATTTTTAAAGTGTTGGGTAAACTGAGATCATGAGGCTAGTGGAGGAAAACTTTGCCAGTCTTATTAAGCATGCTTGAAGTTAGCCTGCGCCCCACTGTTTTCTCAGAAGGACAGAAGTATGGCCAAAAAGTATAGACTTGGAACCCAAAAAGGCTGGTGTCGAGTCCACCTTCTGCCTCTTACTGGCTGCGTGTCTGTGGATGATGGCTATACTGCCATTACGTACACACCTACTGTCTACCTAAGGGCTCAGTGTTAGAGCTCACACCTGGGGAGCTGGAGGCTCAGCAGCTGGGGAACCTTAGGCAAGTTATTTGAACTTTCCGCACCTCACTTGCTTCCACTGGTATAAACAGAGTGGCTCTAGTGGGGTGGTTGTACAACGAAGATGAGGGCTATACCCTGTAGGCAGCCCCTCGCACACTGCCTGCATTACAGACACCGAACAAGGTCTCCCTATTGTCATTAATCCATGTGGTTTTGGCCACACTATGCATTGGGGGTTGGATTTAATTCCTTTGGTCTCTAAAAGATAAAAACAGTAAAGCCAGACTTCTTATCTGTAGGGAACTGGGGTATGCTCTAGCAGTATACGCTGGAAGTCCTTACAAGCCTGTGAGATGGGATTTAACACTGTAAGAAAAAGTATGGGAGAACATGGTGCAGAGATGCCATCTCAAACATAGTCCCTTCCCTTCCAGAATTAAGGTGCTAACATTCGGTGATTCTTAATATTGAACAATTGCCAAATAAATATGATGTGTTTTACTCCCCTTTTCATTTTTCAATGGGATTATCAATCTCCTTGGATAGCAAGAAGGGTCGTAGATATTTGGAAAGGAAAACACTAAAATCATTACATTTGTCCATTAGATCACTTGGTTGTCCATTACACAGATCACTTGGTTTCCAGATCTTGTTAAGTTACCAGGAAATCCCTTTATCCTCTGTTATATGAGGTAGTATTTGAACTTTTGTAACATATTTTCTTTTTTAAAAAAAAAAAGATTTTATTTATTTGAAAGAGAGAGCACGTGTGCACATGCACAAGCGGGGGAGGGGCGAGGGAGAGGCGAGGGAGAGGGAAAAGCAGGCTCTGCAGGGAGCCCTATCTGGGGCTTGATTCCAGGACCCTGAGATCATGACCCAAGCTTAACGCAGATGCTTGACCTACTGAGCCACCCAGACATCCCTCTTGTAATGTATTTTCTACTTGATATTGCAAAAGAGAAAATCTTTGTTTCACTAGGGATTTGAAGTAGGGTGGAGAGCAAATAAAGTGATTTCATTGGCTTACCATGCAGCTGAAGTTTTAAAGGAAGTAGTAGTCAACATTTTTATACTCCATAATGCATGCAGCACTTAATGTACATTATCTTGTATAATCCTCACAACAACTCTGAAGGACACTAAGAGAGTTAGTTTTCCCTATTTGCAGTGTTTTGGTTCTACAGAGTTGCTGAGAACATTGAATTAGCAACCGTTGAACCATTGCTCCTAGGAAGAAATACAGGATTAGGTTCCTCTGAGCCTCTGGTCGCAATTTTTTTGCCAGCTGATTACTACGTCACCTTGCTTTGTGTGTGTTTCTCCTTAAAGACACTATTTTATACATATTGTTGATTCATTAACATTGGGCTGGCAGCCACCAGCATGACTAATTCATGACTGAGTGAAGCTTATCTAACACGTGTATTTTCTGTTTCGGGCACATTACAGCTTTCTCGGGCTTAGGAACACAGCCCAGCTCTGCAGCTCTACCTTGGGGGCCATTTTCCACAGCACAATCACCAACAGAAAGAACAAAAATGTGAAGCAAAACATAGCACTAAATGGACCATGAAAAGGGCACTTGTTTACGGTAGGAGAGCTGAAACAAGAAGGCCAAGCGTGGCCTTGTTTGACCTCGGCTGGGACTGTGTGTTTCCTGTGAGGCTCTGCACCTGTCCTTGATTGACCGTGAAGGTCCCATGAACATTGATTTGGGGGTTACTGATAAATCTTACTGACTAGGCAAATCGGCGAATTTGGAATGTGTGAATAATAATAATCGACTTTATCTTTTTTTAATATGTTAAAAATTGAAGCTTGCACTGAGTGACTGTGCATTTTGCACCTGCTCAGCTAGGATATGCCCTCTACAGTCTGGCCTCCCCCACCGGGGAGATCACAGGGACTCCGCACAAGTCAGCAGGGATGCGGGGGTGGGGCAGGCTCTGCTCCCTACAGTCATTCAGGGATTCGAGCTCCTCTACCTTCTGGTTCTTCCCAGAATCCCCTGCTCCCCCCCCCCTCGCCTGCATCCTGTGAGCTAACCTCCAGGATGGGGTAGGGGAGTGTAGAGGACCATGTGGGAGGTTTTGGGGACAAGGCCTCCATACGGTTTGCCTTACTCTCATCCACATTACACTGGCCCTGCTGAACCGCAGGGGATGCTGGGAAATACAGTTGACCCTTGAACAACGTGGGGGGGGGTGAGGTGCACCAACCCCCCCAGGCAGTCAAAAATCCAAATACAGTCTTTGACTCCCCCAAAACCTAGCTGCTACTAGCCTACTGTTGCCTTACCGATGATGTAAACAGTCCTTTAACACATATTTGAACGTTACATGCGTTATATCCTGTATTCTTACCAGAAAGTCAGCTAGAGAAAAGAAAATGTTAAACTCGTAAGGAAGAGAAAATGCATTTATGGTACTCTACTGTATTTATCGAAAAAACTGCGTGTATGAGTGGACTCACGCAGTTCAAACCCAAATTGTTCAAGGGCCAGCTGTATTCTTCCATGCCAGGCAGGAAACAGAGTAGGGTTTGTTGAACATATGGTGTTTTCTCTGTCATACGTTGTACAGGAGGATAGAACCATATTTTTGTGCCATTCTTAAAGGCTTTATGCAGTTTTTCTGTGTCCCTTTAAGAAGTATCAGGCACTTGGAGCTTCCCTCTGTTGGAATTCAATTGAAGAAGCGTGGAAGTTGAGGTTTTGTATCCTGTGCAGTAAAAGTTTCCTTGTATGCCTGAGAAAATGAGCTGATTATTTCCTTATACTTAGCCGGGTATTTCAGCAGTCTTTTCCAAAATTAAAAGAGTTTTCCAAATGAAATGACTTGATTTAAAATTAAAATAGATACAGAGACTCATTTTTCCCCTTCAGTAAATTTTCTGCACTCAGGTTCTTGCCTCCTATAATTGAAGGCAACCATAATAACGAATTTGATTGCATGGCTTTTCCTATTACTTTTGAGGTAATTGCCAGATTGGCATACACAGTAATTTGTATGTGAGAGGTGATCAGATGTGAACATTTCCATTCAGTCATCTCCCTGGAATTCAGACACATCACTGCTTCTGGCTTCAGAATGACGACCAGTAATTTCAGCTCTGGGATGAACTGTGCGTCTGAAATAGGCAATGTTTCTAGTGCGATCAGTAATATGATCAGACCTGCTTTGGGAGGCAGAGCTGAGCAGATCCCTACCTTACTCCAGCACGAAAGTCGTCGTGGTAGTAGGAGGAGTAGTTGTTTTGGAAATGGAGCAGGAAATGTGCAGATGGGGGTGGACCCCCACTTCAGGACGTGCAAGTGTGGAGACAGAAGAGGGCTGGAGAATCGGGACAAGCTTTCAGAGGTTTCTCCCTTTTGCTTTCATTCCTAAATTAGGTACCCGGTTAGTTTTAATTTTCCCTTCAGCAGAAGGGAAAACAGATTTTCTCCCTCGACTCTGCAAAGAGAACAGTGGTTATTCTCGAAGAGAAGCGCAAGCTCACATGAATTAAAGGCGAGCAGCCACGCAGCTGTGGATCGCGTCTTCCTTCAGGAGCTGTGTCTTTACGGAGGGATGCGTTTCCCCAGCTTCCTTACCCGTCTTGGTGATGTGTACGCTTTGAGAGCCCCCCCCCTTGGCTTTTGCATATTAATCTTTTGAAATTCTATTTTTTAAATTTATAAAATGCTAACTGTGTAAGATGCCATATGTGCTTTACCCAGACACACACGTCATGATGTCAAAGTAATGTTACCTGTTTGCTCTGCGTCGTTTCCCATCTCCCCCAGTGAATGTGTGTATTCTTTAACTTCTCCCCAGCACACCTCACGATCCTCTGGCCGCTGATGGACGGGAATGGGGAAATAAGGTGTGTGTTCACCTTGTCCCTAAAATAGAATTAGGAAACACACTGTGGATTTTTTTTTATTAATTTTGGGTTTCACCATTACAAAATAGCTCTTTTATACTCCTGCTTGTCCTTAATTAGTTAATAAGCAGTTACTGAATATCCGCTGTGTTCACAGCATTATACCAAGTGCTCCTGGTAGATACTGAAGAAATGACTCTAAGAAATTTGATCATTCCTACCTACCTTGCAGGAATAGTTATAAAGTCTCTTGGCTAGCAACACTTTCCTACTTTCGTCCTGTTGTTAGTCTTGTTCTGGACGTACTCTGTTTGATATCACTGAGCGTGCATAAGAGAGAAAAAAAAATTGCTGTGAATTATAATCCGCTTTTGTTCAAGTTCTGACTTGTAGTTTATTCTGATTTCTTTTCGATTTGGCCTAGTTTTTTTGAGGCTTGGGCTTGAGGGCTATGCTAATGTATGTGATTGATGAGCTGTCTTTTATTTTGTGCTATTGACAGAAAAGGATCCAGTCCTGGTAATTAGGCTCCATATTAACTCACCCACATGTCCTGGGGGTCAGTTTCTTTTGCTCTCTGTCCAGTAACACACAGGCGGCTGGCATGTTAGCATCTGAGCAGGTAAACTCTTGTCTGTCGGGGATTCGTCCTTGAGACAGAAAGCACATCTTTTTTTCCCACTTTCACCTACCCTAGAGGGGCTGTGGATGTGGAACATAGATTTCAAAGAAAACCCTAAGGGCCTTGTAGCCTAGGTATTCAAGTTCTAGAACACACTAATGGAAGAATGGAGGGGAGTCTTCGTACTTACCATGACTCTTTTATTAAGAAAGGAAGCTGTTTTTTTGACTGTATCAATGTGTAAATATCCAGCCACTTTCCAAACATAAGATTATTTATTTGTAGCTATGAATTGCTTATGAGGTTTTGTGGTTATTTCTTCTCCTTCTTGCTTTTCTTCGTTCTAATGGTCCTGCTTTTTGTAGACCTAGAAGACGTGTGTTTGAGTGACAGCTCGAATGGCTTAACATTTCCTGGTGTAGGATGGGGCGGAAGATGAAGAAGAAACATTGTTTTAATATTCCCTTTCCTTAGTTGTCAGCAGCTTTAGGGATTCGCAAATAGCTTGTGGTTCATAAATATTAAATAAGGGATTCATTATTGGAAAGCATCAGCATGACTCGCCAAACCCAGAACCCTAGTGATGTTGGCTATCGTGGTCCCATTTAGGATGGGAAACTCAAAGCTGAAAAATGGTTTCTACGCCCTGTAGATATTTAGGAACACATGGGAAATATTCTGTTGTTATAATAAAATACCCTGGAGTCTATGTTAAGACCCTGAGAATAACCTCGAACCAAGACTCTCTGGAGTTTTTTTATGGAGAGAACAATACAAAGAATACTTACATTTACCTGGGGTCAGATTTTTAACACCCCATTCTTTGAGTGCATAGAGACAAGAAAATGGGACCCAGTGGAATATCTAAACAATGAGTAAAACAGTTGTCACAAAAGCCACACACTTTGCTTTGTCGGGAACGTATGGAGATACCCTAGACCTTTCAACTAGAGCCCACTTCACTATAATTCTGTGAAAACAGCAGTCCCTGGCTTAATAAATTTGATTATATGTTTTCCTCTAGAACCCATAGGGCTTTCACACTGATGCAGACAACACACTCTAAGACATCTCTCACCCTGACACAAAGCAGTTGAGAAGAAAGAGACTGCAAAATCACTAATTATAATGTCACGGAGATCTAGGGTCTTTATTGAATGCACAAGTACTCTGCATGTCTCAGCACCCCTGAAGGCATTATCATATTATATAGTCCAGCTAGTGACAGATTTTTAATGATGACCCCAAGACACCAGGAAGATATTAAATTATGGTCAGCCTAGTAGGGAGATATATTGCTCTATTTTAAGAAAATGCTGTTAAAATTATTTTTAAAGGCCCTGGTGTTCTAGTAAGAAAGCCCAATGGTTTGGTAAATTCATGTACGGGGACCTGTATCCTCTAGCAGAGCTGGACGACAGGTGCTTTGGTGTATTCTCTTAAGCTGAAATTAATACTGCTCCTATCCCCTATATTTGCATTTATTAAATACATCTGGTCTAAATAATTAGTATCCCACTGTTATTTTATGATTACTGCGATCTCATCTTTAGTTTTATCTTCCCTCTTAACACGTCGTATTTCCAAGACAGAGGAGTGGCAGAGAGGAATGAAGACTGTCTCCCCCACTCCCTGGGGCAAGCTCTGACCTGGGAGCATTGAGCGTGTTCTGGCGGGAAGAACACAACCCCAATACCTGCAAAGTGCTCTGAACAACAGTCTGTCATTCCCTCCTTGGTGCGGCCCAGTCACCTCCCTGCCCGGGCAGAACCTCCAGTTGGAAGCCAGCTCTCAGGGATTCCTTGTGGCCACGCCTCCTTGGCTTCCCACGTGGGTCCCCAGTGGGGCCCTCCAGACCATTTGCACAGGCCCAGACTCCCAGCCCTGCAGCCCAGCCCCACTGCTCTTAGCAAAGGACCTTGCCTCCCGTGTGGTACTTGTAATCTGGCTTACCTTACTACTTCTCACTTTTTATTTCCCTACCTCAAGTTTCTCATGTCCTTAACCCTGCTGCCCCCAGTCCCAACAGGAGAATCACCTTCTTCCTTTCCAACGCTAAACTCTGCACGTGGGTGCCCACTCCTCAGTAACCGATCAGCTTTTCATTCTCCCTAGCTTTTCTGGCCCCACCTTTCGGCTCCAGAAATACCACATCTCCCCCATTCCAAGGCCTGAACCATTTGTCATCTCTCCTGCTACCTTCTGCCATCCTCCACCGCCTTCCTCATATGAACTCTGCCCCCTCCTCTGCCCCACTGTGTAGACTCCTCCTCTCCAGAGTCCTCGGTGACTTCTCATTCCTCAGTCCTCTAGCTGCCATAGGGCTCATCCTCCTAGACGGCCCACATGGTTTGGAACTTCTAACCACCTTTTCCTTCTAGAAGCCCCTCTTTCCTTAGAGCTCCCTGCATTCCAGCACAATGCTCACAATTCTTGTTCTCATCTTACCTTGCTAAGCCCCCTGCCCCACTCCCGGCCTTCAGTCTCTGGAGAGGATTGATACTATGCAAGTAGGCTGAGATTTCCGTACCTTCATGCACGTCTCTAATGCCCCAGGGGTGCCTGTGTCTAAGTTAAAAAGCTAGAGGTTTCTATCGGTTGCCCAAAGCCAGGTAACTAGAAGTAAGAGAGTCTGGACTGGTAACTGGCTTACCAAGCCCCATGGTTTTTCTAATGCTCCAGTTAGCACACTTCCTGTTTTCTCCTGACTCTTTTCTTGCCCCAGTCGTGGGACGTGGGCGCTCATGGAGGTTAATCTGTCCGCTTCCTTCCCTCATGGTTCCCTCAGCCCTTTCCTCATGACCTCATGACTTGAACTACAATCTTAACTGATTTGACTTCCCAGCTTCCCTTGAGCTGGACGCCTCTTCCAGGTGACATAGCTGTAGTTTATTGGGGACCTGGACACCACACCAGTGCCTCAGAATTACCAACCACATCGGATGATATTTGTAAAGCATTTGGGGAGTCACAGAGTGCTCTCCATATGTAAACCTATCTGGTCCTCTTCATAGTTTACGGGGGTTCAGTTATTAGCCGCCTCTTAACAGATGAGGCCGTCGAAGCTCTGGAAGGTTCCAGGAGTTGCTTGGCATGGCACGTGGGGGAAACCAAGAAGCTGGGTTTGTGAATTCAGATCCCTGGCCCTTTTACTGGTAGGCTGCTGTGGGGCCCCAGTCCAGGGCCAAAATTGCCCCTCCGTGCTCCCCCCAAATGGTAACCTGACAACACCACCAAAGTGCAGGCCAGCAGCAGCCTCACACCGGTGCAGGCGTGGCCTTCTCGCTGCAGGACCCTGTCGTACTCATCCCCGAGACACAGAAGGGGCTCGTTAGTGTCTGTTCTCTCGCGTACCCAGACCCCAAACCTGAAGATCATCTCTGACTCCTTCCCTTCTGTTCTACCAATACATTAAATAAGTCGTATAGAATTTTGTTTTCTCCGTGCGTCAGGTATTTCTGTGCTGCTTTCTCCTTCAGCCTCGAACACATACACTGGGGTTCTCACTTCCACATGTCCCTTGCGGTGTCAGTGTCGCCTCCTACCCGGTCCCCAGGCTCTCACTGGGGCTATACTGATGCCACATCAGTCTTCGTCCCATCCACGTCCAAGAAAAAAAAATCACAGCATGGCCCAAGAGAACTCGAGTCCCCCCCACCTCCCTTCTCAGGGCTTCCCGATGCTCAGTTCGGGCTCTCGACTCCCTGTCATTCTGCATCCTGTCTTCAGTGACTGTCCCCGGCCTGCTAAATGGAGTCCGGGTCTCTCGTGTGGCGTTGAGACACTCCCAATGAGCCAGTTCCGCCATGCTGTTGGAAGTCTCTCTCACTAATCCCTGAATCAGTGCTCCAGCCTACACGTGCCGCTTGCCATTCTTTCAGCATGCCCACTGCTGTCGCGCCTCTTTGTCTTTTGTAGGTAATTCCCTCTGTACAGAATCCTTTGGTCACCCTTCATCTCGCGCCATCCCTTCCACGGAAAGTGGCCCGATGCTTCTCCAGTCAAAAAGGCAGGGACTTGCCCGCCTGTGCAGGCTTCTGGCGCTTTGCTTCTCTGCTCGGGATTTACCTCGGTCTGCCTTCCATCAGGCTTTTCTTTGTTCTTCTTTCTCCTTTCAAATTCTAAGCATCTTTAGCACCCAAGGAGGAACAAAATCCTCTTCACCCCGATCCCTTGCCATCAGCAAAGTGAATGCGCCTGGCTCGGGGGTCGGTAGCAGTTTGGTAATTGGAGAGTTGAAATGTGACCGAGAGACCGTGTCAGGGAAGGCTCTGATCAGTGTATCAGAGCATTGGGCTTCCATTCATCCCCCTAAAGAACTTTGGGGGTTTGGCCTCCAGTGTGTTGAAAATAGCAAAATTTTTTAAGATGTCATAGAGGTGGTGGCAGGGCTGGTGATGGTAAATGCTTTGCTTCCCACCTTTTCTGTCCCTGTGGCAGTGGCTAGGTGCCTCCTGATGGTGCTGCTTCCCCGAGTGGTACAAATCAGCCTGTTGCCACCTCAGCCAAGCCTTATGTGGCGGGCTCTGTGTGGCTTTGGGAGAGATGGGTGTGGACGTTTTGGGGAGGGGTGCTGTGTTTCACAAATACTGCAGATGTGAGGACGTGGCTAGTCATCCCCAGGGCTGCGAAATCGGCTATGGAAATGTTCATTGGATCGTCTAATTACGTTGCAAAGACTTACATGGAAATAATATGCTCACCAAAGGGTAAACTCACATATTCCGTATCTGTTGACCTTTGGGTGTGAGGTGAGGTACACGCTGAGCCGAATACAGATGAAGCTGCAATGATGACTAATAAATTATGTAAGGGAGTTTGTATTGTTCACATTTTCTTTACATTTGGCAAATATGGGCTGACGTGAACTTGATTTTTCTCTGCCAGAGTGTTTTCTGCTCTTCCTGCTCACCTCCACTTGTTTGTGTGCTGCAGTGAATTTGCTGGAAGCGAGGGCTTGCATTGTTCTTATCTACGTAATGAGGGAAGGTGAAAGAATGTAATTGACCTTCTCCAAAATTTATTGTGCCCAGACAGTTCGATCCCAGCAACTTGCACTGTGTCTGTATGTATCTCAAGGACCAGATTATCTAGACAGGTGGTACAATTCAGTTACTAAGCAAATCGAAAAGCAGACCAATTATCTATCATTTAGTACTAGGTGGTAGAAGTAAAGCTTAGATACAGATGTAAGTTCAATTTGTTAATTTAGGGTCAGATACTAGAAAGACCTAGTTCTCAGAGCATTATTTGTTCAGGGCCTAGACTCTACGCCACTACTGTCCAATAGAAATAAAATGCATATACTTCATATACATTTAAAAATTTTCTAGAGCTACCCTGTGACCCAGCAATCGCACTACTGGGTATTTACCCTAAAGATACAAATGTAGTGATCCGAAGGGGCACGTG